>JBBPBP010009777.1:58943273-58955172 GCA_037974735.1 Cicer chorassanicum | reverse complement strand
TACATAATCTAACGATGTGACAATGAAATATTTTTAACTCATCAAATATTATAAAACATACTTATAGGATAAATCACTTTCATTTTTTTTTTTTATAAATATTTAAAGAGTTAAATTTAAAAACATCTTTTATCACATAGGTACAATTTAAATGGCAGTGACAAAGACATCAGATATGTCAGGTGCAAGTTTGAATCTGAAATACTTGTCTTTTTTCTACATTAATGAGTATGAATTTCATTGTTAGATTCTTTAAAAAAATTGTTTTTTTTTTAATTCAAATTTAAATTCGTTTTCGGTTTCGAGCCAAATATATTTAAAATTATAACTCGTTTAGAGTATAAAAATATTAGCTTAAATTCACTTTCGATCTTTTAAGTACTGTGATTATGCAATTTTTGTTCCTCGTTTATTTTCAAGCGTTATTAACCACTAATTTTTTCCTCTTTTTTGATTTGTTAGTCTTAGACGACACACTTAAGAGGCGTGGTGGGTTGAGCATCAGTCGGGTTTGAGTGAGCTCAATCTCTATTTTGTCAATTCATATAAACTCAGAGTTTGCAATTTAAAAACACAATTTTGTTGACCAATTTTTGCAACGATGTATGCGAGTTTCGATTAGTGCAGGTTATGTGAATGAGTTGGTTTGAGTGATCAACCTTTTTTTTTAGCTATTTATTTTCTTTAACTTTTTATTCATTTTATTTCAAAACCATGTTTCAAGAATATATATATAAATATATTGACTTTCAATATTTTGTCAATGTCTGCGTGAGTTTTTATCAAACAATTCATTTATCAGACTAATCATGTGTTGACTAAGTGACACTTGTATACTCACTCTAAAGACATGAGTTTTAGTATATAGGATAAGTGAGAGAGTTCAATTCAGATGATTGTCAATCTTATTTTTCTCACACGCACCAATCACTCAAACTCGCATATATCAATATTTGTAAAATCGTGTGATCTATGACCCACTACAACTAACCCGTGTATCAAATTGGTCTACTTGAATTACCTGAGTTCAGTTGGGTCAGATGATTTCGCTCACTTCTACTAGTGTGACTCAAAATTCAGAGTTCCAACTTGACTTTTTATTAAAACTTAAATAAAAAAGTAATATTAACTTGTGTCTTAAGAGCACATATTATACATATAGTAATTATGACTTAAGAAAGCAATTTTTAATTTTAAAAAATAAAATACTTAATTTTTAATATAATTCTTTTATCTTTAGTATACTAATAAGTGTCGAAGGACACATGTTAACCTTCTCCCTAAAAATATACCAAATATAAGTGTTGCAACGAACATCTAAATAAATTCAGTGGACAAAATTGCTTTAAAAAAATAATAGAAGTAAAATTTCAGATACTTAGAAATCAAAAATTTTTAAGCCGAAAACAAATTTCTTTTGTTTTCTTTCTGGTTTCACACCAATTCCATCTATTAGCTAATCATATATTGAGACATATCGGATATTAAGAGCATATTTGTTATAGTTTTTCCTCCTAGAAAAACACATTTTTAAATAAAACAATCATTTTTAAAAGTTTTAACTATTTGTTACAGCTTTTTAAGAAATAAAAATCTATAAACTACTCAAATGAAAAACTATTTTTAAATAAATTCTACAAAAATATCAGTTTTATAATTATTTTTTTTTTGAAAAAGTAATTTTCATTAATGTCAAACAAACACAACAACTTTAATTTTTTTTTATTTCTAAATTATTGAATACTAAAATTAAATTTTTTATAATTTATAACAAACGAACCTTAAATATGAACATATCAGGTTTATCGTGTTTTATTAGTAGGTAATTTTCGTTAGACTCAACCTAATTGGTTGAGCCAAAAAATATTTAATGCATATGTATAATAATATGCTATAATGTTAATCAACTTTAAAACAAATAATTTATCATATTCTAGTCACATTCATATATTATTCTCCTTAAAATGTCAAATAATAGAAACGCTATGAATATGATGATGTTTTATCCATGTAATCGATTCTAATTAGTGGGAAAATACTTGGTCACTGTTATTGTGGTAGTAGTATTACTTGTTATTTTTGAAAGTATAATTGATTGTTTTTTGGGTAGATGGCAGTACTTTTATTTTTTTTCTTTTCTTTCTATAAATGGGATATAATTATCCGTAAAAATTAACTATAAGTACATTAGAAACTAGAAATCACTATTGAATTTAATATATACGTAAAATATCTTTACACATTATACACCAAGCATAAGTACAGTAGAAATTAAGTTGTATATAAATTTCCTGTTCTCACAAGTGTCCACCGTGAAGGTTGTGCTGGAACCCTCATCTATCCATTTTAGATTCAAACGGTTTTCGATTCTTCACAAAAAAAAAAAAAAATCAGTTTACAAGATGCACAACACGCGGCTTTAACACTTGTCTCTTCCTTCCTCCACGGATTTGAATTTTCGCAATATCCGATTGGATGATAATAATACTACATACTTATTAGTAATTTGATTATTATTACTATTAATTAACACGGCTTAATCTCGTGTTCCGAATGTATCATTATTAGGTATTTAAATTGAATGTGAGTAGCGATTCAACGTTGATCTCTTTGATTTAAGCATTTTCTCGTTCAATTATTGTTCGTGTAATGATTATTGTGTCTGTGATGTGATGATGATTCTAGGGTAGATGGTATGCGGCAGGTGTGTGAGTTCTATTTTTGTTCAAGCTCGATTTTTCACAAAGAGAGTGCCGCAATTCAACTACGTTGGGAACACCAAGGGTTTGCCACCGAATCGTGTGTTTAAGAGGTACATAGGGATGATGGTTGATACAGGTTCTATGTCAGCAAGGGCAGGACCAAATGTCGATATGGTTTCTCACAAAGATGATGATGCTGGTGATTCTGGTTCCGGTGCTAGTGGTGGCTTTGTCACTGGTGGATGGAAGAGGTTAATATCATTTTATATCATTTGTTGTTTATTTGTATTTATTTACTTACTGGATTTTAATATTAAATATGGAAAATGTATGTGATCATCGTGATTGAGAAAAATAGCTTGATTTGATCCTCTACTTTTTTTGCATGATAGCAATAGCATGCTTTTACCTGTTTTGTTGGTGGCGGAAGTAGCGGTCTCAAGTTTGGCTATGCAACAGTGCCACAACTTCGCTAGTCTCTATTTGATAATATTTTGCACTAAATAGTGTATCGCAAAACAACAAAAATTTGTTCACATTCAGCTATCTATAGCCACTACTTAACAACACAGGCTTTTACTACATCCTATTCCCTATTTGTTTATTGTAAGGTTAGAATGAAAGTATTGGCTGTTGAGGGTGGTGGTGGTCTCTAATGCTTTAGGTGTTTGGGTTGTTGTAGCATGTAAGATTTTTGGAAAGAAAAAAATAATTTTGCAATGATTGGTTTTGGAGCTATCCGTTTTCTTCTTTGGGTTTTTATCTAGGAAGTGTGGTTAATTGTAAGGAAAAAAAAATTACTTTTTACCATATGGGGTAAAAAATGTAGGGATAATTCATGGATCAGTTTTATTTGTAAAATTGTATCAAAAGCTCATCTATGCCCTGTTTTTTACTTCAAAATTAATGTTTATTATCCACTTACCAAATGATGTGAGTGAACAAAAACGGTTTTAGGTTAAATGAGATGATTATACCATCGATACTTGATACAGAACAACCATAGCCTTTTCACAAATGGAGTCAATATTGGCAAATAGCGGCTTTAGCACTATAGTGTAGTGGAATTCGAGCAAACTACTATTGTTATGCTATACACAATTTAGTATAAAGTGTTGTCAAATAGCGGTTATGACGACAATATAGCGCTTTAGGTAGTAGAATTTGAACAAAACGCTATTTTCCACGATCCCCGACAAAATTGGATGGAGTTGGATACATGAATCAAATGATGCCATAATGATATGAATCATATCTAATGATAGACCATTTAACTCTAAATCTCTAGTTTCCCATATGTTTCTCTCATCTCTTTTTAATGCTAACTAAAATAACTATTGGACGATTGTCTATATGGTCTACTCTCCTTACCAAAATACTTTTATAGGTCTTCTCCACACATGTCCAATTTACTTACGGAAAGACTCTTCCATCTTTCTTACCATTGGATTTATCCCTATTTTTCTCTAATGATTTTCTTCATGGTTCTAATCTTGTGTGACCACTCATCCCATATTCCAAACAATGAGTATTCATATCATTACACTACCAAATTAAACTTTTGATGGTCATGTCAAATGGAGAAGTGGCCTGTCCATTTGAAACGAGATTTGCAGTTGCAATTTTAATAAGAGACATAAACACACAATAAACTTGGGTGGGTGCAGTGCAATCTCAAAAAATGTACACCATGTGTAGTTAGTGGTGAGATATCTTTAAGTCAATGAAGCTAATGAGCTGATTTATCCTTTGTTTTTGGATTGTATCTTTGTGCGCACAAAATTTCACAGAAGAATAATACAGGTGCTATGGCAGATAGTAGTTTGTGTCAAAAGGTCATCGCCTACTATTGGTGGTTAAAGCCTCAATTTTGGTGACCGGTTGCACTTTAAATCAGGAAGGGAGTTATATTCATGATATTCATTTCTACTCTTTGGACATTCCTATGCTGAATTCTTTTTTATTCGTCAAACCAAGATTTCAATAGATGTGAGATTTTAGTAGGGCTTACGGTGGAAGAACGGTTGAGTTGTTGGATTTGTGTTGTACTTTATGCTTTTTCCCTATCTATCTTATGATCAAATTGTTCTTATTTTGCTGAAATTTTAAATGCAGTCAAGATGAAAGACTTAGCTGTGGGTATTCAAGCTTTAGAGGGAAGAGAGTGACCATGGAAGACTTCTATGATGTTAAGACATCAACCATTGATGGTCGTTCAGTGTGCTTATTTGGAATATTTGATGGTAAAAAATTCCAGCCTCATTGCTTGCTAGAATGATAAATCTTTCTAGTATATCTAAAATGGTTCCTGAGTTATACATGTCTGTGGTTGTATATACCATGTTTTGAGACAAAATTAGTGACCATGTTTGAACTTTTGATCTTCGCTAACTAACCCTGTCTTTATGAAACCTTGTAGCAAATAGAGACATGCAGTTTCAAGTTTGCCACGTCCGGGGATATTTCCCTGAGATGCCTGCTTTTTGAATCAAAATTGCAAATATTTGAAGCTTAAGCAGTTTGTTTTTTGACATTGATTGTTGAAGGCAGCATGATTTTATTTGCCTATATGTTTATCTGTTTGTAGATGTCACTGATAAAAAATGGTCAACTGTTCTGTTGTCTTTGATAGTATCTAAATAAACATTTAATATTTCGTACAGGTCATGGTGGTTCTCGTGCTGCTGAGTATTTGAAGGATCATCTATTTGAGAATCTCATGAAGCATCCAAAGTTTTTGACGGATACCAAATTGGCTATAAGTGTGTTTGCATGCTCTCCTGCTCCATTTTCACTTGTGATTTCTTGTAATATTGAAGACGTGTCACTTTTTACCATTTGTTTATACATTCTTGTCAAATCTAACATCATTGGAACCCTTTGAGAATGCATTTATTGTGTTGGTCCTGTTTCATTCAAGGGGTTGGTTCCTGCATGGAGTGCTTTTCAGGTGTGAAGTATAGTAACTTAAATAACCTTACAGGTGAAACATATCAGAAGACCGATGCTGAGTTTCTGGACTCTGAAAAAGATACTTTCCGGGATGACGGATCTACTGCTTCAACCGCTGTTTTGGTTGATAACCATCTTTATGTTGCTAATGTTGGAGATTCCAGAACTGTAATATCAAAAGCTGGAAAGGGTAATATTTAGATTACCTACTACATTTTGATTTCTTCACATTACATTTCTTGTCTAACCAACTTCTAATATTAGTAGTGTTTAAGTTCTCATATCATATTTGGTAACTATAAGCAAAATTACTTTACTTGAAAACAAATTCAAATAGTGATATGATTACAGGAGAAATATGCTAATAGTGTAAAACATAAATATAGAGGCCACATGGAAATTAAAGCATTTCTAAAACGACAAAGATTTTCTTGCCTGCTCATGGGTTCTTGTATGCTTAATTTTCTTATATACTTTCATTTAAATATCTCAAGAATTAGAGTAAAAATATATTTATTGAATTAAAAATATGTTGGCAATACATCAGATATATACACACACACACACACACACACACACACACACACACACTAGATTAGTAAACAATCAATACTCATTATAACTAAATCCCTACTAGTACTCCTATTCAACTGAATCCGTATACTTGAGGGATATTAAACATAAATTTTTTTTGACACTCCTCAAGCTGGTGAATAGATGTTCTCTATTCCCAACTTGGATACAATTCTTTCAAAGTTGCTGCTGTTTAGTCCTTTAGTTAGAAGATCTGCAAGGTTGCCTTGGGAGGAGACATATGGAGTGCAAATTAGGCCGCCGTCGAATTTTCCTTTGATGAAATGTCTATCGATTTCAATATGCTTGGATCTATCAAGTTGCATTGGATTATGTGCTATGCTAGTAGCAGATTTATTATCACAATAGAGTTTCATTGGTTCATCCCGTTTTATCTTCAGGTCTCCAAAATGATCTTCAACCACAATAATTCACATATTCCTTGTGCTATTGCCCTAAATTCTGCTTCAACACTAGATCTGGATACCACACTTTGTTTCTTACTATTCCAAGTCACAAGATTCCCACATAGAAAAGTGCAATATCATGTGGTTGACCTTCTATCTATAATTGACCCAACATAGTCAGCATCAATATATGCTTCAAGACCCACATTTCCATTTCGTCTGAACAAAATTCCTTTTCCTGGGGTTCTTTTCAAATATTGCACGATTCTGAGTGCAGCTTGCAAGTGTACTTTCTTTGGTTGGTGCATGAATTGACTGACTAGGCTTACAACAAAGGCAATATCAGGTCTAGTATGTCATAGATATACGAGTCTTCCAACTAATCTTTGGTACATTTCCTTGTCAACTACAATGTCTTCTTCTGCATTTCCCAACTTTAAATTTGGATCAATTGGTGTACTCGCTGGTTTGCATGCTGTCTTGCCTGTTTCCTGCAGAAGATCTGTGACATATTTTTGTTGGGATATGAAAATCCCTTTCTTAGAGTGAGTCACTTCAATTCCCAAGAAATACTTCAATTTTCCTAAGGTTTTAATCTCAAATTCTTTGGCTAGGTGTTGTCCTAACAATTGTTACTCCTTTTCATCATCACCAGTCACTATAATGTCGTCCACATATACCAAAAACACTGTTACTCCCCCTGACTCAGAGTGTTTGATAAAGAGGGTATGATCTCGTTGGCTTTGTTTGAAGCCTAGACCCACCATGACTCTAGCAAACCTCCCAAACCACGCTCGTGGTGATTGTTTAAGCCCATATAAAGTCTTTTTTAGCTTACAAACGATTTTGGCAACAATATGCTCACTATATCCAGGGGGTAAGTCCATATAAATCTCTTCTTCTAGATCTCCATGGAGGAAGGCATTTTTAACATCAAATTGTTGCAAGTTCCAACTGTGATTGGTAGGTGAGAATTGTTCAAAGCATTGGTAGTTGAGAATTGTTCAAAGCATTGGTAGTTGGATAGAGGGTAAAGTGGCTTGTTGGTACATGTCCTAGTATTCTTCCTAAGGGCAATTGGGATATGGAGGTCATCATAAGTTGGTGGTGTGTCGGATTCTGATTGTAGTGCATGGGAAGATTCATAAATTGGATCACTAGAATTTGAAGCATCAAGAGAAGTTACCTCGTGTAAAGTCGGATTGGACTCTTGGATGTGAATAGATTCAGGAATGGCCTTTATTCTTCTTGTATATATTAGATTCTTCCCATATCTTACATTAATGTCATCATTTCCATCTTCCTTAGAATCAATTTCATTCTCAACATTGTCAATTCCATCTTTTTCAGAATCAATTTCAGTCTCAATTTCTGGTTCAAGAGTCAACTCAGGAAGTAAAAGAGACTCATCTTCTTTACTAGTATTTTCCCCCTGAAGATGAGTTTGACCAAAGAAACTTTCTTGTTCATGAAAAGTGACATCTCGGGAGACAAAGAATTTTTGGGATGGTGGATAATAACATTTGTAGCATTTTTGGGTGGAAGAGTACCCGATAAAGACACATTTTAAGGCTCTAGGATCAAGTTTCCCTCTACTATCACTATGGATATGGACAAACGACGCACACCCAAATATTCTGGGAGTAAGATTACTATTGGTGGACACATTAGGGTAGATGAGGACAGGGCCTCCATGGATGTTTTGAAGGCAAGGACACTAAAAGGTAATCGATTTATAAAATACGATGCAATTAAAACTGCCTCTCCCCAAAATTTCTTGAGAACATTATTTTGAAATAACATCGCTCGAGTTTGATCTAACAAGTGCCCATTTTTCCTCTCAGCAATCCCATTTTGTTGGGGTGTTTTAACACATGAGGACTCATGAATAATGTCCTCTTTTTGACAAAAAGAATTAAGCCCATGATTAAAGTAATCTTTGGCATTATCAGACCTAATCCTCTTAATACTCACTCCGAATTGGTTTGTTATCATGGAGAAGAAGTGTACAAACATAGAACTGACTTCATATTTTTGTTTTAGCAAGTAAATCCAAGTAACTCGAGTATAGTCATCAATAAAGGTTACAAACCAACGAGCTCCTGATATATTTGGAACATTAGAGGGACCCCATACATTAGTATGTATGAACTAAATATAATGGAGAAGTACTCATTTGGTTACTACTTGGAAAAGGTACACATTTGTGTTTAGCAAGCTCACACACCTCACAGTGAAGACTTTCTACCTCTAATTTTTTGAAGAGGGAAGGAAACAACTGTTTTATGACTCTAAATGAAGGATGACCCAGGCGGCTGTGGTACAAAATGACCTTGTCCCTGTTGGTCTTTATTGATTTAGAACAAAAGGAGTTGGTATTGCTGAGTAGATTTGGAGGAAGATTTTGATTATCCAAGTAATATAGGCCATTCCACTCTCTAGCATTACCAATTGTCCTCTCTGAATTCTTGTCCTGCAAGACACAAGATTTGTTACAAAAAACATTACATGATAGGTCTTGTATTAGTTTTTGTATGGAAATTAAGCTAGTGGACAATTTAGGAATATGAAGGACATTTCTTAGAGTTATGGATGAGTTTATTTGGACATCTCCTTGACCTGCTGCAGTTAGAAGGGTACCATCTGTTGTGAATATTTTCTTATTGCTAGGGCAAATTGAATAAGTGGAGAAGTGTTTAGGTAAGGGTGTCATGTGGTCAGTGGCTCCAGAATCTAGTATCCAATATTGGTTATAGGTTGTATCTGAAGCATTAAGTTCAAAAGAAAATTGAAACTGTGAATTATAGAGGAAATGATATTTTCATTTCTTGAATCAGAATGGTTACAATTCTGGTTTTAAATAAAACATTTCCTAGTCTAATAAATAAATCAGAATTAAATAGGAGGGATTTACCGTACAAGGTCCCTTGATATTCACTACAACTGTTCTATATAATATAATAATAAATTAATTACAGAATAATCAGTCAGTAAATAACTTATTCTCAGCCACAATTTGGAACCCAACACTCTCCCTCAAGCTCGGCAGTAGATGTCAATCATGCCTAGCTTGGACTTTAAGTTCTCAAAATTAGATTTGTGAAGGGCCTTGGTCAGTATGTCTGCAGTTTGGTTCTCGGAAGGGATGTATTCCAACTTGATAATTCCACCATTTATCTTTTCTTTTATGAAATGTCTATCTATCTCCACATGTTTTGTTCTATCATGGTGGACTGGATTTTTTGCAATATTGATGGTTGCCTTGTTGTCGCACCAGAGGCTCATGGTGGAATCTGTTGGTACTCCTAATTCCTTAAGCATTCTCTGCAACCAAATTCCCTCACATATGCCATAAGCCATTGCTCTGAATTCAGCCTCTGCACTACTTCTTGCCACCACCGACTGTTTTTTACTTCTCCAAGTAGTCAAGTTTCCCCACACATATGTGCAATACCCACTTGTTGACTTGCGATCAGTCAATGAACCAACCCAATCTGCATCCGTGAACACTTTCACACTCCTAATTGGGTCCTTTTTGAAGTGAAGACCTCTCCCGGGTGTCTTTTTGAGGTACTACAAAATTCGAGTCACAGCTTTCATGTGATATTCAGTGGGCTTATTCATGAAACGACTTACCATGCTCACTGAGTAACCAATATCTGGTCTTGTGTGAGTTAGGTAAATTAGCTTTCCTACCAATCTTTGGTATCTCTCCTTATCAACTTGAGGACTGCCTTCTTGTTCTGCCAATTTAAGGTTAGGTTCCATCGGTGTATCTGCTGGCTTGCACCCTAACATTCCTGTTTCTTCCAACAGGTCTAGCACATATTTTCTTTGGGATACGTAGATTCCATGTTTGGAACGAGCAATCTCCATCCCAAGAAAATATTTTAGGTGTCCAAGGTCCTTGACCTCAAATTCTTTAGCTAGAAATCTCTTTGTCATCATCGCCTGAGATTATGATGTCATCCACATAAACAATAAATATTGCCACCTTTCCTACACTAGAATGCTTGACAAACATTGTATGATCGGTTTGGCATTGAGTAATTCCATGACCCTTAACAACTTGGGTTAGTCTTTCAAACCATTGCTCGTGGGGATTGCTTAAGACCGTAAAGTGATTTCTGGAGCTTGCATACCTTGCCAATTGTTTAGGGAGTTTCTAGGCCAGTTGGTATTTTCATGTATACCTCTTCTTTGAGTTCACCATTTAGAAAGGCGTTCTTGATGTCTAGTTGGTGTAAGGGCCAATCTAGATTTACAGCTAAGAAGATTATGACACGAATAAAATTTAGTTTTGCCAATGGAGCAAATGTTTCTTCATAGTCCATCCCATATGATTGGGTGAACCCCTTTGCCACCAAGCGGGTTTTGTACCTATTCACACCCCATCAGCATTGTGCTTTATTGAGAAGATCCATTTACACCCAACTGGTTTTTTTCCTTCTAGCAGCTCCACAAATTTCCTTTTTCCATTCTTGTCCAGTGCTTTAATTTCATATTCCACTACAGCCTTTCATTCAACATGTTGGACAGCTTCTTGAACATTTTTATGAGATACATAATTGCCAATATGTTACATCCATGGAATGGTAGAATTTTTTGCTTATGGGGCAGTAGCACCTGTATCCCTTCTTATTTGGTGGGTATCCTAAGAATATGCATTTCAGGGATTTGGGCTCTAATTTTCCTTTCTTAGGCTGGTTGTCATGCACAAATGCAGTGTAGCCAAAGACTTTGGGAGGAATGTGTTGGAACTGGTTAGTACATAATTGAAATGGGGGAACTGAATTCTTTATTGAATTTAAACAAAGTGCGAGTTTACAATTCTGTTTGGGCAGAATTGATAAACGATTACAAGAATATCCACTCCAAGAATTTGAGAGCTTGGTCTCTCCCTTCCCAATAACCACTCAGAAATTTCCTGCCTTCCTTTTTCTAATTTCCTACTTTTATTTGTTGCATAACTGCTCTAGAGCAGCAGTTACTGCCTGATTTAAAATTTAAATTGACACAATAACTGCCTAAAATAAAAATTACTGCAATATAAATTCAGTTCCCACTTAAAATTCTAACTTTTGACCCTCCTCTTATAATATTTAGTTATAAGAGGCCTAACAATACTCCCTCCCAAAAGAGTCACCTTGTCCTCAAGGTGAAAAGAAGGGAATTGCTCCATAATGGTCTCAACAGGTTCCCATGTTGCTTCAAAATCTGGTAGGTCCTTCCACTGGATCAACACTTCTGCTATGCCATTGGGAG
>JBBPBP010009777.1:58916936-58941905 GCA_037974735.1 Cicer chorassanicum | reverse complement strand
TATTTTGAAATGTATAGCCTGGATGAGCATTATGATCTTGGATTAGATCATGTATCAATTTTTGTAATTTAGGATCTCGATAAGTTTCTGATTCCCAATCTTCCACCTCTTCAAAGTGAACTGAAGACAAAGCTGCAAATGTCATCTTTCTAGAAAGTGCATCAGCCACACCATTTTCTTTTCCAGGCCTATAACGGATTTCAAAGTCTAGTCCCATGAGTTTTGAAGTCCACCTGAAATATTCTTCACCCATTACTCGTTGTTCTGTTAGAAATTTTAGGCTTTTCTGATCGGTGATGATGACGAAATGCCTTCCTAGCAGGTAATGTCGCCACTTTTGAACAGCCATCACAATAGCCATCAGCTCTCTTTCATAAACTGACTTAGATTGTGCTCTATCTGATAATGTTTGGCTAAGAAAAGCCACTGGTCTCCCCTCCTGCAATAAAACTGCACCCAAGCCCTTGTTAGATGCATCAGTTTCTATGGTAAAGGTTTTAGAGAAATCTGGAACAGCGAGTGTTGGTAATTCTGCAACCAATCTCTTAAGTTGTTCCAAGGCAGCTTGGGCTTTACTATTCCATTGGAAGTTGTCTTTCTTCAAAAGTTGGGTCAAGGGCCTAGCTATCTTGCCATAATCTCTAACAAATCTTCGATAATACCCTGTCAGCCCCAAAAATCCTCTTAAGGCCTTGACGTTCTTGGGTGTTGGCCAATCTAACATAGCTTCAATCTTCTTTGGATCTGCTGCAACTCCTCCTGCTGAGATGATATGACCCAAATACTCTAATTGAGTCTGCCCAAAAGTGCATTTTTTCTTGTTGGCAAATAATTGATTCTCTTTCAACAAAGCTAGGACAGCCCTTAAATGTCTTTGGTGCTCTTGTTCATCTGTGCTGTAAACCAAGATGTCATCGAAGAAAACTAACACAAACTTTCTCAAGTACGGCCTTAACACTTCATTCATAAGGGATTGAAAAGTTGAAGGGGCATTAGTAAGTCCAAAAGGCATGACAATAAACTCATAATGCCCTTCATGAGTTCTAAAAGCTGTTTTTGGAATATCTGCTTCCCGCATCCTAATTTGATGATACCCCGATTTCAGGTCCAATTTTGAAAAGATCACTGCGCCTCCCAATTCATCAAGCAGCTCATCAATAATAGGAATAGGGAACTTATCTGGTATGGTTATCTTATTCAAAGCCCTGTAATCTACACAAAAGCGCCACCCGCCATCTTTTTTTTTCACTAAAATGATTGGGCTAGAATAGGGGCTCACACTTTGTCTAATTATACCAGAATTCAACATATCATCTACTAATCTTTCAATTTCATTTTTTTGATAGTGAGGGTACCTATAAGGCCGTATATTGGGGATATTGGCACCTTCCTTCAAGATAATAGCATGGTCTTGCCTTCTAGTAGGGGGTAGCCCTTGAGGTTCTTGAAAAACATCACCATATTCTTCCAAAATAGCTGCTGTCCATTCTGGATTTTCATCTGTAACTGCAGTATCGGCTTGTAGTTGATGGTATTCCACTAAGAATCCTTGGCCTTGATCATTTAACGCTTTCAAAAGGGACTTTAGAGATGCTACAGCTCTAGTTAAATCGGGGTCCCCTTTCAAAGTGTGATAACCATTTCCAATAGGAATTCTAAGTGTCAACTCACGGAAATTGGCTCTAATTTCTCCCAGGCCAGCCAACCATTCCATCCCCAACACTACATCCACTCCTCCAAGATCAAAGACATAAAAATCTTGTTGCACTTTGAGTCCTTGCATCACCAATTCTAATTGAGGACACACTCCTTCACAATCAAGTTTTCTCCCATCTCCTACTTCCACTGTGTATATGGAGGTTGCAAACATTTGCAAATTATGTTCCTTCACAAAAGTGGCTGAAATGAAATTATGTGAAGCTCCACAATCTACAAGGACCATAACACGTTCCTCGCCAATCATTCCCCATAACTTAATGGTTTTCTTCGAAGTGAGACCAGCAATGCTACACATAGACAATTTGAGGTCTTTCAATTCTCCCTCCACTTCCACTAGATTCGGTTCCAGCAATTCACATTTCTCATCTTCCTCACCCAAAACCAGCACGTGCAATTGCTTGTTAACACACACATGCCCTGGACTAAACCTCTCATCACAGCGAAAACATAATCCCTTCCGCGATTTATCTTGCATTTCAGCCTCGGTTAACCTTCTGAATCCTCTGCCTCTGAAAGTTCCAGGAGGCTTTGCAACACTTCCTTCCCCTGAAGAACTTCCAACTTCGGACATTGTAGTTTGCGTTTGTTGCTTTACCCCGGGTTCCCATGTCACCGTTCTAGTATTATTGTAAGTTCTCATTGGTTTACCCCCAGAACTCGCGGAATTGCTCCCCTTGGTGATTAAATTGTTCTTCTCATCAACTCTTTGAGCAAAGTCCATTAATTCCGCAAAAGTCTCCACTGGGTGTAATTTTAATTCTGCTCTTATCACTTCCTTAAGTCCATTCAAAAAGATTCCTTTCAAATATGCTGGTTCTGCACATTTGAGTGGGCCTGCGTACAATTCAAACTTTTCTCGATACTCTTCTACTGACCCTGTTTGTTTGAGACTTAGTAACAATTCAAAAGGGCTTTCAACCATAGATGGTTGGAAACGCTTAATCACAGCGGCACGAAAATCGTCCCAAGTAGGATGTTGAGCAGAAAATTCCCACCATTGGTACCATGTCAAAGCCTTTCCCTCCATAGCCACCATTACTGCTTGCAACTTCTCTGCCCCAGACATTCCTTTCAGATCAAAGTATCTCTCCACCCTAGTCGTCCATCCATACGCATCTTCACCATCAAAGACGGGTATTTCTAATTTCCTCCACCTTTCGACCCTGTTTCGCGAGTCTAGGGAATTTTCTGGCCTCTCTCCATACAACACAGCACGACTCCCATCGTTGGAATCATCTTCCTGCCTCGTGTGAATTAGCCTAACAGCATCAGCCAAGTCATTCAATTGGCGCCTAGTTTCCAACCGCTCCACCCTCTCTTGTTCCATATGTTTTTCCCACGTTTCACGCAAAGCCAGCAACCCTTCAAACCCTCGTTCCAGAACTTCCATACGTGCTTCCATACTGCGTGCTTCCATATTGCGCGTAAATACCATGAATTTCTCCTGGATTTTTGTTGCTTTGATACCAGTGTTGGAACTGGTTAGTACATAATTGAAATGGGGGAACTGAATTCTTTATTGAATTTAAACAAAGTGCGAGTTTACAATTCTGTTTGGGCAGAATTGATAAACGATTACAAGAATATCCACTCCAAGAATTTGAGAGCTTGGTCTCTCCCTTCCCAATAACCACTCAGAAATTTCCTGCCTTCCTTTTTCTAATTTCCTACTTTTATTTGTTGCATAACTGCTCTAGAGCAGCAGTTACTGCCTGATTTAAAATTTAAATTGACACAATAACTGCCTAAAATAAAAATTACTGCAATATAAATTCAGTTCCCACTTAAAATTCTAACTTTTGACCCTCCTCTTATAATATTTAGTTATAAGAGGCCTAACAGAATGGATGAAAGGATTTTAATGAGTGGGTAAATGGATAGAAGGGTTTGGCAAGGGGTTTTGAACTTGAGCGCTTTAGAAGGCATTCTGTTTATAAAATACGATGTTGAAAGGACGGCTTCACCCCAAAAATGATTTGGTACATTAGTTGATAACATAAGGGACTTAGTAACCTCTACGAGGTGCCTATTTTTCCTCTCGGCAATACCATTTTGTTGTGGTGTGTTCACACAACTGGTTTGGTGAATTATTCCATGCTTGAGAAGGTGAGATTTGAGGGAATGATGATAGTATTCACGGCCATTGTCAATTCGTAGGACTTGGATTTTGGTTTGGAATTGGGTTTGGATCATATTGTTGAAGTTCTCAAAGATTTCTCCCACTTCAGATTTTTCTTTCATAAGGAACACCCAAGTAACTCGTGTATGATCATCTATAAAGGTCACAAACCATTTTGAACCAGTTATGTTCTTAACATGGGAAGGTCCCCAAACATCACTATGGATTAATGAGAAAGGTTGAGATGGTTTATAAGATTGAGGTGGATAATGGTTCCGTGAGTGTTTGGATAATTGACAGATTTCACATTGAAACAAATTTGAATTTTTATTGAATAGAGAAGGAAACATTTTTTCAAGGTACATAAAGTTTGGATGTCCTAAACGATAGTGCCATAGCATGACAGCTTCCTCTAGGTTTTCACCACTTGATAAGCAACATAGACTGAATTATTTCTTCTTTTCTTGAACTCACTAGCTTGAAGGAAATAGAGACCTGCACATTCCTCAGCATTGCCAATCTTCCTCCCCGAATCCAGATCTTGAAATTCACATAGGTGAGGCAAGAATTTAGTGAAACAATTTAGATCTTAAGTCAATTTACTTATCGACAAAAGGTTGCAATTCAACTTTGGAACATAAAGAACTGAGTTAAGAGTAATGTCCTTGGAGATGATTACTGAGCCTTTACCAATCACTTTTGTTTTTGTGCCATCTGCTATTCGTACCATATAATTGTCATTGCATGAGGAATATTCATCAAATAGAGTGATATCCCCAGTCATATAGTCTGAGGCTCCAGAGTCTACAATCCATGAGTTAGATATTCCCTTGTCAACAAAATAAACACATGAAGAATTACCTTTTTGGGTCATGACAGTAGTTGAATGTGTGCTAGTGTTTTGAAGGGATTGTTGTAGCAATTTTTGCAACATCTCCATCTGTTCCTTGCTTAATGGACTTGGTTCATGTGCTGAGGCTGCCAACACTTTGTCTCCTTCTGATGTGGCAGCATGGGCGCGAATGTCCCTGTTCCTCAATGGTTTCTAGTCTGCTGGTTTTCCATGAATGACCCAACATGTTTCTTTGTTGTGGCCTGATTTTTTGCAGTGATCACACCATCCTCTAGATTTTTTGTAGTTTCCTTTCATAGCCAAGGCTGAACCTTCTTTATTGGAGCTTTGATCCGTGCTTCTAGGCATGACTTTCCTTCGGCTCTCTTCTCTTCTCACTTCTGAAAATACTTCTCTGATGTTGGGCAGTCATTTGGTTCCAAGGATTCTTCCTCTTACATCATCTAGATTCTTGTTCAGGCCAAGGAGGAACTGGTATATTTGGTCTTTCTCCACCAGTTTTTTTGTACTGTTTGTTGTCTTCAAGGCATTTCCATACTATATCCTCATAGATATCCAGCTGCTTCCAGTAACGGGTGAGAGTATGGTAGTAATCAGTGACTGTTGTGTCTCCTTGTCATAGGTCATGGAGGAGACTCTTGATCTCGAATATGGCGGAAGTATTATCAGTATTTGAGTATGTCTCCTTGGCAGCGCTCCAGATCTCAGCTGCAGTGATGTAATACATGAAGTTTTCGCCTGTTTCAGTGGTCATTGAGTTCAGTAGCCATGTCATGACTAAGCTGTTCTCTAGCTTCCACTTTGGGTAGTCGGGGTCCTTTTTCTCTGGCTCTTTAGCATCACCAGAGATGTAATCTTCCTTCCCTTTTCCTTGAAGGAAGATCCAGACAGATCTTGCCCATTGGGTGTAGTTTTGGCCATTTAATTTGTAGCTAGTGATGGGTATAGTGGTGTTTTCGGTCAGGCTGGTAATTGTGGAAGTTTCAGCTGCCATTTTAGGGTTTGGGTCTGTGATTGAACTGCTTTCTTCAACCATGGAATAATGGTGTTTTTCACTCAGGTTTGCTCTGATACCATGTGAATTATAGAGGAAATGATCTTTTCATTTCTTGAATTAGAATGGTTACAATTCTGGTTTTAAATATAGCATTCCCTAGTCTAATAAATAAATCAGAATTAAATAGGAGGGATTTACTGTGCAAGGTCCCTTGATATTCACTACAACTATCCTATATAATGTAATAATAAATTAATTATAGAATAATCAGTCAATAAACAACTTATTCTCAGCCACAATTTGGAATCCAACAAAAACTTACCAAGAGGGAAGTGTACTTGTATATACTAGAGAACTAGTATCTGTCGATTTCTCCAACTTATTAAGAGTGATCTAATCTTCTCTATTTCATCTTCATTGAGTCGGGCCATATCCGTCAAACCAGCAAACAAACGATATTAGAGACGGAATACTGATCTATCAAACAAAACAAACTTCGAAGGTCCAAAAAAAATCCACAAACTGTAAGTGTGCTATAATGCCGCAACAGAAAATTCCGAGCAAAAACCATGTGAGCTTCAAATGACCTACAAACAAAAGTGTTCTGATCAAAAAGTGAACTCCCAAAACGAAACGAGAAACGGCCTATCTACAATCTAGTTGAAAACGGCGCTGAAAGGAGGTCTAGAAGGCGGTCAAACGAACGTGAACAGTAACGACGTGAGTATTGAACACACTATGGCAGCGAGTAGGCCAAAAAGAAATCTCAAGTTGCTGCAATGAAGGCAGCAAAAAGGGCCACAATGAAGGTGGCTAAGGTTTCAGAAAAAAAGAAACCGCAATGAAGGCGACAACTTTATGCGGAAGCAAGGCTCCCAAAGATCGAGAGCTCTGATACCATCTCAAGAGTTAGAGTAAAAATATATTTATTGAATTAAAAATATGTTGACAATACATCAGATATATATATATATATATATATATATATATATATATATATACTAGATTACTAAACAATCAAATTCAATTAGTACTCATATATAACTAAATCCCTATTAGTACTCATATATAACTAATTCCCTACTAGTACTCCTATTCAACTGAATCCCTATACTTGAGGGATATTAAACAGAAACAGATTTTGACAAAATGCATTTTGAGAACTATAGTATATATGGACTTCTTAAACTCGAGATTTCGTTTTTTACAGCAATTGCTCTCTCTGAGGATCATAAACCTAATAGAAGTGACGAGCGGAAGAGAATTGAGAATGCTGGGGGTGTTGTCATGTGGGCAGGTAACTTTTTATTTTTAAGTAGAGAAATTACTACTTTAGATGGTTCTACTATTGATACAATTTAACAGTGAGAGTGGGTGTACTACATATTGACATTTGATTGATGCATGCAACCATGTATCTGTTTTCTCAGCTTATACTAGATTGGCATAATATGGTCCATATCTTTGCCTTAAAAGTTTCTGTCCATCCAAGGGATGTAATTTGATTAAGAAATGGAATGAATTACTCAGGAAAGAAATATTCACTTGTGTTTATCTGCTGGTCAGGTACGTGGAGGGTTGGAGGGGTGCTAGCAATGTCTCGTGCATTTGGCAACCGTATGTTGAAGCCATTTGTTGTAGCGGAACCTGAAATCCAGGTGATCCTTGATTACATTGTGCACCTCAAAGTTATGTAATCTATATTTTATTGGATGGTTCGAGCTAGCGATATTTTTTTGGCATGGATGCAAAATCCTAAAAGTGAATGTAGATAATATCTCGGAAATGTCTCTAGCAGAAAATATTATGGCCTGTTTAAACTTTTTTTTGTGTTTCCTATTCTCAGATTAATAAAACAGCGAAAAGACAAAATTATCATTTTGTTTTTGCACTTTTTTTTAAAATGTCATAGAAGAAAACAATGTTTTCACTGTTTACTACGAAAATCTTTTAAAAGTAGGAAATGAAGTGAAATTATTTTTGTAAATAAAAGTAAAAATGGGAAATGAAAGAAAAAGTATTTTTATAAATATAGTTTGGGGTTGAAGGCTGGGGAATTTTGCAAATTGGAAGAAGTGACAGGTGAGAGAAAGGAGCAAGTGAGAATATCACAGCTAATGAGAGAAGGGGAAAAATAATGCACCGCAAGTCAGGTATGGGTTGTTTGGTGCTGGGTGCACTCGGTGAAGCACCAAAAGACAATTGACCAAAGGCCAGAAGTTGATAGGTTGTTCATTAAATTGCTACAACTCCAGGCTCCAGCATGTGCGATTACGATCTTTTTAACTGAAAGTGTATAGTTATTTATCAAGAAGATAAAGTTGTTTTATATAACTAACAATTTTTTAGCGGATCATCATCTGTCTTGAAACTATAGGGATCGGGTAGCTCGGTCTGTGAAATTGACGAAATTTCACAATGATCTTTGTAATTGAAAATCCTTTATCACATTATTCTTTTTTGACTAAATTCTGTCCTTGAAATTATCTGGAATGGACTAATAATGTGTCAAAAAAGTTCAATTTCAGGGACCTAATTAACTGATGCCTATAATGTTAGGGACTAAATTGGTGGTGCTATTTTTTTATAGTTCCATGTGGATTTTGTCCATATTTTGTGGGAACTATAAAGCATTTTGTAATGCAAGAGTTTCAAATACTTGCAGAAGCCACGTCCCCAAGTATATGTGAGATTATATATTTTATTTCGAGCAACTTCTGTTGTGTTCCCTTCCTGCTGTAGCAAGAAAACGATTAGATTATCTATTTTCCTTTGATGATGCCGGAGGCCTTAACTTATTCTTCAATGTTGTGGATCACCTTACAGGGATATAACCTCTGTTATGAGCAATTGCATGTTGAAGTGAAGGATTATATTGTGATGACAATCTACTTTATTTCCTCATTTATTTTCAGGACCAGAAAATAGATGAAGAAACTGAGGTGCTTGTTCTTGCGAGTGATGGACTCTGGGATGTAGTACAAAATGAGGTATGCTTGGTCTTCCTTCTTAGCCCTGCACTGCTTGTTGCTTTCACATAATGCTTTAGGTTCATCGGTTCATCTCTAATCAGGCAGGAGGGGATTGTCATTAGTAACAAATTTCAATTGGTAAAATAAACAAGAAAAGATAATGAGTATGAAGATGTATTTTCAGCAGGGGGAATGCCATGTGGTCACATTTTATAACCTTAATCCTATTATCAAATCCCTCATGATATTCAACAACAATATTTAAGTTCAAGAGAAGTGAAAGGACTGCCTAACCACATTGTTTTGTTTAGCATATAAGATGGGAGTGGACAGACAAAAAGGTTATTCTGGGTTTGGGGAATCTGATGAGAAACTTTTTACTCTTTATTTCGGCTACTTCTTTTAACTTACGTGCGGCTGCAATCCCTTGAAAGTAGTAGGAGATAGATTGCTGCCCTCACCTGTTGGTACCTAGTTTATCGAACTTAAGGCCCTGTGTACTTAAATTTTTTTTTTTCAGTTTTCATTTTCTAAAATTTGGGTCATTTTGTAATTGCTAACAAAGAGCTAAAAGACTCGTGTAGTGGGCAGTTGTGATAGAGAGGAGATGAAAGACATGATAGGAAGAATGAATTTTGGAAAACAATGAAAATGATGTTTTGATATTTTCAATTTTTTTTGAAAATGCTAGATCTATTTTCAAATAAAAGAAAATGGTGAGAGAAATATTAGGTCTATATTCTCTTAAGTTTATTAGTTGAAGTGAAAATGAAAATACGAAACATGAAAAGTAAATGGGCCTTAGGATTCCGCCTTGCTATCGTTTAAACTTGTTCATTTTTATTGATATGGGACATGGGATGGAAGTCATTGATACCGTAAATGAAGATAAAGATAAGTACTCAAAACATTACTGAACCAATAACTTCAATTTATTATGTTGACAAACTGGCATGATTCATATACTAATTTGTTTCTCTGCTACAGTGGGATATTTTTTTTAAATCCCTGTTGCGTTTATTTTTCACTTTGATATTTGGGTACTTATTTAGTTCAATCTTTCTTCCTTTGGTCAGGATGCTGTTTCACTTGCACGCACAGAAGAGGCAGCCGAGGCAGCTGCTCGCAAGTTAACAGAGGCCGCCTTCAACCGAGGTAGTGCAGATAACATTACTTGCATTGTGGTAAGATTCCATCATGAAAAAGCACACCCAGCTAATCCTGATAAAGCTGGTCCAGCTAGCAGTCAGCATGAGTAGACAATAAAAAGCACACCAACATGGGGGTTTGATTTATTGAGGGAAATTCTGCACATGCATGATGGCTGACTTGTGCATGTCAAACAACTGATGATTTGTTTATTCATCCGTTTTGTAATGTTAGTTACTCCTGTATCGTGTGATCGTTGATGGATTCATGCGCTTTCTAAAACTGTTTCCGGTGTTTGCCATAAATAAGTTTACGGCTTGTAGAGGCTTCAGTTTGGTATTTTTTGTTTTTGTCTAATAAATGCAACGTGCATCTTTTTGCGTTATGAGTTCCAAACTGATAGGTTCACAATCATGTTTTCTTCTTATTTAAGCCATTGAATTCAATTCAGCAATACTCAATAACATAACGAATTGTACATGTCCGGGAAGAGAATGAAAAGCAGAAAATACGAAAGAACAAGTGAAAGAAATAAAAAAAAAAGTAAAAGTATTTAAAATTTGATCATATTCGTATAAAAGTTGGGAATTCATTTTTTTTCTAGTACTAGTATTAAGAAAGCATTGTCTATCCCTAGTTAGAAATAGTGTTACAAGGTTTTTGTGTACAAATTGGTTTCAGCTTAGCATATTTTGGACTAAATTTTCTTTCCATTTAAAGAATGTAAATTTATAATTGGATTGCATATTATAGATTTACTTCTTTTTAAAAATGAATAACTTATCTTAGTGGAAAAAGTCATCATTTATTATTTTAGGTTCGAAATCATGTGTCCTAGACCTCTCATCTCCACCGCCTCATATGCACAACTCGAGACCATCTCTATTTAATAGAAACTTTTATTTAGAGAAGTATATACACATAAAAATAAAATAATATAGTTTTTTTTAATAAATAATATATTTTATTTCATATAAACATCTCTCATTAAATAAAAACGTCCATTAAATAGAGTGGATCTCCATTTCCTTGTAGCCTCCTCCACCTTGCAGGTTTCAATCATTTCAATATCATAATACATACACCGAAATCATTGCAATATTTCTACCATGATTACCTAATTGCCCTAAAATCAGCTCAGACACTCGTTAAAAAAGACACAAGCAAACTCTTACGAGTTTAATGGTAAGCAAGTCAAAATAATACTTATGATCAAATTTATTCACACATATGAGAGATTTCAATTGCAATGCATGTAAAAATTAAATTGATCTATAAACATTTGGAAAAAATGAGATAAAAAATATGAAGTATAAAGCTTGAATGATAAAAGGATTTAACTTGTGTGTCAATTTAATTTCTTTTACATTCGCATCAAATCACATTTCACCGTATGAATATTTATGGAGATAATTAAAGAACATACATAGAAAAATTACATCATGATATTATTTGATTGATGTATATAAAAAAATAAATTTACATCATCAATAATACAAATTACTCTTGTAAAACTTGAGTTTCAAAATTTGAGATTATAATAAAATTCGTTTGAGAAATTAAAACTTTTAAATCCATATCGATAACTTTTTTTATTTCATATTATATTAGTAATGTTATGTTAAAAAATATGTTATAGATTATTGTTTTAGTATTAATTTAATTATTACAACAAATCTAAAATGTTTGAAAAAATATTTTTAATCGAATCTCTTAATTTAAAAAGAATAATATCCTTTATAAAAATATAATAATAATGCAATTAAATCAAATTATACTGACTTATTTGTTTACTATTTCACTTAAGTTCGAACGTTTCGAGAAGATACAATCACAACTATCAAACCGACTCGTTAAGTTCGAACGTTTCAAGAAGATACAATCACAACTATCAAACCGACTCGTTACATTTCTGATACGTATCACTCAAACCAAAATTTAAAGATTATGGTTAAAATTTAACCCTAGTTAACTTCACTGGGTCCCAGTCCATTATAAAAAGGTATGTTTGGGTTAGGAGAAAAAAAAAAGGGAAGAAAAAAAAAAAAGAAAAACCATTAACCAGCAGAGCAAGAGGTAGTAGTAAATTGGGGCAAAATAGTTTTTAAGGGCTTTGACAGATGGGTCACTGTACATGGTGACGGACGGTAATCTCAGATTCAAATTCTTCAACTTCTTTCCTCCAATTAGGTAATTCCGTTTCCACTGCACGCAAATATCTCTTATGTCATGTCTTTGCTGTGTTCAACTTTTTGTTTGATTCGAAACGCGCGCAGGTTCTAGGGTTTCGATTTTCGAGATTTAGGAGCTGAATTGCACTGAATTTGTGAATTTCAACTGTTTTCGGATTGCTCAGCTTCTGTAGATCTGTGGCGGGATTTTGCTCACTTCAAAATTCTGCGACTCAAAAATAAAATTGAGAGGATCCATTCCCAAACTTTGAGGTTGATTTCCCAACATTTTGCACTCTGTTAACTTTTCCTTATGTTTTTTTGTCCCTTTTTTCACAGTAAGCTTCTTGCAAGAGTTTCGAATTTTTTGAGTTGCGTGAACTTCACATATCATCCATTGGATTGTTTGGGGATTCGGGGTTTGTTTAGTCATTTCAATTATTTATTTATTTGCTGTTGTTGTTATTAATTCTGATGTTTCAAATTTGGTGCTTTAGATTTGTGATGAGTTCATGCGAGCTACTGTGATAATGGAATATGTTCTTTTTACTGTACTGTGTAAGTGTATATTATATTTGGTGGAGTTTGCAAATGAATAGTTGATCACTAAATGACATTTGTTTACTTGTTCTAGTTGCATCTTGCTCGGGTAAACATCTTATAACTACATGATCTGCAGCTGTTTGCAGTTCATTTTTATGTCGACCTGTCCTCTATTTCCTTTTGTTAATGAAAAAATATAATGCGGATGGGTTCTGTTAATTCTGTATGAGTAGGATATTCCTGTGTATGTGGATTGTCTTATTGCTATAGCTTAAAACAATTAAATATTATGGAGAACTACGTGCTGCTCTGAAGGGGAGCTTATGTAAGAACAACATATCATGAACAGTAACTCATGTTTACCTTTTCCTGCTCTTGTAAAAGCATACCTGATTATTTGATCGGGCTTTGTGACTATTTAAGTCAGTGCCACATCAGTTCTATGCATTGATAGGCTGGCTTAATTGCAAAGTCTCGCTTTACATTAGTTCCACCTGAACTAACTAAGGATCCAGTCCTGTTAGGAAACAAGTGCTGACATTGGCAATGGTATTCCTGCATATCTTGTTTCCATGAAATCACATTGTAATCTGGCCTGGCTAGAGATCATGTACATATCTGTAAACAGTAGGATTTAAGGCTACATGTGAGGAACACTGTCTTGTCATTTCTCCTCAGTTTTTTTCATTTGCATTTAAGATGGCTTTCTATGATCTTATAATTTGATGACAATGACACCCATAAGTCGTAATTAAGTTGTTTCGTACAGGTGACCATAGAGATTTTCTATGACAGTCGATGCAAGAGATCCCAAGTTTAATGTTTAAGAACTGAATACTCTTAGGAGTTGCTCACATAATTTAAGAAATCATAGTCTTTTGCTGTAATATAATAGCTTTGAATATTGATATGCGATGCATACTTTGAAAAGCTGGTTTGCTTATAATTGTTGCTCAACACATTTAAATCTCAAGAATTTTAGTGGTACATCTCAGCTTTTTTCTTCGTTGGTTCAGGTACAAGGGGTTTCCTGAAGCAAAGGTGGCTTGCTACAGAATCCAGTCATTGTGGTTAAATCATTTGTCTTTTAGCTAAGTGTGGAGGCAAACTTATCAAGAGTTGGAAATGATGGAGTGCAACAAAGATGAGGCAGTTAGGGCCAAAGAAATAGCAGAGAGGAAATTTTCTGAAAGAGAATATATTGGTGCAAAGAAATTTGCTCTCAAGGCTCAAAATTTGTATCCTGATTTGGAGGATATTTCCCAGTTTTTGACTACTATTGATATTTATATCTCTGCTGAGAACAAAGTAAGTGGAGAAATGGATTGGTATGGTATACTTGGAGTGAGCCCCTTTGCTGATGAAGAGATTGTTAGAAGGCAGTACAGGAAGCTGGCTCTCACCCTTCACCCTGACAAAAACAAGGCTTTAGGTGCAGAGGGTGCATTTAAGTTGGTTTCAGAGGCATGGAGTTTGTTATCAGATAAGACCAAGAGACTAGAATATAACCAGAAGAGGAGTGTGAAAGGCTTCCAACATAATACTCCCAACCGTGCTGGGCCTCCATCTGGTGCACCAAGTTCAAATGGTTATTATCATTATAAGAAGAATGCAACTTCAAATGCGAGGACTGGAAATAATAATGCTCGGGCACCTGCAACTTCGGTCCCTCCACAGAAAAAGGCTGAAACCTTTTGGACTATCTGTAATCGGTGCAGAACACATTATGAATATCTCAGGGTTTATTTGAATCACACCCTTCTATGTCCCAACTGTAATGAAGCTTTTGTGGCTGTAGAGAGGGGTCCTCCTCCCAATGTTTTCAAGCCATCAAGTTTGTCCTCCCATCAACAGCATCAGAGTTCTCGACGTCAAGCTGGAAGTAATAATACAAACCTTCAGTGGGGTTCTCACTCCAGAATGGCTGGTTTTGGTAGCACTGATGGATCGTCATCTGTTGCTGCTCAAGCTGCGAGTGTTGTGCAGAAGGCAAGTGAGAAAGTGAAGAGAGAGGGAGCACCATCAATTGCTGAATGGGAGAGGATTCAAATGTCTAAGAGGGCTGATGGCTCTTTTCATAAAGTTGAAAAACCTACGAAGAAAATGAGGACAGATGATATTCGCATTAATGGTTACGCAGGATATATGGCAAGTCATATGGCTACGGGACATGGAGCAGCAGGTTTGGGCAGTTCCTCTGAATCAGGAAAGGCCAACATCGAAACAGAAAGGATTTATGGGTTTTCAGGTCTTGCTGGCAAGCATTACAGCACGAGAGAGTTGCCATTGTTTGACTTACGAAACATGTTGATCAATAAGGCACAAAATGAAATTCGTAAGAAACTTGAAGAATGGAGGTTAACGGCTGAAGCTAAAATTATCAACAAGGATAAAGAGAATAAGAGGCACAAAAATACATTCAATGACAAAACAACTGTTTCAGAGAAGTATCAACAGTCCAATGTTAATGGTAATAAGCATTTTGATATTGATTCTTTACCTGTCACATCTGATGATACGGTTAAGAAGAGCCAAGCCTATGTTACAATCAATGTTCCAGATCCTGATTTTCACAATTTCGACTTGGATAGAGCTGAAAGTTCCTTTGCAGAGGACCAGGTCTGGGCTGCTTATGATGACGATGATGGAATGCCTAGATATTATGCTAGAATTCACAAGGTGATCTCAATAGAGCCATTTAGAATGCGGATCAGTTGGCTTAACTCTCGAAACAACAGTGAATTGGGCCCTATAGATTGGGTAGGTTCTGGTTTTTATAAAACTTGTGGGGATTTCAGGACCGGCAAGCATGAAGTAACTGAATCATTAAATTCATTTTCACACAAGGTTAGGTGGACTAAAGGCACCAGAGGAGTTGTCCGCATCTTTCCGGGAAAGGGGGAGGTCTGGGCTCTTTATAGAAACTGGTCTCCTGATTGGAATGAACATACTCCAGATGAAGTGATACACAAGTATGACATGGTGGAGGTGCTGGATGATTTCAGTGAAGAGCAAGGTATATCAGTTACTCCCCTTGTTAAGGTTTCTGGCTTTAGGACAGTATTTCAAAGGCATAAGGACCAGAATGAGGTTAAGAGGATTCCTAAAGAGGAGATGTTTCGATTCTCTCATCAGGTTCCTAATCACTTGCTCACCGGCAAAGAAGCTCAGAATGCTCCAATGGGTTGTCGAGAGTTGGATCCAGCAGCTACTCCTTTAGACCTCCTTCAGATAGAAACAGAAGCTAATGAATCAACAGGTAATAATGTTTAGAAAGTCTGAGGAAGACACATAACCCATTGTTCAGTTCACCTGAAGAACATGCATTTGGAATTAGAGAGAGAACGCGTCAAAACCTTAGATCAGAAATGTTCAAACGAGGATGGTAAACATAAATGGAATGGTAGATGACAATGCACAACATGGTGTAACTGTTGAATCAATAGGCTTGGGAAATCGAAATGCAAAATTGATGAAAATACACCCTCTTGACTCACTTAATTTTGTAAGCCTGGCCCAGATAATTAATCAAAGGGATCCACAGCTTTTCGGTTTTTATTGTATAATTTTTCATACATATTATTCCTTGACTTTATATGGATGTCCATACTCATGGTGAACACAGTTAACATTCATCAATCTGCAAGCAAGATGGTTAGACTGTTGTTCTGGGATTTCATGCCTTCTGTGTCTGGGGACAGGCCTATTCTATTTATGAGTTTTTCTTACAGATGATTCATTTTTTAATTGCAGTTTTATACGTGATACTGATGCAAATTAGTATGCAATAATGCCATTACTTGTTTAAAGCTGCACTTAATTTTTTTGTTACGACTTTCCGTTTATAATAAAAAAAACGCACATGTTCATGTGTGATCCACGGGGAGTTGTGTTTTGTGGATATTGTTTTCTTTTGAATTTATATACAGATTGTTTGAATATCGAAACAATATTGAATATTCGAAATGATTTTGTGATGAGGCCTTTGCTTTAACATCAAAGGGTTGGGATGACCAAGCAGGAGGGAGCTGTCGAGGAAGGGGGACAAAGAAGAGAAGGTACAGGAATTATCCAATGAGGGAGAGTATATGATTAGGGGTGTACATGGATGCGGGTCGACCCGTCAACCCGATCACCCAATCCAACTTAATCCGATTTTTACCCGTACTCGGTCACTTTCGAATTCAACCTAATCCGTTGAAACCCGCTTATATTTGGTTCGCGTAATGGGTTTAACAATTTTAACCTGTCGACCCGACCCGGTAACTAGTTATATTTTTTAAAAAAATTTGTTTGGGTTTCATTACTCTTTTTCTTAGATTTTCAACTGCTCTCGTCCACTTTTTGCGTCCATCTTCTTCCACATTTTTTGAAGTCGTGCCGCCTTCCACCTTCTTCTTTTGTTCCGCAAGTGTTCATAACTGATTTTTATACGAATTAGTTATAATAAAATATTATTGATAACTGATTTTTATACGAATGATGATGCAAAGTGTTTATGCGTTTAGCTAAACACTTAACTTTTATTGCAATTTAGCGTTTAATTTATTTTGCCATTGTAATCTCGTATATGTCTATTCATAAAATTCGTATCTAATTTTTGAATTGTCTCTTTCAACAGAGCAATTTAATTTTTGAGTTAAATACTATTTATTTAAATGTTATATTTTGTTATAGTTTTACATAATAAAGGTATGAACGGAATGCTTATGCTTATAATGAATTTAGTTTCAATTTTTTACATTTGTTAAGTATTATTATTTTTAGTTAAATACTATTCATTTGAGTTAAATACTATTTATGAGTAAAAATGATGTTTATACAAAAGCTTATGATGAATTTAGTTTAAATTATTTACATTTAAATTTATTAAACACTTTTTTTTATGTTTTCTCCTCACTTTTATTTTTAATATTTGTTTTTGCAGATTCCCGATTGTTTTCTTCCAGACTTTGAGGAACTTGTTAAGTGTTTGTACTTGAAGTTGACATTGCTTAGAATTGATGAATTTTTATATTTTATTGATTTACTGTTGTTGAATTTATTTATGTATTTGAATACTGTCGGATTTATTTTTTTTTGTAAGAGGTTGATGACTTTTTTAAAGAGTTGAATGATGTGATTAAAATTTTATAATTTTTGAGACATTTAAGTATTAAATATATTTTCATTGAATATATTTTTCCCGTAAAATAAAAAACTAACCCACAAACCTAACCCGTTTTTGATCAGATTGGTTCGGTTCGGGTTAAATGAAAAAAATACGGATTTAGAACTTAACTCAACTCAAAGATAATCCATCGGATTTTGTCAAAACCAACTTAACTTAACCCACGTACACCCTAAGTATATCTACTTCCATGATAATTTAACCAAATCTAGTAGTTTTTTGAGATTGTCTTCCATATCTAATGATAGAAGGTAGTTGCGGAAGCAGCCTAAAAAACACGGGGAATTACCGAAAAAGTGGTCCTGATAGTGAAAAATGCACTCTAAATGTTATCAGAGAAAAGGGAGTCTGGTAGTTTGTTTTTCATATTGTGAACAAACATATGGTATGTGGGTTGGATGAATAATCACCAAATCACCAATGATTAAATAGTTAGTGGGCTTGAGTGTTTATTTGGACCCAACTTTTTTCAACCACAATGTAATTAGTTGCAACTTATGTTAAGCAAGTGGTCCATATTGCATTATAATTTTTCGTGGTTTCTCCTTTCAATGTTTTCAAATAGCTTCTAAAAATATGTTTATATTGGTTAATTCAAATGTGTATTTTACACATATGAACACAATTTAGGGACTATTGAGAACATTAGAAATGAGAAAATCCACCTATTTGTTATTTGGTTTGTTTATGTTATGTTATATATTGCTGGTCTCAAGCCCAAATACAAGGAGATGGTCATGTTAGATAGTTGACAACCAACATAAAATTGAGTCGAATTTCTATGAAATAGATCGAACACATAATAATGTATGTTATAATTTTGTTGCTGAGAAGCAACATGTTGCATAACTCAAGTACAATGTCAAATGAGCAAGGGCAACTACATCGCCACCTGGATGTAGTTTAAAACAGACAAGAGTTTCCATATTTTTGTGAATGAGTGTGGAGAAAGAAGTTAGTACGTGAAAATATGATTTATCTTGCAACATGGCATATAGGCAGATGCACAAGAAAATTTATAAAAATGTTGAGCTATGATTAAGAGAATCAATTTTCATGTACCTACAACAAATGAAGTGGTTGGAAAATAGACGACAAATCAAGTTTTGAGTTTGGAACACTGGTAAAATAAGATCAAGAAATGTGGTAAACATTATTAACAGATATTAGAAAAAGAATATTGTGAAAGTAAAAAGATACGATATCTGATCATAACCCTAAAAGTTGTACTGGAACAACATACTTTCTAATGTGTTTAATGTATATCTACTTCATGCAGACAATTTAGTAGGCTTATTTCAATAAATACCATTAGGAGAAAACATTTTTCAGGACGGGATCTAAATGGACATGAAAGGAGTGCACCAAGAAGTTTCGAAGACTTGCATGCGAATATGACCTCCAGGAGAAGAATGTTAAAGGGTAATGTGTGAAAGTTGGATTTTGTATCCCTTAATTTGACTTATACCTTTTAAAATGTTAAAAATTCAATTTTGTCATTTTAATTTTCATTAAATTAATGATAAAAAAAATTACTCCAAAATCTCACCACTGATCAAAATTTCCGGTAATTAATCTTTTTCTCCTAAATATCCAGTACAAATTTTATAATTATCAGAAATTTCAAGGCACAATTATCAGTAGTAGAAATTATTTAGCGGAAATTTCGCCAACAAAATTTTCGGTACATTATTTATAAAAGTTTTGTGCATTGAAATTTCCAATACGTATTATTAATTTTTTTTGGGATTTTTTTTAACTTCTTTTTTTGGATTTTTTATAACTTTTTTTTTTTTGAAGTAGGGATGGAAAAAATACCATAACGTATAGATTTGACTGAATCATTCACAACTGATCAAATTTTTGAGTCACGAGAAACTGTCATATCATGGGCAAGAGAGGTTGGCCGACAAAATCGAGTAGTTGTTATCATTACTCGTCATGACATAGAGATTGGAAAGAGAGAAATGAAATCAAAATTAATTATTGATTGTGATAGAGGTGGAAAATATAAGTCAAATAAAAATAAATCAAGGACTTCAACTAAAAGGTGTGCTTGTCCGTTTAACGACAACTCTCTTATTAGATTGTGGAGGAGGTCGAACTCGAGAATGTTCAATGGTGTTTTTCACTCTTCTAGTCCTCATTGAAAATAAATTGAATAAGAAATAAATGTAAAAAAATTAAAAATTAAAAAATAACAAAACTGTACCAGAAGTTTCATGAAAGAATTAATTTTCTGGGAGTTCCACCGAAATTTGAAATTTCCGGTATTGAAAAATAACTACCGGAAATTTCGCTCCTGAAATTTCAGGTAAGAGATTTTCTGAGAAAAAAATTTACTTGTATTTTTTTGTTTTTTTCTGTAAAATTAAGGGTATTTTTGTAAGTTTAAGCATAATTTTTTTAAATGAATGGTATAAGTTTAAATGCGGGGCACGAAATCCAACTTTCATAATGTGTGCTTTGGAAAAAGATAATAGTTCAAATGCTCAGTTAAGTGTCACATAATGAGTTTTGTCATGTAAGTATAAAGTCCAAAGTTGGAACTAAAAAAATTAACATAATCACTAACTTATTAATATTTGTGTGTCTAATAAAAGTTAAATAAACCAGCTATAGTTTTTTCAATTAAGTGTTTGATTAACATTTATAACATTATCACGAACTAAGTGGTCAACCCTAGTTTCTTTTAGAGAAATAAACTCCATTTTCTCTCTAAATTTTATCTTCTTCTTTATTCACCGAAAATGAATGGTTTTGGGTCATTTTTGACCCAAAATCATCATGTTTTTCTCCATTGTTTTAACTTAAATAAGTGGTTTTCACACAAATTAGATTTTTTTTCTGTGTTTTTTTCTTCATGATTTTGTCGTCTTAGATCAACGTTATTTGATTTCTCATCTTAGTGCGATGTTCGTTTGATTTTCTGTTTTGTTGTGATGTATGTTTAATTCAAATTAATAGATCAACTTCAATTAATTACTAATTCAATCAATGACTATGTCGTCAACGTTGCAAATCCGAAAACATGAGTATTCTGGTCACTTTGTGTTATTTTTGAATTTCGAAAAACTTTGAAAAAACAATTTATGCCACCGAAAATATTACTGGGTTGAGTCGCGGACTAGGTCGCTCGCTTTAAGATGTTTCGAGGCACTGCCCAAATTGTGCAAGACAGATTATCAACCACGAAGTCCCTAGGATAAAACATCCCAGATCACTGTATCGAAGTTCTACTGCACCGTAGAAAACCGTTCTAGAATTACACCGTCAATATGGCAGTCGAATGACTATCACTTGTAATATGACACTAAGACCACTCGAAAGAAAAAGCAGAAAAAGTAAAAAAAAAAAAAAAAAAAAAAAAAAAAGGGAGAAGAGAAAAAAGCCTCAGATACGGAGAGCTTTTGGTGTGTTTTTCCAACTAAGGAGAACCCTCTATATATAGAGGAAATCCGCAACTGGATCAGAGAAAAGGTCGCAATCCATTTGATCTGATACGTGCGCTCCAAACTTAGGGTTTTGACCGGGCAACAGATGATATGTGAGACTAAAGATTAGGGTTTTGACCGGGCAAAAACAGACGCACGAATTCAGGAAGGGAAGATTGGATCAAATTATTCAAGTAGACTCGGTGGAAGGCAATTACGTAATTAACGTATCAATAAGAGATAAAAACGGCAAGCATTCTTTTTAAAATTAATTAATTAAATAATTTATTTATTTTTTCATATACTAAAAAATAATACACTCAAAGCCAATGCCCAAGCTTAAGCCGAGCCGACCTGACGGCGGCGCGCGTGTGGTGGTCAACTTTACATGTGTTCTTCCTCCTTTATAAAATTGGGGTACCCCTTGGGGCGCACACCAAGGTCCATACCTTCACCTTATATACCCTACTAGTGTGTGATATCCCTCCTATGTTGGACTTCTTCATTTTTTCAATTCACAACAACGCTAGCTCATTAATGTCATCATTATTTCCAACAATCTTCCATTAATATCATCATCATTTCCAACACTTTGTTTTTATCACATTTTTATAAGTATTGTGTCGTTTTATGATACTAACTTGGATGATGTGAATTTGTTTGCAAATTCATCTTTTTTATTTTTAGTAACGTTGAATTTGTATGTGTCTGATGGATTCTACCAATTTAAATAAATATATATTATTTTTAAAAATAAAAGTAAAAACATTATCTTGAATTGTCTAATAACGAGGTATAAAAATAGTTACCTAAATTTCATTCTCGTGCTCATGAAAACCTTTTTCCTTATGAAAATAAAAGTATTATTTGAATGTGGAAGTTATTTGTTTTCTAGAAGCATTTCATACCCGCACATTTTGTAATATCGTAGAAAACATAAGATTGCATATTCTGAATGATATATTCCCGAAAATGTACTTAGACACACCTTAAGCTAAGAAACAAATTACCTTGGCATTTTAGTCAAGAAGACTATTCGATTGAAATAAATATTTTACGCGTTGTCTCTTCTTCAAAGACATTTTTGCAGAAGCCATCTGCACAAGACAGAGAATCCCGCGGGCAGATGAGTGTTGATTTATATTACTATATGATATGAAAAATAATAGTAATACAAAGGCATTGACTATGTATGCTAGTAATAAATAAAAATGGTGGAGGAAGGTTCATAGAAAATCCCCCATGGGTCAAATTCAAAGTAAGAGTCCTAAATTGCTCTCATTATTTTCATGAACAACAAATCAAAGTTAGCTAGCTCATTATTTTACCAAATTTATGCTTCCATAAAGTGTGACCTAGTTCGGTAGGGGTGTTTGGGTAAATATCTACTTAAATTAAAGGAATACTTGACTCAATTCACCGACTCTCTATTCCGCATCTCATTCCATTTTCTATGTGAAATCAGAGTTTATATTATCAGCGTTATAATAATTATTTCGATCACATATATAAATTGAGGAACGTTTACTGTAAAAATTAATAATGAGGAACTGCTATAAATAAATAAAACCAACGTTATTTACATGTAAATGTAAATGATATATGTTACTGTAAATGGTCAAATTTGATCTCTCCTTTTTTTTTTTATTATATCTGATGGGATTAAATACGTTATTCTTTCGCTCTATTTTTTTTTTTCATAGAACAAATAAGTCTGCAGCAAAATTTCCGGAACTTATTAAATTCTTAAATTTTAGCGGAATCCGAAAGAAGACCAACATCAATAATAACTACAATTATATAAATATGACTTAACGTGGAAAACTCTTCTTAGTATAAAAGAATAAAAATTATGGATTTTAATCAATATAAAATTTTCGTTATATAAAATAATGGTTACACTAAAGTTTTTTTAACAGCACTAAGGAACACCAAAACATTAAACAATGTTCAATGGCAGAAACAAAGAATAAAAGAACATATTCACAAAAATGAGTAAAACAAAACTAACTTTAAAATAGATTAAAAACTTAATTTGGTTATTCAGATAGAAATATGAGTTTATTTAAATATTTGATTAATATATAAATTTTTTTGAAATTGCTATCGAATTTTATGAGTTTTGTTTGAAAATTTTGATAAATTTTCTAAGTTTATGTAAAAAAATGATAACATTGTTGACATTTTAAGATATAAATGATCAAATTGTTACTTAAAATTAAATAAAAGACTAAATTGAAAAGAAAAAAATAAAAATAAAAGACTGAAGTATTACCTGAAACTAAGTTCGAACGAACAATTATGACTATTTCTTATTTGCAACTAAGTACTAGGGATTCTGTATTTTCCTTTGTCTCTCACATATTGGTTTATTACTATTCATGTTCTTCTTTTTTTTTTATTTTTAATTTGGTGTCTGCTTCCACTTGTGCCCTTCTTTTATCGATTATTTTGATGTTGAAGTGAAATAATTTTAGGATGTAAAAAAAATTCAAATATGTATTATTAATTAATTAGGTTTACGTGCACTTTTTGTTACCGTACTTTACTATTTTGGTATTTTTAAATCTAAAAATATATTAGCTTTTAAATTTCAAAAACTAAATTTCATTATTGAACTTTGAGTTTTGTTTTTGTTGATGTCCATATTGAATAATAAGTTGACAAATCATTCGATAGTGTGAATATATAACTTTTGAGAAATTTGATTTATTTTCGAGTATTATATTTGTTATTATTTTAACTTTATTTTTTAAATATCACTTTAATGATATGAAAATAAAAGTAATAAAATTTGATCTACATATACATTGTCGCACCACTTTGCTACTTACTATTTCATTATTCAACTTGCCATATTGACGCAATGAGCTTTTAAATCCAAATGATAGTGAAGTTTAAAAACTAAATAACTGTATTTTTGGATTTAGGAATTTATTGGAGGAGTAGAATTGTGAATTAGCAAAATATAGAAAGCCAAAAATTTATTTGAGCCAATAAATTAACAATCCTTTTATACCATGTTTTTCTCTAATATTATTTTTCACTTCATTTATCCTTTTTTTTTTCGACATCGCATATCACCATTTTACATCAATTCTCTTCATCTGTCCATTTGATATTTATTTAAAGTTAAAATCTCTAAGGTATGTTTTTTATGGTTTCAAAATTTCTCTTATAATAAGCTTTTCTACGAATCTTATTGTCAGGAAAATTATTCCGATGAAAACTTCTTTTAAAAAAATAGTTTAACAATATGATATTAGAAAAGAATAAATAAATAATAGAGGGATGTGGTAGTTGTGTTTTATTCTCAAGCCTCAAGGGAATAAAAAGTTTCAACTCTTTAACATGAGAAATTGAGAATGTATATAATTGAAAACTTATGTGTAAATTTTAATTCTAAGAATAAATATTACCTGAGAATAATTTTTTTTTTTATAAACTTGTACCAAGCATGAGAATGTGATATTTTCAACCATTTCCAAGAGTGTTTATGGTAACCTTTAAACAAAAATACACACATAAGTCTTAACCTTGTAACTGTATATCTTTTTTCTCTCTAAAAACAAGAATTTCAGTCCAAATGAAGCCCAATCTTAAGAAGGTGTTTAATTCCCAACGCACGTAAGTTCAAACTACTCCGCTCGAAATATAGTTTAATTTCGATTCCTTTTATATACTATATGTATAAATATTTTAAAAACTTAGTTATTTGATTGAAGAAATTACACTTATTTTAGAACTTTTTATCTGCAAATATAACACACAAGATAAGTCACACACAAAAATTATTTAATGATAAAAGTATATCATTAAATACTATATATATATATATATAT
>JBBPBP010009777.1:58894335-58909889 GCA_037974735.1 Cicer chorassanicum | reverse complement strand
AAAAAAAAAACTACGAAAAAACATCCTTAAATGAAAATTAAAAATGTATACTTCATTTTGAATAATTAAGTCACCATCTATAATGAGGAGGAGGCCATCAAAATATTTAAAAATTGATCCTTAAAATCCAGCTCAAATAACTTTACATGGAGTATTCACCTATTAATTATTTTGAGTGTTCATACTTTGGGGTTGAAAAGTCAAGAGTCCTTTTTAACTTGGCGTATCTTCAACTCCCTTTTGCTTTTCTTTATCTTTTTTTAACCGATAAAAAGTACAAAATTCTAGTTGCACAATAGATTACACGTGTTTTGTTGTTTTATAATCTTCAGTCAGTTTCTGAATTTTTCTTTTTCCGTTTTTAATTAAGGCTGTTCACGAGTTTGTGGTTGGTGTGGTGTTAGACTTAGAACAAATTCACCAACCGTTACCTGTCACTTTCTTTTCACAGCTAAAAACAGAATTCAGCCTTCTGTTTTTTTAGTTTATTCTGGAATCTGTGGGTACAAGTTCTTATGCATGTCTTCAAAATAAGTCTATGGGGACTGAAACAATGTTTTCTACACTCTTTCACAATTTGACCACCAAAATAAAGTATAATTCTCCTTTTTTTAACCTTATAGTTCAAATCAATTAAACTACTAATCTACCTCACAAGACTTAGTTTGCAAATTTCTAATTTGTATTTAATTATAAAGGTTAACTTAGTAAAATGTATTTTTTTTTTCCGCAACGGTAGTGAAATTTATTTGTTTTAATTTTATGGTTAGCGAAAATCAATTTCCAATTAATCTATTTGTCAATTTTGAGTAAAGCTAAAGATTTGTTTATTCAATGTGGCAGGTTAAAACCTTTATATTCAATTTCAATGGAAATCATTTTACACTCCTATAATCTGCGCTGATCTAAAGGAAATAATTTCCTTCAATAATTTTTTTTCACCATATTATTATTATTATTATTATTGTGCACTAAAAGCACAAAATTGCAGTATGTAGCCTATACTTGCAATTAATTTGGGGCTATTAAGCTACAAATATACTCTTTTAAATGCATATGATATGATATTGTAAGTTGTTTTCCCATAGTTCACCTGAAACCAAAGGAATTATCATATTACTAGTATTATTGTCACTATACTAATCTTGTCATGAAATCCACTAGCAATAGATAGCGTACGAAATAAATTAAAGTTTAACTTATGTGTTTAAGAGAATAATACTTAACTTATTTGTCATAAGCTTGATTGAATTAGTCAAGACAAGAGGAAAAAAACTGAATCAGTTAGAATGTGGTGTTGAGAGGTAGTTGAGTGGACCCAAATTAAAAGCTAACCAACATATATTGAGTAGTTATACCCCGTTATGTTGATTGATTCATTCAAGGAATAAAAGATTAATGTCTCACTTTTCATTGGGATGTGAGAAGATAGAAAGAAAATAAAAAATGAAAGGGAAAGAAAATGATGTGATGAGTGTTATGATAGAAAAATAAATAAAATTGAAAAAAGTATAAATAATTGTTGATGTAGACTTAAACTCATAACTTTACTAATTTTTTCAGCTTATTTCACTCTCATCTGAGTCAGAATCGACTAATATCCTACCCAACTTTACGACGAAAGTCAATTTCAAACTTTTCCTTTGTATGTGGACAAGTTCTCAAATCTCTCTAAAATTCTTTAATAGTTGTAATACATAGTCCTTTTGTTTTTTTTCGGTATTGTTTCTTTCTATACTATTTTATTTAAACGAAACAAAAGAAAAAAAAAATTCAATTTAGAAAATGACCTTCATGTTATTTAACTACATTATTCCTTAATTTATTGGCCCACTGAAAACATTTGTTAGCTCCTGGTTTCTCCGTATTGATTGAAAGTAGCTAGACAACATTTTTGCATATTAAATATGTTCTTGAATTTGATGGGTGAAAATGACTTCCAAGACAAAAATAAAACTATTTGAAGCATTTCTAAGGTAGTCTTGGGGAATTAATTATAAGTACATGCTTATGATTTTGATTGATTCTCTCCCTCTCTTTTTTTTTATATGTCTCTAGTACAACTTTTCTTTTTTTTTACTTAGATTGTGTCAATATTTTAGTTTCAGATTTTAATTCGATGGAAATACCTAGGAAAACAATTTTTCATGTGATGCACTAATGTAATTATCCACCAAAACCATGACAAATTTTGATCTTGCTCTCTTGAAAAGGCTCCATTAAATATGATAACTCCTTTTATATTGTTTGCTTAATTACATATCATGAAAATTGGTTCAACTTGGGGTTTGACAATGACATATTGTCATATATGAATGCAAACCAAGGACGCAAAAATCACAACATATAGCGCTTTCATGATTTCGCATGTTAGAAAAAATTAGTAAAAATAAAATACTACAATACTAAAAGATGATAATCTTAATTTGGACCAAGTCTAACGATAGACTTTAATAAATTATCTGTTACAATGAATTACATCCTATCTTTACCTAAAAATTATAGTAATATATTTAGTTTGTCTGAAAAATTCAATTATATATTGACTTACTATACATATAGTATAGTATCTCTTCATCCACCTTTGACGATTTAAAAGAAGTCTATATTAAAAGACCCTTCAAAAAATGGTAGGATATAAGTATAGAATATTTGTTTTGGTGCAATCAACCTTTACTTTCAATGTGGGGCCCTCATCGGGTTCTTGGGGGCAAAGAAACACCCGTTGACTAATTTGACAATTTGCTATTAGTAGTCACGGACTCACGGCCCACAGCCATTTGCGGTCCCATATTTTCCTTACTGGGCTTTTTAATTGTTATTTATGTTTTGTTATTTAAGCCCATGACCTATGAATATTTTGCTGTTTATAATTTTTTTTGGGTGAATTTTTGTCGTTTATCATTGTAATTTTATATAAATAGAATCAATCAATCAATTAATTAATAATGAAAGGCTTACAAATTAAATAATGGAGTTTTATTATATTAATTGAATATTTTTTTGGGTGAATTTCTTCCATTTGATTAATAGATGATCAAATTTCCCTAATTAGTTATGTTGATCTAGACCCTTTTTACCATTTGTTTTTAGGAAATTGTTGCATGAAGGTGGCAGGAATCAGTACTACCGGTGATTCCAATTAAACATGAAACATATGATTTTTCTACTTGTCACTTTCAAGGTAAATAAGGAAGTGGATGTATTTCATATCTTTTTCTAACTTTTATTTCTATGATAATTCTATTGACACAAACATTACAATTAAGTTTCATTTGTTTTGAATTTTAACCGAAACAATTTTTAATTAGATTTTACTTAGTTATTTTTTGGTCGAACTCTGAATCACTGTGTTTCATCTTTTTAAGAATTGGAGTGCTAAAAGAAAAACAAATAAAAATAAATTGCATTTGTTTTCATGTGATAATTTATTTCCTTTGTGCCAAGGTACTCAAAAGAAGAAACGTAATCTAACATATACCCCCTCTTATTTTTTTCAATGTTGAGAATATATTATAGATAATAAAGAAGAAGCTAACGAAGCTACGAGAGAGTATGGGGTTTCAAACAACACATAACACTAAGCGGATTTCACAACCTATTTTGAAGGCAAAGGAAGAATCGAGCGATGGTCATGAACAGTCTTTAGTTCCAAGGGGACATTTGACTCATCATACTCTAACCAATACCAATTTCATTCCCTATGATTCATGGCTGGTAAGCATGCACCAACCAAGTAAACCACAATACTTTCGATAACAAATGTTTAATTTTCTATTGGGATACTTTGGACTAAACTAACTACTCTTAAGTAACAAAAGTCCTATGTGTCATCCCGTAAAAAATATAAAAGTCCTACGGCTATATGTTTCTTTTGCTCCCTTTCTTTTTTTTTTTTTTTTAATACAATTTTGTCCACTTTCTAAACCGTCATTGTTCCCCCACCCCCCAAAGAAAATAATATCTTATGCTTAATATTATATAAATGTACTACTACTACTACAACAATATAATTCATAAGTTGATGGTGACGTGGGTGCCATGATTTAATCATTAATTAATAATTATGATGCTCACAATAGACTATTTGCATTAACAGGTAAGGCACCCTTCTGCATTGAGCTCGTTTGATAGATTGATGAAAGCTGCCACTGGGAAGAGGATTGTCCTATTTTTAGATTACGATGGTACCTTATCACCCATTGTAAATGACCCTGAACGCGCTTTCATGTCTGATGAGGTAATTAAGTAAAATACATTCATTTACCGTATTAAAAATAAAAACTTTATATTCAATTTGCATTGAAAGTTGTACATACAGTCTTTTAAAAATTTAAATTTTAAAATTTGATGTTTTTAAAATAAGGTTTTATTTATGATTGTTTAACAAGTATTTTTAGGACATATATGCGTGTGATTGTTTTTTTTCCTATTAATATAATAATGTCTGCAATTTAACTTTTAATTAAGTGCAAGTGGTGTTTAATTTAATATTGATATAAATATGGCAGATGCGTACAGCAGTACGTGAAGTTGCTACTTATTTTCCAACAGCAATTATTAGTGGAAGAAGCAGAAAAAAGGTGAGTATAAAGTTTCTTAATTTTTTATTTGTTCCTTTTTTTATTATATATAAAAAAAAAATTCTCATGATTACTTTTTGGTTTAGGTAAAAGATTTCGTGAAATTAAATAATTTATATTATGCCGGGAGTCATGGTATGGACATAATGGCACCATCAGTGCCAATTAGATCTTCTGACAACAAGCAACGCGACACTAATCTTGACACAAATGTGAGTAACTCCATCGTATAATTGAACCCTTTTTAATTATAATATTTTTTTAGTACAAAATTACTATTTTTAAAGGAAAACAATTGAATATAATGTATTATATATGTGCAATGTGTAAGATTTCGTTAAATTGACAATATCGACATTATTAAGTTGAATATTTATTGTGATAATTCAATTCGAATATGGGATTCCTATTTTACATGTATGAGTTTATTAATGGTATTTGTCACTAGAAAAAAAAATGTATTAAATATACGCAATAAAAAATTAAATTATATGTATATCTTACATAAATTTTATGTAGGTTGTCATTTTTTAGTTACCTTACCATAAATGTTTACTCTTACTTGAATCATTAATGATATATATTATAGGGCAATGAAGTTCCCTTTCAACCTGCCAAGAAGTTTTTGCCTGCAATTCAAGAGGTCAGCAAGTTACATGGGACCATCTTCTGGTGTTGCATTTTAATCTTTTTATGTTTCTCATTTCTTGAACTAAAGTTGAAAGATGTAATAAAATCTACCTTGATCTAATTGGTGCTGTTTTGGGGGGTGAGTTGATGAATGTCACAGGATTCAAAATTTAATCCTTACTGCTCATATGTTTTTAGAATTTTGATATTATTTCAAGGACACTAATTAAGAAATTGTAAATATTTATTAAAAATATTAAAACATTAGTAATGTTAAAGTTTATTTCAACAAAATAAAAAATAAAAAAAATCCACTTTTGATTTCTTAACTAGTACTAACAAAACTCAAATTCTTCCCTTCCATCAACATTTTCATGCAGTCATGTGTTCTTACGCACACTCTTTCCAGCATACAATAAATTAACTGAACAGATTATTGTAAGAAAAAATCATTTAAATTGGCATAAATAATATTCAATGTAATATTACCAAAGTAAATGTTATGCATACTATGGTGTTCAATATTACACTTCAATATCTTCAACAACAAAAAAACTACACTTCAATGTATGTTAGAGCGAAAACTGAGTGGTTAACTGTTTGTGCAATCAGATATTAAGAAGATTAGAGAATGTAATAAAGGACATAGAAGGTGCAAAAATAGAAGACAATGGATTCTGCATCTCTGTACATTTCCGCCAGGTTCATGAAAAGGTAATATTTAATTTCTAATATTTTTTATTATCATTATTACTTAACATGTCTTTGAGTAAGCAATGTTTGTTCTCCTATCATTTACTATTTTTTTATATAGTTCTACAGCTAAAGTTAATGATGTTTGAATCCAGGATTATAACGTTTTGGAAGAGAAAGTGAAGTCTGTACTTGGAAAAAATCCACTGTTTTGCGTGACTGAGGGTAAAAAGGTATCCTAGATCATATGCATTAATATTTAACTCCACCTGTTTATGAAATTAATAATCAATCCTATCCGATTACTCTTACATACTGATTTTTTTTATTTGTATAGGTTATGGAAATTAGGCCATCAATAGAATGGAACAAAGGAAATGCTGTAGAATATTTTCTAGACACATTAGGATTAAGCAGTTCCAACAATATCCTTCCTGTGTATATTGGTGATGATAAAACTGATGAAGATGCTTTTAAGGTATACAAGCTTACTTTAGTTATCTCCTTTTCCTGCACCATGCATGTTACCATCACTTAATTTACACTGAAGGATATATATAACATAAGCATATGTTTACCGAGTTGAAAGTTAATCATGGTTTCCTAAAATTTCGGCAGGTTATACAAAGAAGAGGGCAAGGTTATCCAATTTTAGTGTCTTCAATTCCAAGAGAAACAAGTGCTTTGTACTCTTTGCGTGACCCATCAGAAGTATTAATCTTCTTGTCAAGGCTAGCAAAATGGAAGAAGACATCTGCTCAAGAAAGCCTTTAAAAATTGGTAACTAAGGTATAGATCATCAAAGTGTGAGTTTTGTAGTACTCATATAGTTACTTCCCACAATGGTTTTGGAGAAGTGGGAGGGATGCTTGTTATTTTCCTTGAAGTAGTAGTTGGTTTGTAAAATAGCCTTGTATATATACATTTCAATCTTGTAAAAAGGTTTCTTTCAAGTTTGAATAACTTTTCATATAGAGTAAGAGTTGTATCTTGATATCACTAATGTAAAATTTTAAGATGGTCCAAGCAGAAGCTTTACATGATGACATTTGCAACTGATATACAACAGAAATCATAAACTAAGAACCTAAAAAGGTAAGGCTCTAGAAATTCTTGTTGAAAACCACCTAGAGAACCTTGAGGTGGAGAATTGAAGATAAAACATATAAACCCCTCTTCACGCAATGCATAAAATGGATCAATTACCTGCAGAGAGGATATAAGAGTACTCTCAATATTATTATTCTTTTTTTTGTGTGTGTATAAAAAGGTCAATTGTCCAAGTTTGGTAGGGGGGAAGCACAGACAAATAAGGAGAATATGTCTGGCTAATAATAATAAATCAGTTTCTACGTAAATCGACAGGGTGTCAATCTTGCAAAACCCTGTTCAATTCAATGCAACAAACATCATAAATGATTATTGTCTGTTAAGATGATAATACAGAATATCAATATCTTTTAACTCATAATAAATGATAAATCGGTCAAATTCTACATTCTCATGAACCTGACCAATAACTGCTGGAACCTATACACTAACTACACACATGGTAGAATATCTTATTCTTCCTTATAAGTTTGAATTGAGTTTCCAACCGTTTTCTATATAGTCTTAGTAAAGAGATTGATAATTGAATCAAAAGAAAGGAATTCAAATAGAACTAGAATTGGGAATAATCAAAATTACAAGTGAAACCGTGACCCTAAACTTCTCTCTATCGATCTCCAACTTTACACTTTTATTCATAATTTCTTGTTACTAGTTATTTCATTACAGTAACAACTCAACCATTATTGTTAGTCTAAATAATAAATAATTATTATTAGTTTGGTACTTGTTAATTAATCCTTGTGGATACGATAATCTTTTATACTACTTCTGCAATAGAGTGCACTTGCTCTAAGTGTCTTTTTAATGCAACGGTATCTAACCGTTTTCTATATAGTACAAACTGTGAAAGGAAACAGCTGACATCAATGAAGTTCCAGAAAATCTATATTTTCTATGGTCTCTCTCGAAAATTAACTTAATTTTTTCTTCCATTTGTTGAGAGGGGTGTTAAATAAGCACTATAGTGAGGGGAAAAAATAAAGGAAAGAAAATGAATTAAAACAAAGCATTACCCCGATAAAATTGGATTATGATCAGGGCTGATGTGGAGAATTATCTTTAGAATCCCTTTCCAAAATTTCCAGCTCATTAACTGCACTACTTGGGGCTTCACCTTGATGTAATGGTTCTTTTTTACCTTCTAAGAGAACCAAACACCAGCAAAGTCACTTGTCATAATCATTACTTATTTATTTATTTTTTTATGATATTACAGAGAAAGAACCATATATGTACCTGGTTTTTCAATTTTCCTGTAGTGACTCTTGCCGCGGCAGGAAGACCTTTCCCTTGAATTAGAATTCAAATTTCTTGGCTTCTGCACTTTCTTGTGAGACTGGCCGGATCCAGAAAACCTTCCCCTTGAATTGGAACTTGAGTTCCCTGGCCTCTCAACTTGCCTGTAATTCTCAACTTCCCTCCTTCCACCTTTGTAATTTGCGTTCTGATGTTTGATGTACATCTCTCTGTTGTAATATCTCTGCGTAAAATTTAAAAATTAAAAACGTATTATGGTCTATGAAATATTTTGAAGTACAAAATCTTACTAGTAACATTTTCTCCTCATAAGACAGCATCAAACCACAAATAGGCATGTGATTAGACCTTCATGTGGCAGTGGTACAATGTGTCTTTTGTTGTAACCAAGTGGTTAATGTGTTTCAATTAAAATCAAATCATTCCGATAGTATCCGAGTTCGATTTCTAACTGAAACAATCATGGCCGAACTTCAGATTATTAAGGTCTTTTTTCATAAGAACCAGATGGTACAAAAAAAAGTATCTTTTGTTTTAGACTTTTATTATCTATTATATATATGACTTGATTGTACTAGAAAATATCACAGTCAATAGAACATTTGCAGCTGAAAGGGTGAAATAAGTATTAACCTGGTGGTAAACTAGTGGGTCTGGCATGAAACTTCCAGTTCCGCCACTGAATCTGGGAAGCCAACAAGAAACACGTTGATTTATACCCTCATGTGAACCAGAATCAAGTGATGTTGGCATTCCAGGAACCAAGGGAGCCATAACGTTCATAGAACTTGAAGGTCTGCTATTCCAATAATATTGTGCTTGAAAATACATTGGCGGTACAAAAGATGGAGGAAAAAACAAAGGCTCCTCTAATTGTCCATTCTGACAATGCCGTCCGTATTGAAGATTCATCCAATAACTTTCATAATCACCATTCAAAATATCAGAAGCTTGGTTCAATAAATGTTGTAAAGCTTCAACTTGACTGATACTGTTAACATGGGAAGCAGCATTCATATAAGTAGTTTCATTCTCAGTAGGAAGATTGTTGTATGTGAATGGAAATTGTGTCATAGAGAAACCAAATGCACGTGTTGATAAGCTTTGGTTATCAACAGATAGTTGGCTTGAAGGACTACCAACAATAACAGGAGTGTCAGAAACTGGTGAGTTACACACAGTCATCGACCCTTGCTCAATGTGGGTTAATTGAAGATCCCGAACATGTGTAGCACTTTCATAAATTGGGCTCTCGTGCCTAACAATATCGATGGACACAGTTGATGTACCATGGATACCATCGGATTTACCAGTCTTCGTAGGAGAGGACGAAAGGTTGGTCCCAGTAGTTAAGTCTGAAGCAGTTGCGTCTCCAGAGCTTTCAGCAGGGTTCATTACATTACTACTATCTGTGATTCCTACAGCAGGTGGATGAGCCCTGTCTTTAGCAACTGTCCAACTTTTCTGCTTACTCGTTGCTTTTGGAAACCGTAGCAATTTAGGAAATTGATCCACTTCTAGAGAAAAAGGCACGTTCTGTGCTGGTGGGGGCGGCGGCGGAGGTGAAGAAGACACAACGCTTGGTTTCACACTCAATAATGCTCGCAAATATCCACCAAACTTGGGACTCCTATAAATTTCTGTAGTATTCCCAAAACCAGGCTCTTCCTTTTGCAGCATTGTTGCCTCTTCTACAGAATGGCCAATTTCCTTATTCGATTTCACGCGCATTAGGGCGTCGAGATAATCAATGACCTTCCTACTCCCACTATTTTTTGAAATATCCACACAATCGTGCTCTTCCTTAAGCAGTCCCATATCTGAAGCATTTTTTGATATAACTGCATTTTCTTCTTCAGAAGAAATTTTGACATTCTGACTGTCTAAAACTTCAGATCTTGAGCTGGATCCCATGCTATTATTAGTCATTGAAGAAGAAGAATGGATCAGTCCACTTTCTCTTTCTGATACCAAAGCACTGCAATGCTGAATTGGAGCTTCACTATATATAGGAGCAGCTTCTAGACTAGAGCAATCACAAGCAAAGTGATGCATGGCATGAACTTCACTTGATGAACATTGAGGACTTTTGCCTTTATCAATAAATGCATTTGTCAAGGAATTTGTATGTTTTCTATCAGAGATCAACATCTTACCAGTCCTCAAGCTCCGAGTTTGAGAAACAGCACAGGCATCAGAGGTTCCAACCATTTGTTTTGATTCTTTTAAATGGTTATCAAGCTTTCGGTAAATACCCTGAGACTCATGAGAAGCTTGAGCCTGTTCAATTTCAGATTCTTGACATGTTGACCTTCCAACTTTTTTATTTCTTATATAAAGATTATAAATGTGTACATCAATCCAATAACCATTCCCATGTCTATCCCACGTGTTTTTGAAAAAGAAATCAAATTCAGCTATTAAATATTCATCTGTACAATTCAACAATCTCATCAGCCGCTTAGCACCAAGAGAGATTGCACTCTTTATCCTAAAGAAGCTACCTGTAGAGTAGTAGATTATAACAAGGCTATCAGATAAACTACCTGTAGATATTATAACCAAATCAGATGTTTAGATAGAAGAAGAAACACGAGTAATAGGAAAAATAAGCTATCTTCTTTCTTGAGCAAAGACAAACAATTAAAAACAGGAAAAATTAAATAAAAGTACAATAAAACTACTTCAAATATACCATAGGTAGAGCACAAGAGAAGCTACAGAAATAATCCATCAGCTAGCCTGTATTAGCTCTAGATACATATATAGATTATTCTTAAAATGAGATCTAATTACAGGTCTAAAAAGGCATCTAAAATTTTCAATAGTTGAGATCCACATAGATACTATTAAGCATAATCTAAAATTATGTGTAGAGATTTTGTTTTTCAAAATTCCATTAATGAGAGATAATACATTTATTAATTTACCAGTCAAAATATCACACTCAAAAAGTGGGAAAAAATCATGGCTCTTAAGAATATATTATAGACACAAAGTGTCATACAGCTTATATATTCAAAGGAACAAATAAACATTTATTTTTCTTCCAGCTATTGTAGCAGAAACATCATCTTCAATAAAAAGAACTGTTTCAGCCAAGGTTTTAATGTGACATACTCTTGTTGATGCTACGACCCAGGTTGTTGATTGCACGCAAAGGATCTATAATGTTGATATGTTTGGGAACAAAATATTTCTCATGACTTTCTTGGCCGCACGGCACATTACCATAACAGGACTTACAGGCACCAAGAAACCATTTCGAGAGCAGTAAGTCTTGGCTTTGGCTATCATTTCTTGGAGACTCGGCTATCACAATTTTGAATTCAAGAATAAACGAGTAAAAGCTATCAGCCATAATGAAAAAAAGAACATGTAATTCAAGAGATATGATTCAATACAAGAAATTTTTTCACATACCTATCATATTAGGAAGTGAGCCTATGGGCACTGGTCCACTCAAGCTAACACAATAGTTTTCCCAGTCAAATCTACTAAAGAACTCCAGGAATCGAAAAAGTACCTAAGATATGCCCACAAAGAGATCAAAATAATATACATTTTCTTTTCTTATTCTTCATAAGCCACATTAATATTAATATATACACCAAAAGAAACAAGTTGGTCACCTCAAGTGGTCCAGCAAATTTATTGTTGTAAAGATTAAATATGTACAAGACTAAAATTTCCAATGCATAGGTTGAAAGGAGTCCGCTGCTAGAACCCAGGAGGCGACTCTCATGGAAACACCAAGCTTTTATCAATATAATACTGTGCTTGAATAGATGATTCCGTCTTATCAAATAGTTAACCTGAAACAAAAAATTATTTGTTAGAGATCTCTGCAACAGAAAAAATATGCTCGACAACAATCACAACTTCTACAACGAATGTTACCTCTTCGAAAAAACACAGCGAACATAAACCGCTCAATTGGTTGAAAGATATGTCAACTACAAAATTTTCAACCAAGCACTTTATGATCTTCACCTGGCATTGAACAACAAGAAGAAACACGTGAAAGGTGTGAGATATTTTTATCAATTACCAAATGAAGAGGGGTCGAAATATGAAACAAAAGCAAATATTTGACATAGGGGAAGGTCGAAGAATACAGGGAAAAAAAAGTGAGGCTCATAGAACAATGTTTAATATTGCTATGATGTAATATACATATTTTGTGGTGTGAGTGTGTGAAATCCTGTTAGAAATAACAAGATAGCGTTAGGTGCTGCAGATACACTCAAATCAAACCAGCAACAAAAAATATAAAAAAAATCAACATTTAATAAGAGTGTAAAGATGAACATAAATCAGCGTTTAAAACCATACAATAGATCATTGGACCTAAGCAGGCTCGAAACACATAAAATCAGCACCTGAATCTAACTGAATATTGAAAACACTAGATTATGGTATTTCTAAGCAGCTTATCTAGAAATTTCTTCCAACAAGAGAACTTTTTCAACACTACATCACAAAAAAGTGAAGAATGGATTAACACCGTCTTAATCCCAATGTTCAAAACAAGCTACGTCATCTTGCATTCTCCATTCTTACTACTAGTTTACCTTATCAACATGCTTCGAATTGGCCAATTTTGCATTAATGTTAAAAATCACTAACAATATTCGGATCATTCAAACAGTAAAAAAAAATCAACATATAAAATCGAAACCAAAACTCAAAACATTGAATTGAATTATGTATGAAAATGCATTGGATAAATGTGAATTAAGCTGATAAGAAACACACCTCTGCTTGTACAAAATGAACCTCTTTAACCTTAAATGGAGCAAACTTATTTTTCCTTTCACTCTCTAAAATTCGGAGGATTTCTGGAATGAAACTTTCTGGCAAACTTCGATTGATGCCAAAAGTAGTTAGGTCAATGTCTCCGTCTGGTAAGTAAGTTTTCAAGGGTACTGATCCAAACGGTAATACCTGGTGCAATAAAGAAGTTCAAAGGTTCATTCATTTTGGAGGATCATTATATATATTGTTCACTCTTCATTAATTAATTCCTTTTTTAACCATGCGAGATTCGATACTCACACTTTATTCCAATTTGAATGCTACTAAGACGGTTGATAAAAAACATTCGCTCTTCCATCAAAGCTCTGTTATGGAAGAGGAATAATTTCAGGCTTATAGTTTAATGTATTGCCGTTTTGGTTTCTGTTAAACTTGAGTCCACATGAGTGAGTTTTTTGGACTCCTTAAAGTTTAGCCCAAACATTATTTTCATTATAAAAAATTGAAAAGGCAAAGATTTACAACTTTTGAACTAAAATTGGGCTCAAAAATAGTTAGAAATAAACTATTTGATATAAAGTTAAATTTTTCTTAGAGAAATTTGACTCGAATGTCTCATGTTTGACTTTTGTGAATGAAAAAATGTGGTTGAAAATTAAGTATATGTTTTTGACATAAATTAATTATTGACAATATTGTTAGATACTGAACACCATTTAAATTTGGTAATATTCGTATATATTTCAATTAATAAGAATTATTTTTGGTAGAAGAAACCCATAGGAATAAAAAAAGAAAAAAAAGAATTTGTATTGTAAAATGTTGTTAGCCTTAATTAAAGAGGTTCACATTTACTACATTTGAAAGGTAAAGTAAGGCAATTGCTATGGTGTACAACTACAAGTCACTCAAGTTGTTTAATGTGGTGGATTATAACAGACTTAGGGAGACCTCGCGATTCAATGGTAAATAAAATGTGTGCACCGAAAATAATTTAAGTGACTTGTACACTCTAGCAATTGCCCTAAAGTAAAGTGTGAAAAATATTCTTCCAAACTATACTAAAGTTAGCCTTAATTAGTTATGATGTTACATAAATCATGTTATTTCATTCAATTGTCTGTATTTAAGTAAGATAAAATTTCGTTGTAAAAAACACAAGGCAAAATCTATATGCTTAAAATACAAACATTAACGAAAAGTGCAAGATTTAAATCCACAACTATTATATGTCACGAATAAATAGCTAGTATTATAACCGCACCAAATAATGTATCATTCAATTGTTTGATAGCATGTTAGCAACTATAACTAACAATGAAAAAATGAAGCAGAGTTTTGTTACCCGGCAAGGGAGATGGTTCGTGATGAGACCCTTTAAGTAAGAAATGACATTATTTCGAAGTATTTCGGATTTATGATTGGGCTTAATGTATCTAAGTAGCTCTCTAGTTCTCTCTTCAACTTGTGACCATCTATCTCTTTCAAGCAATTTAGCAACAAAGCTTGTTTCACTAGATATGAGACCATTTGGTACAAAATTATTCTCCATGGTTGGTTCTTCTATAGACATACACTGCAAATTGAGAAAGAAAAAAATTGAAAGAATTAATTTGCAACATTTGTCTCAAAATAAAGGAAAATTATAAGCTAAACAAATGTGTTATCTTTTTTACTCAAATAAAATGTGCTTGCAGCTAGTGTGTATCATAAGTCTTATTTCTATTGTGGTGAAATGTTACAGGAAAATTAATAGAAATAATTAAGATTTATGAACCACGTTTTAATAAAAAAAAAAATACATTGCAAAGCTACATTTAACTCAACCTTCATATAGCTGCACGAAGCAATATTAATAGAGGTAAGAACACTATGTAAATATTAATTTCGGCATCAGCTAATTAGCTCAACTAAAGTGTGAATAATAATAGTACATAAATAAAATCCAAATTGCCCTCTGAACCAGACAAGGCAAATAAAACACTGAAAATGCACATAAATGAAATCGGACTATGATCGAGTAAAATTCACATGAATTTTACTAAATTAATTGTTCTGAATATTTATATAGTCAACTCCATTTTAAAAGTGACTATTAAAGTTAATTTGTACAAAAGAAAAACAAAGAGTTAATACTTGCAAAAAGTATAAAAAGTATTAGTAAAAAAAAATACTTGCAAAAAGTAACACCCAGACTTTGACATTTGACAATGTCATTAATTAACATTGGGTGACACTGTAACCATTACAGATAGTCCACATTAAATATGTATCTATCTTCTTTCACCCCTCCCCAAAAAATGTATAATAAAAAAATTATTAATAGATAGTGTAATTCCAATTCCATTTCATTTTGTGAAAAACAAAAACTCTAATACCATTTTAGCCCTTTTCAGAAGAAAAAAAATTAACGTATCGTTGATTTAAACTATTTTAAAACAGCAACAAGATAAATGTAAGCTCAAAAAAAAAATCCATCGTTAATTTAAACTATTTCAAAACAGCAACAACATAAACGTA
>JBBPBP010009777.1:58878812-58891420 GCA_037974735.1 Cicer chorassanicum | reverse complement strand
CCCATTTGAATGCTAACCATGATGGAGGAATTTTTTTTTTAATATAAAATTCTTTTTTTTTACCCCAAAATACTCCACTCTCAATTTAATTTATCTGATTGCTAATTAAATTAATAAATAATAATAATAATAATAAATAGTAATAATAATAAATACATTAATAAATAATACATTAATAAATAGTAATAATAATAATAAATACATTAATAAATAATAATAATAATAATTAATTATTATTAATTATAATAATTAATTATTATTATTATTATTAAAAATGATTATAATTAAAATTAAAAATAGTAAATTATATTATAAATTTCACAGAAAATACATTAAAAAAATTATATTAATAACATGAAATAAAATACATTAAATTAACGAAAAAAATATATTTTATTAATGTCCATCTAAATAACCTACAATTCCACAGATGTCGTCGAACTCGTCTAGCCGAGTTGAGGTTCTTTCGGTTTATCCTGATTTTGATCATTATCCTCAATGTTAGTCGTAGATGGATTAGAACCACTACCACCTGCTTTCATAAAATTTTGAGACTAAGGATTATACATGGAGTCAAACACAGCATAAGCCGACTCAGGAGTTGTGCACTGAGTTTCAAACAAATTATAGAAAATCTCACTTTCTGTCGGATAACTGGGGTTGGTATTTCAGGTACCGATGGAACGTAATATTGAGTCGGTGGTGGATCATAAGATGGAACTTCTGTATGGACATGTAGGTGAGGTGATGATAGAGACGGTTGTGTTGTGTTTTGTTGTTGTGGGGTTGATTGGGAGGTCGACATCACAGAAGGATATGACGGTGGTTGCAAACTAGGATCACGGAGATATTGTTCGACAGCTATAAATAATTTAGTGTGTTGTCTAAACCAAATTATATATTTGGTAGTATGGCATAAAAGACCTTCCACAATCTTACCTTGCAACATGTAATTGTGACGCTCATTCCAATGTTTAATTTCTTCCCTCCAAACCTAGTTTCAATTATCATCAACCTCATGCTTCATGTCGACCTCATGGTACATTTTCATGTGCTCTGGTGGTTGTGATATTTGTTGATGGAAGTCGAACTGAAGTGTGATTCTATCTGTATGATGTTTTTCAACAATATGATAACAATGCAGATAGGTAAATGCAGTCCAAGTGACCATATCTTCTTTCGAAACTTGATGTTGGAACCTGAGATAAGGACTCCAATAGAAGTGATATTTAAAAAAACAAGTTAAATTAATTATAACAAGTATAAAAAATAAAATATTTAAAAAATTCAAATAAATGTAATGAATATATTACTCCTTCAACCATCATGTGATCAATTATTTTCCGGTATCCTTTAATGTCGTTGTGAAGAACTTTACCGGAATTTAGACCACTAGAATTAAATCTGTCGAATATATTTAAAATAAAAAATATAATAAAATTAGTAATATGGTAAGCAATTGGTTTTAAAAAAAGAAAAAATAATATAAAATTTATTTGCAATAGTTACCTTTATGCAAGTGGAAATATTCATGGATTGATTGATTATGGAACGACACTAGACAAACGATACTATGACCAATTTTGCGACAACAATGCACATCCTCCCATGGATATTACACTGAGTTTCGTTGCAAGACATAGTTCTCTATACAATGTAGCTAAAACGGCTGAACCCCAACTATATTGGGATGATTTATTTAAATCTCCTAACAGTGAAAGATATTTTAAATGTACACGGTTGTTGGATTTGTCAGACATCAATAACCCTCCGATCATACGTAGAATGTATGCTCGACAAGATGCTTGTTTTTCTAATACAAATGCATCTTCACCAAGTCAAACGTATCCTTGAGCCACTTTAATTTAGTAGAATTACCTTTTGTTGCTCCCACAAGTGGAATAACTCCTAGGTAATCTTGACAAACTTCTTTAACGTTCACAAAATTTGAACCGCTAACAGGAAATAAAATATATAAAATAACAAAAATAAAATAAGTAATGAGATTGAAAACATTATAAATAAAAAAACTTACAAATGCTTTAATATATTGGATTTCAGCTCTGTGATTCGTAGATAGTTCCATGATAAAAAAGAGAAATTTTGATTAAGAGATGTATTTGAACGAATGGAAGAGATATGATAAAGAAAAGTGAGGAAGTTGTGATAAAAAAGATAGGAGAAATGGATGTATTTATAGGTCGCATCCCCATGCAACGACCTGATTGATTTTCAGATGTCTTCAAGGGGTCGCTCCCCCAGGCAACGATCACTGCAAGGCCACGATTCATGATCAATCTCGTCCGTTGAATAAAAATTATCAACGGATGTACATGATCCAATACCAATTCTTGTGAATTGTTTTCAACCAATGAAATCATTTTATTAAAGATTCAATCTCGTCCGTTGAATAAAAATTATCAACGGATGTAGATGATTCAATCCTTGTGAATTGTTTTCAACCAATGAAATCATTTTATTAAAGATTCAATCTCGTCCGTTGAATAAAAATTGTCAACGGATGTAGATGATTCAATCCTTGTGACTTGTTTTCAACCAATGAAATCATTTTATTAAATATACAATCTCGTCCGTTGAATAAAAATTATCATCGGATGTAGCAGTTGCACAGGATGGGAACGACAATGTAACTCATATTGCTTATGCTCTTGTGGAAGGTGAGACAAAAGAGGATCGAAGTTTCTTTTTGAGAAAATACGTCACCCCACAAGCCAACATTTGTTTGATTTCAGATAGACACAAATCCATTAAGAGTGCTTATAATAATCCAAATAATGGGTGGCAAGATCCTCCGTCAAAGCATGTGTTATGTGTCCGACATATTTCATAAAACTTTGCAAGGGAATTTAAGGACAATGCTTTGAAAAAAAAAGTTATTTCTATAGGTAATAATTTCATTCTTAATTTTTATAATTAGTGTAATTTTTGATAATTTCATTCTTAATTTATATAATTAGTGTAATAATGCTTTGTCTATTGTTTCAATATAGGTTACTCAATCAATGATCCTATATATCGATACTACTGCAGAGAAATCAACATAGTAAACTCGGAGGCTTTGAAATGGTTAGACAACATACCTCGACAAGATTGGATTCAAGCATTCGATGGAGGTAGCCGTTGGAGTCAGATGACAACCAAGCTTGTGGAGTCGATCAACGGAGTCTTAAAAGGCACTCGCAACCTTTCCATCACTGCTTTGGTCCAATCAACTTATTTTAAAACAGGGACACTGTTTCCAACCATGTGAAAACGACACGCATCAATTTTGTCAAATATACACATAAACTTGCATAAATTTTATGAAATTGGAAATAAGTAAATCCAATAGTCATAGAGTGGATAGTTTTGATCGGAGCAACCATACTTTCATGGTTCACGAGAGTAGTTCTAATGGAAGGGTGACCAATTGGTCACTTTAGTGTAAACCTTCCTAACAAGTGCTACGATTGTGGGAAATATCAAGTTAAACATATGTCTTGTTCACATGTCATAGCAGCATGTTTTAGCATAAAATATGATTATTGGAGCCTTATACCTGCTGTGTACAAGGAGGAAACAGTACTAAAAGTCTACGACGAAGCGTTCCCACCCATACCAAACAAAGGATATTGGCCAGAATCTGAAGATGTTAAGGTGTGTCACAATCCACTAATGCGGAGTGTCAAGAAAGGTCGCCTAAAGAACAAACGCATTAGAACATAAATGAACACTACATAACGAGTAACAAGAAAATGCGGATTATGTCGGGTATCTAGTCATACTAGGAAACATTGTCCAAACGTTGCGGACACATCTACTCAAATTTGATGCATTTTTTTCTTCTTTTTTAATGTATTTTCTTTGAAATTTATAATATAATTTTCTATTTTTAATTTTAATTATTTTTAATTATAATCATTTTTAATAATTATTATTATTATTATTGTTGTTATTTATTAATGTATTATTTATTATTTTTTATTATTATCATTATTATTATTTATTAATTTAATTATTTTTAATGTTTAAATACAAAAAAATTAAAATTAAAATCCTAATGCGAGGTCGCCCCTGGGCCAGCTGATCACACTGGGCCAGCAACTTTCTATCGGGTCCAAAAAGTAGGACAATCAAATGAATCAAATAGGATAAATTAAATTGGAATTGGAGTATTTTGGTGTAAAAAAAAAAAACAGATATATATTAAAAACAAATCCCCGTGAAGATGGAGAATTGAGAAAACATATGTGAACCACATTAGACTTGAATTATCCCGACAATAAGAAGGTGAGATGGATAGGAAGGAAATAAAAAAAGAAATACTCATCGGAAAGAAAAAAAAATACAATAATTTAAAAAAATTACTCATATGGGTTAAAAGAAATTACTCATTTATTCGATCTTTTATTTTATTTGTAGTGAATCTTCAACTCCGACGCTAGTTTTATTTCCATGTATATATGTATAATTTAAATTTGAAGTTAATTTTTTAAAAATAAACCATGTAAAAGCTTAAGTAAATATTATTTAAAATGTTAAGTTGATTAAATGTTTTAATAAATATATAAATAATATTTTTTGGATTTGCTACTTAATTTCGTTGTTTACAATATGTTTATTTTTATTTTAACTCTTAAAATGGTTCAAATCAACGATAGTGAATTGTGGGACTTGGCATCACTGCCTCAAAAACACATGAAATTTATTTGACGTTACCTAATATCTTTATTTTAGACCCTTATACCACAAAACTATTAGATGCATGACGTCAGTTATTGAATGTTAGAACAATTTAAAAGTAATTACTATAGAGAATGTAGACTGGCCGATTACCGTTATGGTGTTGGATTTACCGTTACTCAAGCGTCTTTTTCCTCATATACTCGTCATGGTAACATTGCGTCTAATTCTCATCTGTTTGAAGGTGAGTGTGTGATTCGTTACCGTAATGGAAATTTTCGTGATTGAATTTACTTCCATTGTATCATTGTTTACCATGATGAGAAATTCTTGATAGAATTTGCTTCAATTGTATTATTGTTGAGTCCAATGAAATTCATAGATAGTACAGGAAAAAATCGATATCTTCCATTTTGTTCATTTTTCGATTGTTAATACAAAAAAGAATGATAGTTGGTATAAAGAGTGCTGCATTTCAGATAGTGAAATATTGAAATATTGATTGCTTTTGAACCATTTGAATTGCGTCAAAGTCGGATGCTCCCAAAAAAATGTAATATAAGAAAATACTTCCTTCCTCCGACCCTAAATATTTTAAACAAAATATGTAAATATATAACTCAATTCAAATAACTAGTGTTAGTTATGGTTAAGTGTTAGTTATAACTGAATTTGGTCAATGACAAAGGTAGTTATAGTTAGTTAAGCTAATATGTCTTTAAATACCATAACTCTAAATGTATGGAAGTATGTTGTAATCGCTAAATGGTGGTGAGATATAGAGGTTTATGCAATTACTAAGACGATTCATAGAAAATCAGAAAGGAGATTAAGGGAGAAGGATCAATAAGATATTGTGATGAGAAGACTAGTATTGTTAAGTCTTAACAGTGATAGATACTATAAGATTACAATTAAAGTGGCCTCAATTGTCTTGTTTGTCCATAACGTAGGTCTCATTAATTGAGACTGAACACCTAAACCTTTGTGTTATTGACGTAAACCTTTGTGTTATTTACGTAAACCTTTGTGTTATTCTTGCTTTATCGTTCTTTAATTTTATTTTACATTGATTGAAAAACTGATTTTTTTAAACTACAGAAAAGAGTTCTTTAATTTTATTTTACATTGATTGAAAAACTGATTTCTTTAAAGTGCAGAAAAGAGAACGTTCTCCGTTTTCTGTGATTTTCAGCAACGTTTCTGTGATTTTCAGCAACGTTTTCTGTGTTTTCAAAAGTTCTTCATTTTCTGTGTTTTTAGTTTTGATTAAAAACATTCTCCGTTTCTAGTAGAAACGAAGAACATTCTCTGTTTCAGTTTTGTTTTTATGCAATTGTTAATTTTATGTTTTGTTGATTAATTCTTGTTGCAGATCTCAATATTGTTTTAGCAAAATATATTAATTTTTATTAACTAAAAATTGTTTATATTTATTGTTTTGAAACTCAATCACCGTCAATCTAGTATAGCCTTGTGAAATGTCTATATGTATAGCAAAACAATTATAATTAATAGAAAAGAAATTAATGTTTGATAATAAGATGTCAACAAATTAACAGAGAATATATCATGATGTAGTGTGACCAACAAGGACATCCTTATAAGGAGTAGGAAGGGATATATCAACTTTGGTCTCTTCTGGACGGTTAATTATGGGTTGATGATGATGATCCAAAATCAGGGGAACCCTTCCTTCTCTAGCACTTATCAGCCTCTCTTGTGCTCCACCTCGCAGTTTCTCCAACCTCATTGTTCCATTCATTTGTTGCATCTTGAACACTTTTATCAAATTTGTCAACCCACCAATAATAAACATTAGGCTTCCAAATATGCCTAGCCAAATCCAAGTTCCACCCTGTATCAATCAATACATCCATGATTCTCATTAATCTCCTCATAATCACTACAATCATAAATTATATAATTAAGTATATATGTTATACATAGAGTACTTACAAGCAAGTAGATGCCGTGGTGAATCCCTCTAGATCGTTGACGATAATTAAGAACTGCACCGAGCATGAATGATAAACTCCCCATCAAAAAAGGGATATACACAAATTGCTGCAATATTTGAACATGACCATCTGCTCTCTCGTAAATTTGGCATGAATTATGAATCGATCCTACCACCCACAATACAGGACCAGCAACTAGCATGTTCACAGCATGCTTTTCCAATTTCAAATAACCATATCCTTTCTCTTCCTGCCATATATCAAAAACAAAAATAAACAAAATATTTAGTTTCCCTATCGGTAAACCACCATTTTAGTACTTATTGGTCACTTTGATTCTTCACTCAACCAACAACTCAGATTAATTTTTGAATCATCAAAATACTCTCTAAAAGATGTAACTTACTTTCAAAATAGTTTTTGACCAAAATAGTTCTTGACTGTAATAAACTAACTGACATATTGATGATTCAAATACTAATTTAAGTTTTTGACCGAATCATAAACCAAGGTGACATGCCCTACATTTTCAAGTCTAAAATATTGGTTTACCCATATAATTAACTTAATTCAGATTCCTCTCTTTACAAATTAGTGTTGTTTAAGTTTTTTTTGGCCATAGATTAAGAAAAACAATAAAAAATGTATAAGTCTAACAATTTTATTAAGTTATGTTCATTAATTATTACTCCCTCAATAACAAAATACATCTCGAATATAAGCAACAAAAACTTTAGTCCGGACGAGCATGACACCAGCAATGAGCTAAATGTTTCAGATTGTTAAGAGACTTTAACACTATATTTCAATCCAAAAGTTTAAGGCAATAGGTATATGGGTCAACTCTATTAATATCCAAGATTTCCTTCATTCTATGTGTGACTAACCACTTAGACTTAAATTCCAACAATCTTCCTTTCAAATGTGAGTCACACACATCACTAGACTTGATCCCCACAAGGATCTCACACTCCCGCTGTCCTACCAAGTCGAACAATAGCTCTGATACAATTTGTTTTGTTGGAGAGTCCAAGGGAGCTGGACTAACCTAAAAGCTCTTGACACCACATCTCAACCTAAAACTTACTTTAATTTGAATCGTGGTGTCAAAATCTCTTAAAACATATTATCATGAAAGGACAATTTAGAGAATTCAATTGATTTTTTTAGTACTTTGTACATATTAAATGAAATTAACTATTTTTCTTGAAGAGTAAAATCAACTACATAAATGTCTAACCTGACAAACAAATAGACACTTGTCAGTTGAGCTTGAACTTAAAACAACTATATTAACTTTATTTTATATTTAAGATCAGACATGAGTACATAAAATGAACACATTAATTAAATTAATTAGGTGTTTTAACATGAGCGAAAATGCAATAAGTGCTTATATTTAAGGACAAAAAAAAATATTTTGTTGAAAATATATTTATTAGGAGACGCTAATTTTAGAATGAATAACTATGAACGAGAGTGTTGACGTACCTGAATGAAAATGAATAGAATTCCAAGAAAGAGAAGAAGCGTTCCAATGATCTGAATAACAGGAACAGCGAACTCAACGAAGAAGAGTTGAAGGTCAAAGGACATCAAAGATAATCGATAATCAATACCAGCGAAATGAGCGAGGATGTCATGGAGATTAACTATAACAATCAAGGCGAGAGCAATAAGAAGCAGCACGAGGCCCGAACGTGGTTCATGAGAGAACTGGGCAGCGAAACCGGAACAAAGGATGACGGTTGCAAAAAGATAAAGGCCTGCGTTGATATACTCGTACCGGTTTCTACTGAGGCCCGGCCCATATGTACGAAACTCCCTAGCTGATGCTAACTTCACCATTTTCTGATCTCAAGTGTTTTTTCAGACTCAAATTAACGGAATCTGATTTCATACTGTATTGGTTTGGTTGTGGAAGAGAGAGAGAAGAGGAAGTGATGAGATTTTGGTTTCTGCTACGTGTCGACTTGCATGGAGTAGTGTTGGTGCGTGTTGAAATTGAACTGTGACACGTGGCGTGATCGAGAGATTAAAATGCCACTTTTGCTGGAGTAATAGAGCCTTGTCAACTTCATATTAATGGGTTGGCTTCATACTTCATACAGATTTGGGCTGGGCCGGTTACCGATCATCGAGCTAAGCGGCCGGATCAGTTGGATAGTGGAAAAATTAGATTTTGGAGTGTTAGATTTCGTACCCCCAATTAAATCTATACTCCCATTTAAAAAATTTAATTTTTAATTTATTGAAATATCCTTAACGTTATTGTAAAAACAAAAAAAAAAATCATCGTACCTCCACAATTTGAATTTTGCGAAAACAATAAATTTTTTCTCTGAAAAGTTTTTTACCGGAAATTTCAAGTTTTCGGTGAAACTCCCAGAAATTTCATTCCTTACTGAAATTCCTGGAACTGTTTTTTTTTTTTTTTTACATTTTTTTCATTTAATTTTTTTTAGTGAGAGTTAGAGGAGCAAAAAACACCGTTGAACATTATCGAGTTCGGCCTCCTAAGCAATCTAATAGGAGAGCTACTCTTGAGAAAATAGATGCAACACAAGGATTATAATATTCAACCTGAGTTTGAGCAACAGGATCATGTATTTAATGATCAACATGATTAGTACCACCAGGATAAGTGGATAACGTGCATCACCATCAACCTGAACAACCTCTATTTGCTAGAGGTCCTTACGATCTTTCCGTCCTTAAAGACTATGAGCACCACATTGCAGTTAAAGTGTGGAATTGACAGGTTAGTATATAATTTAATTTATTACACATTATAATATAGCATATGTATATTTTAATATATTTATAGTATAGTTTATTACAAATTTGATTTTAGGAACTCAAACGCAAGATATGTATAGTTTAATTTATACAAAGCTGATTATAGTATAGTTTATTACAAAGCTGATTATAGTATAGTTTATTACAAAACTGATTATAGTATAATTTATGTATATTTTAATATATTTATAATATAGTTCATTAGACTTTAATGAATTAATTGTATATTTATATTATAATTTATTGTGTGTTATTTTAATTAAACATGATAGACGTGCCTTGAAAGTTGTTTCAAATGCCAAAAAGCAAGATAAATTTATTGATATTAGATATGTATTACCTGCTCAGATAGATCATTGGATTACTATATATGGGTTACATCCTCTGCAAGGATGTAATTTGCAGATGATTGACGGTAATCTGATATTTGTTTTTACTGAGAGATGGCACAGAGAGACTAGCACATTTCACCTGTCATTTGGTGAAATGACTATTACTCTTGACGATGTTAGGGGTCTATTGGGTATTCCATGTTATTGAGAGTTTTTCACACCTCCCGCTACTGTAAATGAATATTTGGCCATTGATGCTGCCATTGAGTTATTGAGAGTTGATCATGATGAAGTTGTGATTGAAACTAGGATCAATAGAGGTGCTTCATATAATTTTGAGTGGTTGAAAGCTGTATTCTTTAATAAACTTCGTGAAGGATGATACGACTGTGCAGCACGGGCATACCTACTTCATTTGGTAGGATGTACCATACTAGCTGATAAAAGTTTTACCCTTGTATCGGCAAAATATTTGTTTCTTTTTCAAGACCTTGATACTTGTGGTAAATGGGCATGGGGACCAGCTGCTTTTGTTGTTTTATATGACTATCTTAGAGATAATACACTGCCTGCAACAAAGCAAATCGGATAATATTTATCTCTATTCCAAGTACTATTATATTGTTTTTTATACTTATTATATTTTTATTTTATAAGATGCTTATTTAATTATCTGCACTTTTTCATTATTTATAGACATGGATTTATGAACATTTCCGGGACATTTGTAAGCGGGGTATGACTGAGTCTATATCTTCAATGCCACGAATGTTTCGATGGACTGCAAAACAAACATAAAAAAGGTTTGATATTATTTCAATAAAAATTCTATCATGCATGTTTAATCCTATATAAGTATAAATGTAAAACAAAATGCAAAGTTTTAATGACATATATATTAGTCGTAGTATTTTCTAAATGCAATACTCGATTGGTTCATGCTTCAACAAATCTTTCCTTGTGATGACTCAACCATGTGTCTCTGACGTAGTCAAAGAAAATAATATTATCGACACATGTTTGCTTAAACATTTGCAAGAGTTTCTCTACTCTTTCTCTTCAGAACAATAAACAATTTTCCTCCACAACTCAAGAATGGGTTCCTGCATATCTTTCTTTAATATACATTGTTTGCATTTAACTCCAACATTTTTGTCAATATGAAGTTGACAAAGTAAATTTGTTGAAGATGAAAATACAACTTCAATTGCATTCATTAAAGCAAGTTCTCTGTCAGTCACGATCACCCGAGGAAATGAGATGTTTGAAACAAATAACTCTTTTAACTTCTCCAATGCCCAAAAAAAGTTTTCTTGACGCTCACAATCCATATAAGCAAATGCAACGTTGAATGTCAACTCAATTGAAGTTACACCAACAATTTGAAACAATGGTAACCTATACTTGTTGGTTTTGTAAGTGCTATCCACGATCAATACCAGAGGGAACATGTTCAACAAAGTTATGGAATCTGGGTGCATCCAAAACATGTCCCTCACAACGTTGGAGTCTCCATGAGTCCTACTCCAACAAGCATACTTCTCAGCTTCAAGTAACTTCAACAAATGTTGCATATCAGTTCTAGGTCCTTTGAAATTCTTTCTGTATATGTTTCGTCGCTTATAAATTTGAGATATATTAGTCGCATTCTCCTTATCTCAATCTCTCAAAGATGACAAGATGTGTCTCGGTGCAACGTGATACTATGTCAGCTCGTCAACATGTTTCTTATCTTCTTCTTTGAAGTGTCCCATAAATGCATTTTTCTCAAAAGTGGCTACTAACTAATAGTTGTGAAGTCCACACATTAAACTAATAATCTATCCCTCAACATTTTTCAATGGTCTCGATTTAAGTTTAAACGGACATCCACACCTTTTAGTTGAACTCTTTGAGTTACTTTTATTTGACTTATATTTTTCACCTGTATCACAATCAATAATTAATTTTGACTTCCTTCCTCTATTTCCGGTCTCTGCGTCAGAGTGAATATTGATAACAGCTATTCGATTTTGTCGGTCAACCTCTCTTGCCTATGATATCATAGCTTATCGTGACTCAAAAATTTGATCAATTGTGAATGATTTAGTCAAATCTATATACAATGGTTGTGTTTTTTCTATCCCTACTTCAAAAAAAAAAGTTAAAAAAATACATATTTTGAAATTTCCAGTAAAGTAAAAGTAATTACCGGAAATTTCAAAAAAGAAAAAGTAACTATCGAAGATTTTAAGGCACAAATTCAGGTAGTATAAATAATGTTCCGGAAATTTGTTGACGAAATTTTTAGTAAACAAATTGTACTACCGAAAAATTGTAAAACCAAAATTTTTGATTGTTATAAATTGTGTACCGAATTTTTAGGGAAAAAAATTACTTACCGAAAATTTAGTGAGGGGATGATTTTAGAGTAATTTTTTTTTACCAATGAAAAGTAAATGAATAATTTTTGGTTTTAAATATTTTGGGAGTATAAGTCCAAACCGGAGTACGAAATTCAACTTTCTAGATTTTGTACTCTATATTTCAACTAATACTTCATATTTGTAATTTTTGTGCACGGTCATACTAAAATACTTTAATGGTTAATATTAAAAGAAAAAAAAATTAAAATATTCAAACATATCCTTTCAAAAGATTCTGAATTTAAAAGGAAAACATATTTTTTCAAAAAAAAAATTGAACCGTAAAATTCATTGTTCAAGTCAATTATTTTGTTAATCGAAAAATTTGAAATGAATTTTCAAGTAGAATATAACTATAAGAAAATTCATTTCTCAAAATCAATTTCAAAAAGTAACCACATTCGAAAAAATAAAAAAAAAAATTTCTA
>JBBPBP010009777.1:58854727-58868163 GCA_037974735.1 Cicer chorassanicum | reverse complement strand
TGATTAAATGATGATAAATGATTTTAAAAAACTTTGTAGAGTAGTGGTTTATGTATACATGTCATTTATTATAATCTTTATATTTCAATTAATGATTATACGGTATACATATAACATACCTTTAATTTTGATAAAATTGTCATAGAGACTAACAATATATAAAATATTGATGTTAAATATGAAAGAGAGAAAAATTTATATAACTTTTATATTAATCAAATAAGAAAAATAATTACAATAATAAATATAATAAAACTTATATACTCAAATTAAAGTAATTAATTTTCAACTAGAATATTTATAGTTAATTTTACATCATTAGATACAACAAATACGATTGATGATACTTTAATTAGGTAGCCATATCCCCAATCAGTCACAACTTCTTAGACCATATACATGTTTTTGTTTTGCAAACTTTATTGTTGATGAAATGCTATGATTTTAGTAGTATTTCCGTAAAAAGAAAAATTTGGGAAATATTTGTGTTCAATACTGCAAGAATTGACATTTAGATAATAGCTAGTCACGTGGTTAGGGAAATACAAATATAGCCTCTAGAACACATCAATGTTGCTTAATTAGTTAGGAGCTGATTAAATAATACTAATAATTTAACACATCCTTGTGAATCATTTTCCATTTATTGTTTGTCTCATCTTCAAAAGGCACATTGAAATTCGAATTCAATTTTACACGTGGATCTTACTTTGATGGAATTAAGCCTAGACTAGATATGGCTCCATGTGTTGTGTAATGTAACACCTTATATAAAATCATATCTATTCAAATTTGAATGTGTTTTTTATTTATCCAACTCGACGTGGCATGGGGATACAATATTATTTATAGTATATAGGAATATTGGGATAACTTTATCAACAAAAAAAAAAAAAATCTTTTGGGATATCCGTGTGATATAGTATATATGAATGAGGGCCAGTTGGAATGCAAAAAGGAGAGAAAGAAGCTGTAGAATTTGTCACTAGCAAAGTGGAGTTTAGCTTGCTTTATAGAATCACATGGTTTTAAAATGTTGATTGGTATAATGTACGGGCTATAGTACAATGATTATTTGGTTGTGCTGTTGTTTTGGACTTGTTATTTGGGTTTATAGGCACTTAGGTAGAAAGGTTTGAACCAACAATATCCAGCTGGTTGGCTTTGACCTTGTTTGTGTGTTACATCTTTTTTTTCATTAAAAGGAAAATTCAAATGCATGTGGGTGGATGCAAATTGTGTAGTTTGTTCTTAAAGTAGAAACCCAGTTGGATGTGTGTCATAGCTTAGTAGTTAGTGAGTAGGACATATTCACAACGATTTGTATCTGTACGCAGTGATTCTTCTCATACGGTCCAATACTCATCACTGGGTCATTTCATCTTTACCAACCTATAATCCATTCATCACACACCTCTCTACTTTAATTTAAAAAAACATCTCAATTTCAATTTTATTTAATAAAATATCTAACAATAGAGATCATCCTAATTAAAACGTCTTTTATTTTTTCTATAAGCTCTTCAAGATGTTTATCATTTGTGATATTTTTTTAAATATGATCTATAAGTCAATTCTTTTATTCACATAAAAAAAATATATGTGCACAACTTCATTCATGTTCATTAGAAATATGATTCCAATAAAAATTTTATTTATTAATTATTTGTTTTATGACTAGTACCAAATAACTTACACACAAAAATGTTTAATTCTTTTAAATAAACAAGTTAACTCTTATCTTGCTTTTCTCCATTAGAAGTGTAACAAGTGTAATATAACGATGTAAATTGTTTACCAAAAATATCATTAGAACAATTGGTATCTCTTTTAAGATAGTTTTTTGTTATTAATTCATCTTAGTAAGTCAATTTTAAGATTATTAAGTGTTCTTGGATCATAAATGTATAATGAGATAGACCGACTATATTGTTTATCAACAACAATAGAGATGATAGTTCATTTTCATTAATTAACACTCATATGATCAAAATATTCAATTTCGTCATGATGGTCATCTTCATTTTCATTATTTCGAAGAAAATATCTTGTTCAATATTTCTATTTAGATTTTCATTTTCAATTTTTTAGTTTTAGAGTATTAATTATGAGAATTTGCATAATTTTTAATAAATTTTTTAAGACATTTGATAAAAAGATATATCAAAGACACTTTTTTGAAATTCAATATCAATTTGTTTCTTTTATTTTTGTGTTAGACGACCACAAGATTATTTTCTGGACAATATATTCAAATAATCGTCCAATTAGACAACATATTCAAACAATTAGCCAACAAATACAAAATTGTAATTTACAATTCGAACGAAAAGTCTATGAAGAATACACGTTCAACAATAAAATGACAAACTAACACATGATTAATGAGTTTAAATCATCAATTGAAATTATTATTATCAATATCATCATCATCATCATCATCATTATTATTATTATTATTATTATTATTATTATTATTATTATTATTATTATTATTATTATTATTATTATTATTATTACATTTAGTATTTATAGTTGTTTGTATGATGCAACAATTGTGAGAACTATTATATTTAATTTATGTTGGAATCACTGAAGGGAAGGGAAAATTTTATTAAAGTAAAGAAAACAGGCATTTTAAAATATTTTCTACTATTTGATTTCTCATAAAAAATTAGAGAAGATGAAAAATGTTTAGAGTGTCCCACAAATATTCTCTCTCCATTTCGGAAACAAATGGATCACTTTTTCTCTATTTCTTATTTTAGCTCTTTTTATTTTTGGTCATATTATACATTTTGAGATATTTTTGTCATTTTAAAAGCATCTCAATTTTACTTTCTACACAATCAAACAGGGAAAATGAAAGTTTTTATCTTTCTTTTCTCTTACTTTCTCTCCAACCAAACAACTAAAACAACAATATATTTTGTATTATTTTCTTCTCACTTTCCTTTCATTTTCCTTGGCTTTCTTTCCTCTCACTTTTTTATAAACCAAACATACCTTCAGAGAGAGTTTTTCTCACTTAATATAATAGTTTCACAACTGTTACACTACATACAACTAACAGTAGATAATCTAGGTTCATAAAAATCTATAAAATATATGTTAATAATCTAAAAAGTTAGTTCATAAAAGTTGTTTTTCATTAAAAATAAAATCCGTTGAGAAATATTGTACCCCAAAAATATTTAAAAATTAAAACGGGGTTTACTTAGTTGCTTGCATTACTACTTCCTTCATCATGAAAAAAAGCCAGATCTTATTACACTATACATGGAACTGTATATTGTTTATTGAGCCAATTGTGTTAACCAAACCATAAATAGGAGGGATTAACCATTAGTAGAACACATTTGTTTGGTTTTAATGGTTAAGAGTCTCACGTTTGAAATATAACCCTTTAAGTGTACTACATGTGATCTTATATATAAGAAGAAAAACAAAAATCACAAATACCAATGTTATAATTAAATGTTATAATATTTATAATTTATTCTAAATATAAATCTATATTAAATAATCTTGAAAAATGTGTGATCCATTTATATGGATTGCATCCATTTTTATTGAATATGAAATAGGGGATAAAAAAGAAAAATAAACAATTAATACATCTTAAAATGTATGACTTTTTCTTATAATAGAGACAAAAATTCTCTAAATATTTTTTTACATAAGAGACTAGAGAGAGTATTTATTACCCGAGACAATCTTCAAATCATAAATGGATTTTGTAGGATTGAGGTTAGACCCAACGAGAATTCTAACTATTACAACATATCGTCCATTGTAGAATGTATATTCATCAAAAGAAGAAGCATTACATGTAACGTGTATAGGCGGTTATGTACATTGTGCAATTTCAAGTCTATGGTATACAAATTACATATGAATTATGATCGTGGGAATTTAAATGACCGGTGATGCAAATCATCACTATACTATGTGACTAAGTAAGTTGGTTCAACCACAAACACAAGTATTTGTATAAGGGAATCATACAAATTAGCAGATTTATACAACATAGCGACGAAGATAATCCAACCGAGCTGCATGCTTGAGCTTCATGAGAGCCTTGACTTCGTGCTTTCTCACCATTTCCCTAGAGATGTTCAAGTTTGAGGCGATTTCTCCCAAAGTTCTGTCACCCTTACCATCAAGTCCAAATCTCTGCCTGATCACCAAGTTCTCCTTAGGCTTTAGGGAATCAAGCTAGAAAACAATGAAACAAATATAACATTAGTTGCAAAGGGTGACAATGGCAATATGATATTATTGAACGCAGCCTTAATTATGGCATTTGGGCTGCCTTTATTGCAGCCTCAATCAGCTTTATAAGTTATGGCTTAAGCAATGCTTATAAGATTCGAGGAGTTCTCACTTTACAAGTTATTTTTGTTAGGTTATATTAGGCCTAAGCCTAAATTCTTAGAGAAACAATGTTTAGTTTCTGACATAATGTGAGTATTACACTTATTTATTGACCATATAGCAACAACAAATACTTCTTCATAATTCATAAATTTATCCAACTTGTAGTTGCTCATCCCACAAATCCAATTATGTTAATTGCTCACAATAATAAAATTGAATAGAATGGCCTATTTGTAATACAGTACTAGTATCAAACAGAGCCTTAAGAGGTTAGAGCTGTTACCACGTCATCAAGAGCAAGCCTTAGCAGAGCAGGTTGCCTCCTATTATCACCATCAACACCACCATCATCAACCACCCGATCGATAAACTCTTCTTGCGTGATTAGATGTCTCGAATGCAGTGAAAGAAGGGGTTTAGATGCCCTCATTACGTCACGGTATCTTTCAGGGGATATATGAACTCTTTCTATTACTTCTTCCTCTGTTGGTGGCCTCTGAAGCTCAAATGTCAACTCAAGCTTAGCTCTTCGGATTTCTGCTCTAACCTGCATAAAAATATAAGAGAAGATATCAGGAACAGCCTAATTAATCAGCAAAGTTCATTTTATATTTCTTAAGTTTCTTTTAATATCGTTGGCTGAAATCTTGTATGGTCTATCAATTACTGACTAAAGAAAATATTGTTAGACGACAAACAGATTGATTAGGAATTACAAGTAGATGACACTGAAAATAGAGTATGCTGCTGCTAACATGAAAGATACATAAAAAACAATTGAAGCATAAGCTGCTTAAACCAAAACATTAATAAGATGTCAGGATGTGTGGTAAGAAGAATACATACCGACTCAAGTCCAAAGGGAACACGTGAGAAGCTTGAGAGGGTCATGGAACGAATGATAGCATGTCGTATCCAAAACAAACTGTAAGTTGAAAGCCGAAATTTCCTATTTGGCTCGAAACGATCAATTGCTGTTATAAGTCCCTTAACTCCTGCCTGACAGAGATCTTGAAACCTTGATCCATTAGCGAAATCTGAAAAATATTTGTTGATCACGAACAAGACAAGCCGGAGATTGTGCTGCAAAAGATTATATCACCACTATTTCTTAATCATTGATACAACTTACTCATTCCAAACAATATCACTAATTAAAATGCCTCCAATTTCACCTCCACACTCCAAAGAGAGAGAGGGCGGGGGGTTATGAGGTTGAATGTTCTTGATATATGATTTATAGAAACAAATAAGCAAGCGGTTTAAAGACTATACAGTGACGACATAATACTTTTAATCAAATCTTGCCATAATGTTACTTTGTTATATTACTTCCTAAAACATCTCCACAAGTATCTATATGTGAGCTTTGATTGGATACATATGGAACATTATTTTACACTGTCAGTGCATATTCTTGAAACTCATAAGAATTAAGAAACAAAATCAAATCATATTTCTACGTATTGAAATCTTATGTGACTTTATGATGTTAAAGTTTTGTAGCTATCTCTCTTCATAAGTGTTTATTAATTTTTTCAACATCCCACTCACAAAGAGAAATAGATACCAAATTTTAATATTATAAAGTCATCAGAAATTTCAATGCAAGAGGATCTATTCCCATAACCATGTAGACTCAACTTCATGACTTAACTATTATTATAAGTCAACTATTAATGGTGTGAACATTGGTCAATTGAGTTTCTCCGTCAAAGTTTGAACGAGACAGTGTTCACATATGAAAATAATCATTGGCCAAATATGACATGTATTGAGGACTAAGTCAGGTTTCAAGAATAGATTATGAAAATAATCATTAATCAGTCCTGCATCCCTCTACACACGACATTAATGCCTCCTAAATCGGAAAGAATGTTATAGGCAGAGATAACTATCAATCATCACAATCAGTAATCTATAACCATGTCTTGATTTTTGAGCCAAAATGATAGCTGGAACCAAAAATCTTGGAGAATACACTCCCCAAGTCTTGGGTCCTTAGCCCTTAGGTGAATAGGGCTTGGTTAGTCAGAGGTTGGTCCAAAAGCTTAGAACCCCTCAGACCCTGAGCCATGACCATGAGGTGAATGTGACTTGCTATTGGCCCAAAATCTTGAGAGAGCAGAGACAGGATGCATATCTAAGCATATTATATAGTTGACCTTTTAAAACTACTTGAAAGCAAAGCTGTAAAAGAATTGAACAATTTGACTTACCTTAATTAGCTTGTTTCTTGCAGCTCGACCGACCTCTATTGCTTTCTTTACTTGAGCAGTGCGCATGTTTGTTGCGTCAGCTATGTCATCGTCTGTAGGTTCTCTTGCTAGCTCCTTCTGTAAATCTTCTTTCACTTGAAGGAGTGCCTGAAAATTAACAATTATGGCTTAATATCATAAATAAGATCAAATTCCGAGATTTTGCCTAACATCACCGACCACTATAATGGAAATATTCTCAACATAGTATCAAAAAGCCATGGATCCCTTGATCACCAGGTTACTAGGGATGGACTAATTGTGTCCCATAATGCCAACGATTAAACAAAATAAAAAAAAAAATTATTATCATTTGATCAAGATGTGGATTCTCAACTAAGGATGGCAATATAACCCGCACCCGCGGGTACCCACCCAAACCCGCTTGATTTGGGCGGGGAAAACCCGCTTTGATTGGGTGCGGGTGCGGGTGCGGGTGCGGATTTTCCCCGAAATTAAAATTCGGGTGCGGGGACGGGTGCGGGGGTGATGATATCCACCCCGCACCCGCACCCGAACCCGCCCCGCAAGTAATATTAATGTAATTTTTAAATTTTATATACATATACACATTGAATATACTTAATATTTTTTTAAATATTAAAGATTATAATCTTATCTCTATAGAAAATATTTTTTTATTTTATAATTGTCTAATAACAATTATTTTATTATATTATTTATAATAGATATGATTTTTAAATTTATAATTTTATATATATATGAATGGGTGCGGGTGCGGAAACCCGAACCCCGTTGCGGGCGGGGATGAGTGTCTAAATTCTACACCCGCTATGAAACGGGGACGGGTGCGGGTTTTCCCCGATTAGTTGGGTGCGGGGGTGGAGGAGGCAAAATCCGCCCCCGCCCCGCCCCGTTGCCATGCCTATTCTCAACGCTGTTATATGCTTGAATTTTAGCATTGATCATATGATCTTTGGTTATCCGTGAATTCAGACCATAGAGGGTGTTAGCATGAAAAGCTGTGTAGAACTAATTATGAACCTTGACTTGCCAGCTTAAGCCATTAGGTTGAATGCTTTCTTGCTTCTCAGCAATGAAAAGATCTACACTATTTTAAGAAGAGAAAAACCAAAGAAAGTGGAACCAGGGGAAATGAAAATTGAAATTACAGTAATTAGCTGCTCACCTTCATTGGTTGCATCAACTTGAACAAAAATGCATGCTCTGAAGAATGAAGAACTGGAGGTATTTTCATTTTTTTCCAGTCCAGACTAACAAAATCAGCAGGTACTGAATATTCCCTAAGAAGTTCATCAATCTTCTCAATTTTACTCCTGACATTTCTTTTTTTCCGAGTTGGAATTGCATCTTCACTATTGTTGTTCTTTTTTAATGCAATCCTCTCATCAAGATCCAATCGTTTGGCTTTCACTTTCTGGTTTCTGACTACCCTATCTTTGTCTAACTCCTCTTTACTTACATCACCAATCTTCTTACCCCTTCGAGAGACTCTTTTGATCTTACGATCTATATAGTCTGCATTACATACATCAGATGTCGGGCTAAGTTTGTATATATTTTCAAGTATGGCAGCAGCTTCGTTATAGTCTACATCCAACGAAGACGGAAAAGTTTCCTCTGTGAAGACCACTCTTGCTTTCTTAGGTAGTTTTTTGGTTTTCGCTATCCTTTTCTTGTGTGTCTTGGCTGTTTCAACTTGCATAGGAATTTTCTCTTGAGTTGCAACCAAAGTAGCATCATTCTGTTTATCTCCTTTAAATGCTACCGTTAAAGGTCTCTTCAGTACCGGATGGTGACTCGAAAACTTTGTATTCAATCCTAGTGGAGTTCGAGCAGCTGAGCTAGAAACAGTCACAACTCCCATACCAAGTTTGCCTAATCAGTGTTCAGAAAGAAATTCAAATGACAGTTCTCAATGCCAAGATCCTGCAACATCACAATGTCGTTGAATTACCGAATGACTCAAGTGCTTAACTAATAGCTTCATTGAATTATCAACCGTAAGTACAACAATCACTTGATTAACCATTCAATTTAGCTTCAATATTCATACAAAAGCAATAATATATGGACAGCAAGTAAATATATTGCTTTACTAGCCACAAATACTACTGATGCATCAGTAAGATGCTTCAAAGTTCAAACCCCTATCACAAACAATTTGTAGGAGAGAAATTAATACTCTTCCCAAACCAAAGAAAGAAATTGGCGTCTATCTCTATTACGTTAAGTTTGAATCGAGTCATGGAGATCAGTTATGAAGAAAAAGGAAATGGGAGACAAAGTTTACATTTGAAATTAGTATTATGTATATTTATAAAGAAAAACTCATAACAATATTAATTTCATTCTAAATCTAAACAAATTAGATCATTTTTACTTGAAATGAAAGTTTTGTGCACTGTTTCATTTTTCTCAAGAACCCTCCATCAAAACATACTCTAAGCATTACAGTCATTTGTAGCACTAGCACCTAAACAATGCACATTAAAACATATTGACAAAATTAGAAGGGAAAAACAATTACTCTATAAATAAAGGGGGGAAAACAAACTCAATTCAATTGTCAAATTTTTCCAAATAAAAAACAAAAAATCAATTGTCAATTGCTTACTTCAAATTACAAGTTTCACACACAACACCATTCAACCACCCCTTTTTCTCTAATAATAATCAATGAAAATGAATCAAATCAATGGAATCAAATGATCAATCAAAGGAACACAAGTTCAAAGAAAAAGAGTGAATCATACCTTTGATCTCTGAGATGTTGAAGAATCTACACAAAGAATCTATTGGAGAAAGAGAGAGAAGGTACATATGTATGAGGTTGTAGTATTTAACTCAAATTCGAAAATTACGGTAACCACAATTTTTGTCAGCGAAAAATCAACGGCCAAGAACTAAGTCTATCAGATCTACGGTGTGTAAACGGAACACGTAAGATACGATTTGGAACACAAGTGCTGACGTAGGAAGAAGATAGTGTTGGTGAAGTAACGTCGTGGCGTTTTTGGAGTGGAGGAGCAGATATTTTGCGAAGGAAAATAAAATAAAATTGTGGATCACAACTTTAACACGTGGCTGATTTATTTTAAGAGGTGCTCTATGGAATACGTAGCACATTACGATCCATGATCCTTCGTCCACGTTACTTGCGTCCATCCATGCCTCTTCAAAACACAAGTCTTTCACTATGTTCATAATAATAAATTTCCAAAATACACTTATAATCTTTTAAATTTAATTTAATTTTTGTTTATGTCATTTAAATTTATTTTATTTTAATTTAATCATTTAAGTTATATTTTATTTGTATTGTTGATTATTTATTTCAATTTTAACAATAATTAGTTAAATTAATTTTTTTTTATTATTTAAAACTCTATTAAATGCTACAACAATATGTCTTTTATATTAATTAATTTAAAAAACATTTATCAAATCTTATATATAATATACATTTCTTGAATTTCTCTTTAACAATTTAAACACACATATAGTTTTAAAAACAATGTAATAAAGATCAATATGCATAATCAATGTTTTTAGTTCCATTCACATGCAAAGTAATTTGGACAGTTAACTTGTTACGATGTTTCAATTAGATCTTAACGTTTCATGATAGTAATTTGAGAAAATTTTCAAACTTAAAAGATTGTATGCACAATTTAATATTTTTTAAAGACTAACGATGCAAACGAATGTAATTTAAATGACCAAAACGAGAAAAAATAAACATAAATGTGTATTTTTGTCAAATAGATAATTCACATTTGTCGGTTTCTGTTTTTTATAGTTACAACCAAATACAATACTTGAATTAAACTAAATAATTTTAATCACTATTATATGTTCGAAAAGAATTGCACTATTTTTTTTGTCCGCGAGATCTAACTTAACCAACAAATGTTGATTTTATTAGATTGAATATCATGTTCTAGATTTGAATTAGAATCTTGCATTTGCGTGTATGATGAGTTTCAGTCGTATTTATCACAAATTAGACTTCTCTAAAGTGAACAATTTACTTTAGAAAATAAAGTGACGGTTGATAAATAAATCAATAGTTAATATCAACAACGGATCCAAATATATTATTTATTGGAGTAAAAAAAACTAAGTATAATATTTATAAAAAATAAAAGTTATGGAATAACAGCCCCAAAGAGTTCTTAACTAAGGAAAATCCAAAGATTTAATTGATCCTAAAAATTAAAAAAAAAATAATAATCTATAATCTTAAAAAAAAATTATAATAAAATAAATAAAAATAATATATAATATTTTTACGTGAAAAATATTTTATGGCAATAAAATATTTAAAGTGCATTAAACTAAACAATAAATGTCCCACTAATTAAAAAAAGTAAAGATCGTTTGACTCTATAAGTAACTATGTGATTAGTTATTTAGTTTAATAATACAATATAAATGAAAAATTTCATTAATTCAATCGTTGTATCAAAAATTCTTATTGAGTACATCAACAACACAAATTTTTATAAAATTATTTGATACTTCTTTGAATAATTTCAAACGAACGTATAGTAAGCAAATGAAAAATATAAAGAAATATCGATAGCTAGATTACATAGGTACAAATTTTGAATTTATATAAAACTTTGTGTTTGATCATTAATATAATATTATCAATAAAAAAAAACCTATTAAATTGCGAGGGCAAGAGCTCTATTAGTTATGAATGTACCCCTCAATTTAACTTATACTCTCCAAAATGTTAAAAACTCAAATATGTCCCTTTACTTTTTATTAAATTAATGGTAAAAAAAATCTCATCCCCTCACCAAAATTTTCGGTAAGTAATTTTTATATCCCAAATATCCGATACAATCTTTATAACTACCGGAAATTTCAAGGCACAAAATTTCCTATAAACAATGTACCAAAAATTTTGGTAGCGAAATTTCCGGTAAATAATTTCTACTGCCGGAAATTTTGTGCCTTGAAATTTCCGGTAGTTAATTTTACTCTACCGAAAATTTGTGCCTTAAAATTTCGGTAGTTAATTTTACTCTACCTGAAATTTCAAAAAAAATTCCGGTACATATTATTATTATTATTATTATTATTAATTTTTTGGATTTTTTTAAATTTATTTCTAAATTTTTTTTAGTTTTTTTTAACATTTTTTTTGAAGTAATGATGAAAAAAAGCACCATTATGTATAGATTTGACCGAAACATTCACAATAATCAAAGTTTTGAGTCATGAGAAACTGTCATATCATGAGCAAAAGAGGTTGACCGACAAAATCGAGTAACTGTTATCATTACTCGCTCTGACATAGAGACTGAAAAGAGATGAAGGAAATCAAAATTAATTTTTAGTTGTGATAGAGGTGGAAAATATAAGTAAAATAAAAGTAACTCAAGAACTTCAACTAAAATGTGTGGTTGTCCGTTTAAACTTATATCGACGACAATTCTCTTTTTAGATTGTGTAGGAGGTCAAACTCAAAAACGTTCAACGGTGTTTTTCGCTTATCTGGTCCTCACTGAAAATAAATTGAATAAGAAATAAATGTAAAAATAAAATAAAATAAAAAACAAAAACTGTAACGGAAATTTCAAGAAGGAATGAAATTTCCAATAGTTATTTTTTAATACCGAAAATTTTATTTTTAAAATTTCTGGGAGTTTCAACCGGAAATATGACTATACATAATGGTATTTTTTTCATATTTACTTCAAAAAAAAAAATAAAGAAAAGCAAAAACAAAAAAGTTTAAAAAATCCAAAAATAAAATAATAATAATAATAATAATAATAATAATAATACGTACTGGAAATTTCAAAATTTGAAATTTTCGGTAAAGTAAAATTAACTACCGAAAATTTCAAGATACAAAATTTCCGATAAATAATTTATACTATCGAAAATTTTGTGCCTTAAAATTTGAGTGAAAAGGTGAGATTTTAGAGTAATTTTTTTTACTATTAATTTAATGAAAATTAAAGGGAAATATTTGAGCTTTTAACATTTTTGGGTATAAGTTAAATTAATGGAGTACAAAATCTAACTTTGCCTAATCAGCCCATAAAATTTTCGTCTATACCACACTTTGGTTCACCGTCCTATGCCTACCAATTTTTGGAAGATTTCTCTTCATATCCTCAAATTTATATTCTTACCTCACATTTTAATAAATAAAAAAAATAAATAAATTTTATGTTTTTGTATACACCTTGTGTTTGGAATTTTTTTAGAAAAATATTTGGACACAAAATTTAAATTTTTGGAAGCATTTGTATATGAACATCTTTTTTCAAGTTTTTCGAAATACATTTATATTTTAAAAAACTTTTTTTTTAAATTTTCTGATAGATTAATATGTTTTGGAAAACTTAAAGAATTTTTTTTCAATATACGAAGTTTAAATTTTCTAAAACCCATTTATGAACCAAAAAACTTAGAAAAAGTTTCTCGATAAAATTTTCTAAAATCCATTTATGAACCAAAAAACTTAGAAAAAGTTTCTCGATAAAGTTCTATTTTCTAAAATATATTTGTGTACTGGAAAAATTTTAAAAAAAATTTTAATACATAAAGTTTAAATTTTTTGAAACACAGATATTTTAAAAATTTATTTTTTAAATTTTCCAAAACTTGAGTTGAATTTAGTAAAGTATAATTGTTTTCTGAAAAAAATAAAAAATATAGTTAATTTCCATATAATATAAAATAGCAGTATAAATAAAGATGGGGTATAGAGTTAATTTTCCAATTTTTGTTGCTTCCTAGCTCCTACAAATAAAATTCATAGAAGATTCCTAGAAGACAAAAAAAAAA
>JBBPBP010009777.1:58824759-58838035 GCA_037974735.1 Cicer chorassanicum | reverse complement strand
ATCTCGTAAAAAATTTGGAATTTTTTTTCAAACACATTTTTTATTAAATAATCGAGATATTTTGTTAATTTTTTTATAAAAGTTTTTCAAAAAGAAATATTTTGAAAAAAAGAATTAGGTGTAAAACTAGTTGTAAATATAACCGGTTTTATAAAATCAAATTCAATTGTATAGATTTGTTATAAAAATCTGATATAATAAATGGTTTGGATTGGTTATGTAAATGTGGTGTTCACGAGCAACCCTACTTGAGAGAGTTATGAATAATAGTGATAAAGATGCTGTAAATTTAATTTTTTTTTCTGATAAAATATTAACAATATTAATTATTAACATTGATTGAAAAAAAAACATAAATACTTTGTTTAGGATAAAACATACACATAAATATTTTTATTATATGAGTGAAATATCCACTAATTTTATTGATAATTAATCTTTATTGAAAAATTATAGTTGATCACTTTTAATAGGTCTTTCCTTTCAATCGCTTTTTCTTTTCATTCACAAAAATTTTAAACTTGAGTCTTTATTAAAGAGTCTTGGTATAGTTGCACTCGACTTAATGTTGGTACTTAATTCATAGATACTATATGTATTTATTTTGAGTAATCGAACAAGTGGGTTGTTTGTATTGATAATGAATCATGTTATGATTGTGATTTTCTTTGCTATATTAAAATTACATATATTTAATATCCTGGCGCAATTATGTGCATATATTTATTAATTTAATAAATGAAAGACATGGGAACAATTTTAATTAAGAGAAGCCTTGGTACCTAGGTGAGGTTGTTAATTTATGAGGGCGAATTACTAAAAAGGAAAGGGAAGAAATGCGTGCATACCGTTATACCTACACGGCCAAAAATGGAGAATGTTGTGCATCAAATCTTACTATACAATTACCTGCCCAGTGACGGCACTGATATAAATTGTCTTAACTGTCCTTTCATGTTTTGGCAGCTTGTAATTTCCATGTCATTTCTAACTCAAAAAGCCTGCAAAATAATATATCACTTTTTTTATACATAATAATTACGTACATAAATTACATTAAGACCCAATTGTTAAACAAAGCATATTTGATTATTTGGATAAAAAAATAATAAATGTTATTTAATGTATTGATTTTATCATCACGAATCTCAATGCACAAATTCATTCGAGCAAAATTACACTACGAGATTCTTTAGATAGTATCATATTAATCTTCAAGTATTTTTAAGTAGATACTTTAACTTTCATATTAAGCTTTTAAAAAATATTAGTGAAAATTTGTACATGCGGCTGTTATGGAGTTTCACGTGGGTTAGGTGGGTAAAACACCACCGAAGCAATTTGTTGAATAGTAAATAATTTTGATTAGACATATTTTTTTTAGTATTAAATAGTTTGTTTATCCGTATCAATTCTGAGTTAATGAGATCAAAAGAAAAAAAAGAAAAGTATTTTATGATGATTAATTAGGTTGTAAATTGTATTATCATGCATCATTAAAACTATGATATGTATTTATATTGGAAAAATAATTATTTCATATGACATGAGAGTCTATTGAAAGCGTAAGAAGTGGATCCTTTCAAATAAATATAATTCGGATTTTTAAAAAATTTCATACAAAACACAAGCAATGACACCAATTCCACGAATCACTCATCTGCAAAGTAAGTGTTGGGAAAAACCAATATAAAAAAATTAAGGTACAAAATTAAATACAAGGTGGGAAAGTTTAAAAACAGAAGAAGAAAAAAACAAAATCGATGTATAATGACTACTAGAGAATAATATTATGTAAAAGTTTTACAACATATAGACTACTCTCAAACATCTCAATGATCTAAGAGTCCCCAATAAACTATATTCGCAAAGACAAGATTATAAGAGAAAAAGAAAGAAAATGAGATACAAGCATAATGAATTTTCGACTAGTGCATCTTATAGCGAAAAACCCGAGTCAATATATATAGCTTTGATATTTTTCTTCTTTTACAATGCCGAACAATATGAGATTAGTTACCACATGTTTCAATTGACTCCAACGGGACATTTGCGCTAGTTGTGAATTGGTGCTCAATTCCATGTTGCTCAAAGAAATTTTTGTTGACAAGGTATTTTTGGTCTCTATCAGTTCGAAGTGTTTTGAATCTGCAACCAATTAGTTTCTCAGCAAATGCTTTAAACGTCTCGAAGGCATCACATGCTTCTGATTTTCTTTTCAAAAAATATATCCAAGTCTTTCTACTAAAGTCATCAATTAAAGTAATAAAATACTTGTAGCCACTAGATTTTGATATTTCAGCTGAACACATGTTTGAATGAACCTTCTTGAGTAGTTTCTTTGCCCCCTAATATTTTATGTTAGAAATGATTCTCTGTATTTCTTTTCCATTTGATAAGTCTCACATAGAAAATTTAAAATATTAATAACAGACACACTAGAAACATTCTTTTCATGATAAGTAATTCATGCCAAATCAATAAAAGTGACCAAATCTCACATACCACAAACACTCATCATTGAAAATCATATAACTCAATCAACGTGTAGTAGCGATTATGAATCTGCATGTTGTATCTTTTTTTTTTTTTAACAGTTGTTCCATGTTCAATAGAATGTGATGTAGAACATGAACATAATAGAAATTCGAAATTTCACCAAAATTGGTATATTTGAATTATTTATGAATTTTATGGTAGATTTTACTGCTTCATTAAGTGAAGAAAATTATTTCTTTTTCCAACATATATGATTACTACACCCAATATACAAATATCAAGTATCCAAATCTTTTGAAAATGTATTACTTGCTAAAAATAAATTTTGTGGATTTTCAAAAGTCTCACTCATATTTTGATACAAATTCTCTGTCATGTTTGTTTGGTTTCGATATCTACAATCAACTACTGTATGTCCAAAATTTAAATTGTGATAACAATTATAATTTTTTGTTTCCTAATTGTAGTTGCCTCTTTCTTTGCCACAAATGGTATAACCAAAACTATTTCCACTTCTTCCTTGATTTGATGGATAAAAATTGTTGTCTCTCCAGTGATTGAAATAATCTCCTCCTACGAAATTTCCCGGCCCTCTTTCTCTATTGTTGAAGTTATCACGACCTCTACCTTTTACTATTTGACATTATTTAGCAACATTGTTGAGGTACGTATAAATTGCAGTTTTTACTTTTGTGTTTTCTCAAGTTCCTTATGTGACAAATTTAATATGTCTCATAATTCTTTAGCAGTCTTGATGTTTGTTATTTTGTCAAAAATCGAATGATATGTTCTTTGATGAATTTGTGTAAGTATCAACTAGTATTTTCTTTGATTAGTTTCATCAGCTCCTTGTTATAATCCAATTTTCTCGTAGCTCTAAACATTACGAGCTTTTAAATATAAATTTGCATCTAATTTAAAACTAGACCAGACAAATATTTTAGATGTCACATCTCTTTTTCAAAATACTCACAAATTTTTTTAAAGAGCTGGGGAGATGTCTCCTTTTCAATATACCAATTTGATATCACAAATTCACAAACACACATGCCCAACGGAGAGAAAACAGAAGGAATTTTTCACTTTAACTCTATTTGATTCACACAAAATTGATACAAAGCACAATATAAGGATGGCTTTTCATAGACTTCAATTCTTAATATTTAAGCAAAACTGATTCTTATCTATTAAATAAAATAAAAGCAGTGCTACAACTTTTCTTGCGGTCCACTTGATCATAGTTATAAATTGTAGTTTGCAACTGTAATTATGACATTGCAGCTTTTAATGTCTCCACAATTAATGCAATTTAGATTGCATGTATATGCATTTTTGTGCAATATACCAGCAATTTAAAAACAGAGTTCCAACAGTATACTTTTCTTAATGATGAAGAATGACAGCAAGTGGAGCTTCTCTAATCTTTTAAACACAATATTGACCTGTTTTACTCTGTCACAGACCATCCATTATCTGTAAGGGTAATAACAGAGAGCAAATACTAATTTTCATAAAAAGAAAAAGAGAAAAGAGCAACACATAAAAGAATAGGAATGCAACCAATTATTTTTATTTTCTATCAAAATTGTATCTATGACGTGGTAAAAAGAAAAAAAAGAAATGTGTGCAAGTTGTGTGGAATAATAATAATAATAATTATAAGTATGAAAGGTAGGGTTTGAATGTGCAGACACGGCATTTCCGTGTCGAAGATGATGTGGTTGTGTATGCAAAATTTGAATATATATGTGTGTGTGTGTTTGCGGGGTCAGTGTGGCAGGGGGAGTCTGGTATAGTACCCAGTCACAAATAAGCAGAAGTAATTGCTATCCTTCACCATGAGAGTGCGGTTCATATAGTACTTTTTCTCAATTTTCTCATTTACTTTCCTCCTAATGCGTCCATTTTTTTCCTATCATACATCAATTTTCACATTTACCACACTCAACAACCAACCAACCCCTCTTTCTCTCTCTCTCTCTCTCTATTTCAGATCACGCCAATTTAATTATTATTATTATTCATGTCACTTATTTTAGTTACTACTACTTGCTGGTATTCAATACTGTGATGTGCTGCATCTTCACCTCTTTCTTCGACTTCGACATGCTATTTAAAAACTTCACCTGGTTGTTAAGATTTAGGAAGTTTCGAATTGGTGACTTTTTAAATTTGTTTCAGATTCTCATACATGCATATCAATATATCAAATTAAATGCTGGGGACAAATGCATATATTTATGCTTTACTTACCTCAATTGTGTTGATATATGATACATTTTTATTTATTTTCTACAACTGACTCATAAACATCAAGCCACTTGGATTAGAGAGACAGATAATTATATCACCATTTTTTTCACTTCTTCAAGTGTGCCAAGTAGTCAAATACTCTCACAGGCATCATACTCTTGGATGATAGTTAATTACTGTTAATCATATATCTGTGACCATAGTGCCAAATAAAATATATCTGCTTTGCTCTTAAGTTTTAGCTTAACTGGTAAATACCACGTCTTGTTTTGGGCTCAAATTCAATACTTCACAGTTGTGTAAATTAATTATGATGCTCTTCTAAAAAAAATATCTACATTAAATGACAAATTAAATTGATTTGGTCGGACCAATTGGATATAAACATTTAATTGTCAATTTGATTCTTATTATTAGAAATTGTGATAGAAAACACAGAAAAAAAACAAAATATTAAAATAAAGATAAATTTTATATCGATAAAATAAAAAAAGATGTAAAACAAATACATGATATATTTTTCTTTATATAGAGTAATAAAGACTTAATCAGCTAATCACTTAAAAATTAACTCTAAGTTTTAAATTTAACTCTAACTACTTTATATTTAATACTTATTGCTTGCACAATATCACCTTCCATTCTACTTGTGAACTGAACATTCACACCAATCCGGTTGAACTAAAGGGCCGAGTACTCAGAAAATTATGAAGTTCTAGACAAACAAAGACCTCTCTCACCTAAAGTGTTTATTATGAATAAACTCTTACCAATCTAAGATTAGCTAAATTTATTACACATTAAATAAGACATCGTCTAAAATTGTGTTTACAAGAAAGAGACATCTCTCATTTATAGTGCTTATAAAATAAACCATATCTCCCACTTTTTTTGTCACAAAAAAGTAGGAGTGAGAGATATATTTTCCCTTATAACTCAATTATGTATGTTTCAAACCCAAGTTTATGAAGTTTTGTAATTAAATCCCATATAGATTAGATTGAAGACAATCAAATTTTGAGGTTAATTAAGAGTAGTGTTGATGAAATAATTCTCAATAGTAAGTGAGATCTATAGCAAGACTTAATAATATGGGTTTATAACTCAATTAAATTATAATTTAGTTAATGAAAATTGATATATAAGAGACAATTAAGTTATAATTTAGTCAATAAAAATTGATAGATTTAATCTATAATATATATTAAATACATCAATTTTTATTATCTAAATTATAAATCAATTGTCTTTTATAAAAAAAATTAAAATAATAACTTTTTATTTCAAGATTTAAAACGGAAATTTTAGTAGCTTTATTTTTGTTGCCAACTTGATTAAGGGTTAGTTAGCTACTGTAACGATTATATGCACAAAGTTAGACTCATGCCCCCCATGCCAAATTGCCAGTGGCATGAATGTAGGTGGTAGATACTTTTGGCAAGCCACATTGGCATAATTGTTGATGTATATATTTTGTTTCATGAATGATTCCATGGTTAGAGATGTTTGATAGGCTTACATGGATCTAGATAAGCTACACTGAGCATCTTTGTATTTTCCACTTAAATTCAAGCATATAACTGTCTCGATCATTTATGGGCCTGTCACACAACATAAATGGGAATGTGGGACAAAATTTAAAAACATAGAGTTACAATATAAAATGAAAAGATAATTTAATAAGTTGGGTCCTCCTAACAAAACTTCATTCATTTCCCAATCTGAGAACACATTCATTACCCACCCACGAAATGTATGAGCTAAACATTACTGCTTTTTCACCTAATAATAAAATCTATCTTCTTTCGCTTTCTTTCACACCCCCTTTTTGTCCGTCGTTAAAATGGAGAGGGCTTCTTGGTAATTGTGTAGCATTACAACGGGATGGATGTTGGAGGCACAAAAGTGAGTCCCCACATGTTTGATTCTTTGTTAGATTTCTATGCCCCATTCTATATGTTATGGCCCCATCTCATTGCCTTTGACCTTTGAGGCCTAAATTAGGTGCAAAACCTCATTTCCATGTATATTAACTTCCCTGCATGTCTTTGTCGGGAGATGTTATTATGATACTATACTTAACATGTGCACCGTTAGCACACATCTAATTAGGAAGATTCTAATTTTTTTTTTATATTGAATTTTAAAAATTTATATCAATATATTTAATCTTTTAAACTATGATCACTCTACAATTTGATATTTGTATTTTATATCCAGAATATTCTTATGTTCATAATATCTATAGAATTACTATGATGATTCTAGACATTTCTCCTTATCTTTTGTCTATAATCAAACTAAACCTAATTTTTCTCCACTTTCATTCTCAATAGTTGTATAGATTTTTTCTCCAACTTCCATAAAGCTCTAAAATCACGATCAAACAACGAAGGCTAGGAACTCAATTTGTTTGAAATTATTGATTTACCGATCTGCTGATTTTAATAATTTTAGGAATTAATTTGATAGTAGGTTTTAAATTTTAGTAACTCATTATATTTTGTGAGTTATAATTGTACTAATAGATGATTTGCTCATAATAATATGACCACTTGGTAGGAATTGTGTCAAAACTTAAATTAAAATCGATAATAGATCGTTCGCTGGTAAGAATAGGTAATTTGCTTGCTTTTGCAATTAAAATTGAAATCGTTAAAAAAATCAAACAAATAAAATATTTCTTCAATGGAAGTAGTTAAATTTTATAAGAAAAAAAAATATTTATGTTATAAAATATTGAAAAAGGAATAATTATTAATTGTAATAAGTTTGTAAAAATCAAATTATATAAGTCTATATGATAATTGTGGTTTGTGTGGTTTTAGATTTGATATGGCAGAGATGTTAATAGATATACCATTAATATAGATATTTTGGTAGATGTGTTTGTAATTTTAGGTTCTATAATCGATGTATTTTCCGAGTATAATTTTTTTAAGGTTTAAATATGTTTTTGGTCCTTACAATTATAACCGTTTTTTATTTTGATCCTCATAGGTTTTTTTGTTTGGTTCATAGTCATTCCATCCAATTTCCGATACAAAAACTGTAACACCGTTAACCTAAATATAATTAAAAACATAACTTTTTTAACCTAAAAATAAACCTCTAATATAATTAGATTTTAACATTTTTTAACCATAAATTAACCTCAAATATTTCATTATTCTTCCCTAAAAAAAACCCTAAAATTAACAACTTTAAAATTGTTTCTTTTGAAATTGTTGGTTCAAATTTAGAGCATCAACACAGACATGTTAATTGCAAGATAACAATTTGTATTATATTATCAAAGATAACGAAGATATTTTTCAATTCGTTAACCAGATTCTTGGTGGAAGTGGAACTAATGGAAATCCAATTGGGAATGTTAGTCATAATTGAAAAATGATCAGATCTAATAATTGATGAATCAGAATTCAATTCGTCGATAACGGAAATAATCGGTTCATTGTTTTGAACCAATTCTCAATCGCTAGTTTCAATTTCACTTTTTCCATTCATCTACGCAAAGAAAATTGAAGCGAATCAATCGAAAAAAGAAACAAACTTTCACAATTTTGTACTAATATTGTATTTGGACCCTAACACTAATTTACAAGTGTAGTTTTTAAGGGAAGAAGAATGAAATATTAGGTTAACTTTAAGTTAAAAAATGTTATAATTTAATTATATTGGGGATTTATTTTTAGATTAAAAAAATTATGTTTTAATTATATTTATGTTCAACGGTGTAAATGTTACGGTTTTTGTAACGGCAGTTGGATGAAAATAGTATTTTAAAATGAAGCTATATTTGCATGAACCAAACAAAAAATATTTACGAATATCAAAATCAAAAAAGGTTATAATTGCAAGTAGCGAAAACACATTTAAACTTTTTTGTACGAGTAAAATTGTGGTTGTTGTATTATCATTGTCGAATGACATACATTATGTAAACTGATATGTGTAGAGCCATACATCATATAGATTGTTATGTGTACAAGAACTAAAATTTATTTATTAATTTTTTTAATTATTAAAATTAATTAATTTTTTATTAGGAACTCAATCTTTAAGTTTAAAACACTCCAAAATCATTAACACCGCCATGTCGCCCTGATAATACAAATCCCTTTTCTTGAGAGACATCATCACTATATGCAAATTAGGGCACACTAAAGTTCGAATTTTATAATCTAAATTATATAACGACTAGAACATCTCAAATGAGCGGACATGGTTCGGAAAGAAAACTTTCGAGGATGGTCTGACAATATATTCAGAAGACGTTGAGGAACAATGAAGACAATTGCCAACCGAAAATGAGGACCTCTGATGTTGCCCTTCTGATGACATACATAGAATATGTACATATAAACTAGTCTCCAATAAAGTTAAGGTTTATGGAGTATGAACATATAAATTAATTCTCAAGGTTGATATATAATTATAGAACAGCTATAATTTATATCTAAGTAGGCTCTGAGACCGTACAAATATTTATATAAATCCTAATAATAAGTAGATCAAGTGTGTTATATATAAAAGATTACGACATGTCCTACAATCATATACATAAACAAGTTTGCATGGACTTGACCTGAAATGTTTCATTTTAATACCTTTGTGAGAAATAGTCGTAAACTGTTGGAACATAGAGCATGGTAACGTGTGAATTTAAAAATTTGTTGAAGTCACATGTTGGAAAACTTTCATATATTAAATAGTCTTCAAGTCCCACGTTGGATAGTTAATATCCTGGACTTGCTTTCATCACTATACAAAGAATGTCAAACTCTTGTGAAAAAACACCCCAAAGTTGGATCAATTTTCTCTTTTCTATGTAGTTCCTTCGATATTTTTTAGTGGTCCTAATATCACTATAAGCTGTTTTTGTATCGTGTCGTAGTCTTCTTTTAGAACGGTTTTCTACGGTGCAATGAAATTCTGATATAGTGTATCTGAATTGTTTTATCCTGGAGACTTCATGGTACAGTGCCACGAAAGGTATTAAAGAGAGCGACTTAGTTAGCGACACAATCCAATAATATATTCGGTGACATAATTTATTTTGAAACAGTTTTTCGAAACTCAAAATCAAAAACAATGATTTATAATTTGTACCGCATAAATGATGAGAGAAATTATCACCTTCGATTATCTAAGTTTTCAACATATATTAGTCGTCTAATAGGAAAATAATTAAATAACCTAACAATTTTATGGCAGAGATTTATAGCCTTGAATAGCAAAATGACCTAATTCACAATCCTTAATATAATTGATTATATCAATTTATAAAAGACGGATTGTTATAATTTATTTTTAAAAATAATATTCACTTTTAAATATTTTAATTTATTTGTTATAATTTTTTTTAAATCATAATCTAAAAATAATTTAAAAATGTTTTAAATGGGAAATTGTTTGAAGGTCTATTTATAAATTATTAAAAAAATTGTTTCAGTATTCAATAATTTAAGGAATTTTAAAAAAAGCGAAAGCTATATTTTATGTTTGTTACCATGATGTAAATCACATATGTTTAAAAAATCATCTTTTAAAAACATTTTTTCATGATAAAGTAGTCAAAAAAGTTTTTTATTTGAAACAGTTTTAAATTTTTTTTATTTTTTAAAATTTTGTAACTAAAGAATGAAAACTCACTTACGCGATTATTTTCTAGGAAAAAAAAAATAACAAAGGAGCCCTACGCAGCGTTGCATGAAAATCATCACAATTTTTTTCTGAAAAATTTAAACAGCAGAAAATGTATTACTTAAGCATAAGATGTACAATGCAAGTATAAGTATTTTGCAATTAGTAACAGAAATGTTATGACAACATTGTTGCCAAATAACCCTCAAGCTACATGATTACAAACAGAAAACAACAATCAACCTTCCATGTTCTAATGTTTATTCAAAATAGATCCAAAAATATATCACCGCCATAAAATTAAAGTCATATGATTCACCATTCTAAACATTGAAGTGGAGAAAACCATTGAAAAATAGAAAATTCAAAGCCATTTAGTCTTGAGTGTAACCAATTCCAAGAATATATCTCCACAAGTTCTAAAATCTCTTTAATTGATATTGTTTTTTCGTCCAAATAGTTGCGAATTAAATTATCAAAATTTTGGATTCAAAGTTTCTTCCTCCTTGTAATATTCATGCAAAGCACCCTAAATGTTTATCTCGTTCATTATGAAGTACCATAATTATTTCTAATAATTTAACTATGTTTTATCAAGTTATTTACCGAGTCAACACAACCACAATTTTAAATACAATATTGATCCTCCACTTCGCTTAAACAAGATCTTATTGGATGGTATTCTATTTTGAATTTTGAATTAATTATCATGTGAAAAATACCACTTCAAGTTAATAGGTTGATTTTATGTCATATCTTATTTTTAAATTATTGAAAAAAAATTTATACTCTTGTAATTTAAAAAGTAGGTCATAATTACACTGAACATAATAAAATGTGGCAGGTTGTACTATCTCACTGCATGAATTTGAATTTTTGTTTCACAGTGAAGAATACAGAGAGGATCATCTTTGGTGTCTTACTCTCTTCAACAAAAAAGAAAATCTTTGAATTTTACTGAAAGAAACCGTACACAGGACAAAAGAAAATGTTATGATTATTTTTGTAGAAGCAGCATACAACATTATGGCTGAACTACCGGTGGCAGTAAGAAAAGATTGAGTCAGAAAAATTCACAGTAAAATATGTAAATATGAATAGTTCTATCCGTTTTGCTATATCTTGTCATTGAGTAATTATTAGCACAAATTACGAATACAATATAATTCTGAAATTTTTCGTTCTTCTTTTAGAAAAGGCTGCGACCATTTTTACATGTCCCCGTACCAATACATGACTTTTATATTTTCTTTTTATTTTTTATCACAATAAATATTATTTAAATTTTTTTACACATACTAATAAATATAATAATAAAAAAATTATTAAATTATTTATCGTAATTATTGTAGATTTTTAATTATTATGAATATAAAATATAATAATAAAAATTATATATATAGTAATTATAAAAAGATAGTATCAAAAGATTTTATATTGAAAATTGTAAATAACATTTATTTTAAATAATTTTTTATATTAAAATAATAATTTATTGTAAGACAAATAAAATATAATATATAATTATAAAAAAAAAAATTTAGATAGATGGGTGGACCTCATCTCACTCACATCCTCCTAATTGTGGAGCAATTTGTAAAAATAAAAAAATACTTACGAAATTCCATTAATAATAACAGAATTAATTACAATCCAGAAGGTTATTCAAGATCTAAATAGTTGACAAATATATTTATTTAAATCTACTATTTTAAAGAAAATAGAGTCCTAAATCATTTGGTTTGGTCGGAAGATCAATAAAAATTTTGTTAGCAATTATCTTAATTAGAATTTAATTTTTTTTTGAATGATTAACTTTTAATTAAAATCAATTAATCACTTGATTGAATACTAGGAAAGATGGACTACCTTATTTAGCAAGCTTATGGGATATTCTATATGTATTTTTAACGTTGAGAAAAGGCCTAAATTGATCTCCCTTCACCTTTGCTTTAGGCTTTAGTAAATCAAGGGTTTTCCAAAGTTTTAAAAATTATGTAATTGACGTTTAATTTGGTTTAAAAATTATATAATTTAAAATTTGTAAAATAATTATCCTTCAAACCAAATTACAAATTTCGTTAAAAATTATATAATTAAATTTTTTTTAAATAAATAACAATAAAGATAAGTAATTTTCAGTAAAAGCATAAGTATTCAGAAAATGCCGGCAATTGTCTTAAATACACACATTAAAGAACAAAATATAGAAAAATTTATATTGAAATTGCATCTAAAGTTGTTTTTCAATTTTTTAAAAACTTAAAATTTGTAATTTTCATTTTTATATTGAAATTTGTCGGATTTTTTATTATTATATTCTACTTTTTTAAATTCTACACTAAATTGTCACATTGAAAATAAAATACTAAATTGTCCTATTTTTGAACGATATAGATGGTCACAGGTTGATGTTGTGATATGCTAAAGAAATTTTATTTTAATTGCAATAGAAGGTCGCATGGTTCAAAAACAAAAATTCTTCTCATTTTAGCAGTTGGAAAATTGTTTATTTAATAAATTAAAAATAATTATAATATTTTAAAAAATAAAATATTATTAATAAATTAAAATACAATACATTTTTGAAGAAAAAAAATGCGGTTGACTAGATGTGTCTAAACAACTAACATGTTATATTATTTTAACAACTCTCTCTTATTTTGTAGATAAATTTAAATTATTTTAACAACTGTCTCCTGTCTCCTGTTTTGCAGATAAATTAGCAACTTAATTATATTTTGTTAACGATTTTCTCTTATTTTTTCTCCAGATCAAATAAACAAAAAATAATAATAATAATAATAATAATAATAATATAAATTATATTAATAAAATAAAATACATTAAATTAAAGAAACAAAATACATTAAATTAA
>JBBPBP010009777.1:58803116-58815384 GCA_037974735.1 Cicer chorassanicum | reverse complement strand
CTTAAAAATAGTCGAAGTTGTTTTAAATTTATACGTTACCGATCAAAAAATAATAATTTTGATATTCAATAACTTAAATATTTATTATTAAAGATTTTAATATAATAAAAATTACATTTTTTCAAAATATATATTTGAAAAATAATTTTTATAAATAATTTTTAAAAATAATTTTTCGTTTTAATTATTTTTTAAAATTTTATTATTCAAAAATTTTAATAAATTGACAAAAAACTTCAAAATGATATTTTTAATATGATAAAGTACTTGATAACTATTGGTACTATTAGGTTTTTTCCAACATAATTTCACTAATTAAGTCATATATGGTGCACAAGTTTTTCAAGAGACAGATATATTGATTTTCTTACTCAAATCTCATTTTATATTCTTAATTCAGAAATTCAGAATAATTTAAGTTAATTATAATAAAATTCTAATCGGCAAATAAGTTCACCTTTTATTAGCGCCCTACTCATCACTACCATTTACCGCCATTCACAAAAGTTGCCTGCGACCGCTACTTTCTTTTGTATTTTGGTATTTTATTGGGTCTTTTGAAAAGAGAAGGAACAAACAAAATTTCATAAAAAAAGGTTTGCAGAAAGCAAAAGAACACACGAGAAGACAAATCAGGTTTTATTTATCTAAATTTTTTTATTTAGTTTTAATTTACAGTCTTTTCAAAAATAAAATTAATTAATATTTTTATTGATTCGCGAAATTGATCTTCCTATTTTAAAATTCACCAGTTTTGATTTCTCTATCTGATTTTTTAACTAAAAAATGATGATGTGGGATAATTTAAATGAAGTGATATATGCTACGTTGTATGATGATTGATACTCATAAAATTAGAATAAAACGTAAAAACTTAGATTTTAACTTCGAATTTTTTTTATATTTTTAATTTAATTAATAATATATAAATGATTAATGCATCTAAATGATTCTATATCATAGAATTATATATCATGTCATTAAAATATATTAAATTTTTATTTTTTAGTTCAAAAATTTGAAAGAGAAATTAAAATTGTCGATATTTAAAATAGAATAACTAATTCCATAAATTGATAATAATAGAAGGACAAAACTACAATTAAACTAAAAAAATACCATAATAATAGATCTCTTAATTTTTTGAGAAATAGAGAGATTCTATAAATGTTCCAATATTTATTTTCAAAAGGAAAAAATATACAAAAAATACATCTCCAAAAACAAGTTTCCTATTAATTAATAGCCTAATAAATAAATAAAATTTTGAGAAATGTACCATGCACCCCCTACCTTCACTTTTCACCCCCTCATCCCATTAAAATTCCCATTTTGCCCTTTTTTACCATGTATAAAACCTTCAAAAAAAATTGTCACTCCATTATTCACCCCTTCTTTCGAAAATTACAAAATTTATTTTATCATCCGAAAATTTTGAAACTTTCAAAATATAAAAAAGTGAGTTTAAAAATTGTCACTCCATTATTCACCCCTCCTTTCGAAAATTACAAAATTTATTTTATCATTCGAAAAATTTTATTTTTTAGTTCAAAAAATTGAAAGAGCAATTAAAATTGTCGATATTTAAAATAGAATGACTAATTCCATAAATTGATAATAATATAAGGACAAAACTACAATTAAACTAAAAAATATACCATAATAATAGATCTCTTAATTTTTTGAGAAATAGAGAGATTCTATAAATGTTCCAATATTTATTTTCAAAAGGAAAAAATTTGTACAAAAAATACATCTCCAAAAACAAGTTTCCTATTAATTAATAGCCCAATAAATAAATAAAAATTTGAGAAATGTACCATGCACCCCCTACCTTCACTTTTCACCCCCTCATCCCATTAAAATTCCCACTTTGCCCTTTTTTACCATGTATAAAACTTTCAAAAAAAATTGCCACTCCATTATTCACCCCTCCTTTCGAAAATTACAAAATTTATTTTATCATTCGAAAATTTTGAAACTTTCAAAATATAAAAAAGTGAGTTTTTTTTTACATTTTCGAAACTTTTGAGAAATCTAAAACTTTCGAAACGTATTTTTCCAAATTTATAAAAAAAATTGAAACTTTTGAACAAGTTAAAATCTTCGAAACACAATTTCTCATAATTTCAAATGTTTCCATAAATTCGAAACTTTCAAAGAATATATTTCCAAAAAATATCAAAATGTTCGAAACTTTGAAATTTTCGAAGTGATACAATTTCAAAATTTTCAAAAAAATCGAAACTTTCGAAAGTTTCAATTTATATGAAAGTTTTGAAATGTAAATAAATATTTTAAAAATAATTAAAATTTGTATTTTTAAAAATGAGTTTATAATATTATTATTAATTAAATTTAGTATACTTTTTGAAATCAGGTATGAGTAGAGTTGAGGTTTCTGTTTCAAGAACGACTATAAATTCTACATAAAAATTCACTACTAATCAGGTATTATTATTGATAATTCACTACCGATGAAATTTTTATTATAGACTTATGTTGATGTTTTATTATAGACTTAAATTTTTATTATAAACTTATATTGATGTTTTATTTGAAACATATTTTGTAGGTATTTCGCTCTAAAGAAGCTATATTTGAATGGGCAAAAAATATTGGAATGCAAAATGTTATTTTAATTGTTACCATTCGATCTGATAAAGCAATTGGAAAGAAAGGAAGAAAAGACAAATTAATTTTGAGCTGCGAAAGAGGTGGAAGATATAAATCAAAATCAACAGTAACTTGTTCTCACAAGGAAAATTGTCTGTTTAAACTCAGATGTATACCTTGAGTATCGATGAAGGATGCAAAACTAGTGTTCGTTGTGGAACGCGCAATCATGATTTAGCGAATACTTTAACCGGTCATTCATATTTGGGGTGTTTAAATGAAGAAGAGAGAAAATTTGTCAATGACATGACAAAGTATAAGTTTGCACCAAGATTCACAATTCCCAGTCAAATATATAAAGCAAGGAGTACTTATCGATCATCGTTGAGAAGTTCGTACACATAAATGCAACATCTGTGGAAGTTAATACAAAAAAATAATCATGTGCATTGGACAAGAAGACGGGAGAATTCAGATGTTCTGAGAGACATATTGTGGACGCATCTTGATTGTATAACGTTGTTAAACACGTTTCATTTTGTTTTGATATGTGATAGAACATACAAAACAAATAGATATCGGTTACCATTACTTGAAACTGTCCGTGTCACATCTATTAGTTTGACATTTTCGATTGCGTTTGCTTACTTAGAACAAGAGCAACAAGATAACTTCCTCTGGACATTTGAAAAGGTAAAACAACTGTTTGGGGCAAGATGCAAACAATATGTGAAAAAGAATAGACAAGATGAAGTCATGGATTTATGGGGAAAAAAATTGTATTTTCTACTAGTGTGGTGGAGTATGATCATCACTTGCAATACTTTGAGCTAGTGTGTGTCGATATTATCCTTTTTGTTGATTATGTGAAAGATTAATGGTTGACACCTTACAAAGAAAGATTTGTCATGCCTTGGACCAATAGAGTGATGCATTTGGGGAACACAACATCTAATATGTATTTTTAAATTATAATTTGTTTTGTTTTAGAAAATATGATTAATAATAACTAATTTATGTGATTTGTTTTAATTTGTGTTATTTAATTTATTTGTAGAATTGAGTTTGCTCATTGGAGATTGAAAAATATGCTGCAAACTAGTTTTAGTGACTTCTGTAAAAGTTGGGATGTTGTGAATATGATGTTGAAGAACCAATTATGTATCATTAAATCGTCTTTGCAGAAAATCATCATCGATGTTGAGCACATGTATAATTCACCATTTTTTCGAAGTTTACATCACTGTATATCAAGGAAATGTTTTTTAAAAAATTGACAAACAATTGAAGAGTGTGAAGATTGTAGGTATTGACAAAATAAAATTTGGTTGCTCAATCAAAACAACTCATGGATTACCATGTGCTTGTGAGTTGGCAAATTTGCAGATATCTCGTAATGTTATCCCTTTATATAGCATTGATGTTTTTTTGGAGAAAATTAAACATTGAGCATGAATTGAAGGATGAAGAATCTTTATCAGAATATGATTTTTCAGAAGAGGTGGAAGCAATGAAAGCGTACATGAAGAAACAAGATATTGTTGGTCAAAAGATATTCAGGGTAAAAGTGCGTGAACTTGTATTTCCACATACAACAACAATACTTGCACCACCTGATAAGGTGAAAACCAAGGTAGGTAGTAAAAAAAAAATTTATACTCCTCGTGATCCTTCATATTGGGAGTATGTTGATGCCTCTCAAGAATCTACAAGGCAACCATCTCATAAAACTGCAAGGCAACCATCTCAACGTTCTGCAAATCAATCAGCACAATGTTCTGCAAGGCAATCATCTCAAGAAACTGCAAGGCAACCATCTAAGATACATTTTCTTACTTTTATACATCAGTATATTAAGGACATAATAGTTGTTGTGCCTGATGGAAATTGTGGGTTTCGCGCAGTTGCAACATTGTTAAGTTGGACAAAAGAATATTGACCTTTAGTTTGAACACAATTGGATAAAGAGATCAATCTACATCAAGACCTTTATTACAATGTTTTTGATGACAATGTTGAATCAGTGCAGAACTCATGCAAGACGTATTAAGCATTGAGACCACATTGATCTATCATTTATCAAATCATCTTATATTTCATTAAATGAAGATTATAATATATGTTTGAACATTTAATCATTTACTTATTATAATGTATTACACAAAGTTGAATGTGTGTATTTTTTGGTAACGAGTTAAAGTTAAACATGCAGACTAACTCAAAATAAATGCGGATTATCTCAAAATATATGTTTGAACATGCGGACTAACTCAAAATAAATGCGGACTAATTCATAGATAACACAAGATATTAAAATAGAAATTTATTACACTATTTATTATAAATAACGCAATCACTACTCGTCGCCCGGGAACATATTCACTAACTCACTTAATATGTCATGAGCTTCACCAAATGGAGCTACCATGTCCATGAGCCTACGTAAAAGCCCTGCTGCTCTACGATCTCGTATCAATGATGGACCAGCATGTACAGAAGATGTTGGACCATGTGGATCATGTGCAGCAGTAGGTGGACTCGAAGGTGCAGCAGCAGTAGGTGGAATGAGGATCAGAGGATGTGAAACATATAAGTACTATGCATAGTGTAGTCTGCAGTGATCTCTCCCGAAAAAGTCGCTATAGGATATAGCCTTCGAAAGGACGCTACATATTGATCTCATAGTAGTTTGTCACTCCCAATCTATATTGTTCGGCACATGAGGAACGTCACGCGGAATGCATTGAATACGACCAAACTGTCGAAGACATTGCTCCAGAAGATATGGGACTGAGGCTCCACCACATCGAACATACTCGGAGAACATTGAAGTTGATGCAAATGGATGATTAGCTCGATGATCATCATATGGTGTAAACACTACATCCCCGAACAATAAAGTATCAAGTCTCTGTCGATATGTCATCAGTCCCCTTCAACAACATGTTTTGCAGTCCACCTACATGCTCTTGGAAGATGTGCAGGAACCACTCCTCTATCGCCCCGCTTACAGATCCTATGAAAGTGCTTGTAAATCCAGCACTGCACCAAAAATAAATAAATAAATGACACAACTTAAATAAATAATTAAATAAATAAATGATAAAACTTAATATAAATCATATACATGTAATAGGGTCATGTAACCTCCCAACTGTCGAGTGTCGTGGACAGCTCCATGTCCTAGATTGTCATATAGGACAACCAATGTAGCGGTACCCCATGAATAGTCCCAACAATGATCTAAATAAATAAACAAACTAACATATTTCGCCTCCACGCGCGTATGTGTTTTGTCGGCGAAAATAGTGTTGCCAACTAAATACAACAGGTACGTTTTAGCCGCACACTTAAACATGTTAGTTTGAATGAGACGGCTGTATAAATCACGCAACCGTTGCAGTCTATATTGCACACATTTATTATAATTAATCTCAGCATATGCTTCCTCCCATGTTGCACCTAAGAACTCATGTGCAGCTCTTGCAGCATTATTAGTATTCATATTCACAAGTGCATCAAAAAATTTACTATGGGGTGATAGGTGAAGAAGAGTCGCGACGTCGTCCAACGTGATGGTCATCTCTCCAAATGGCAAATGAAATGAGTTGGTCTCTCTATGCTACCTTTCAACAAAAGCAGATATCAGACCAACCTCAGCCATAGTGAGGTAAGCTGAAGACAGATGTAGCAGCCTAGATTCTCGAATCCAATGTTGTACAACATCTAGTACAGGAACTTCAGCAAACTTCTTTAGCTTCAATCCATGAGTAATAACCTTTAACAACCCACGATCTCGCGAGTAATTAAAGAACATAACAATAAATACTTATTCTTATTTAAATAAATAATTAATTAAATATAATGAAAAAAAAATATACTAAATATAATAAATACTTATTCTTAATTAATTAATTAAAATATATCTCTCCTTCTCATATCCTCTGAGCCACGTAGTGTTCATACTATGTCAACAGAGATGTCACCACCAATTCTCTGGGGAATTCGGGCTAATAATCCTGCTCAGACTCAGCATGGTCCGCATCATCAGCATTATCATGTGCAGGCTCAGCATACTGCTCATCAGCCTGCTTCATCTGTGCAGGGACATCCTCCTCCATCTGTGTAGGCTCAGCAGACTCAACGACATAATCATGAACATCCTGTCTACGACGACACTGCCTAATTGGACAGTTTGCTTCATTTCGTCGTCTGTTTGATGTTGTAGGTTGAATTCTCTTTGTTCCATCACAAGTATCAGCTCTCACGCTTCGGACAATGTTGCGAATAATTTGGCCAAAGGCACCTATCATTCTAGGCACTGCAATATATCAATAATAAAATAATAGAAAAAAATTAAATAAACAAAAAAAACCATTTCGAAACTTTTAGATTTTTCCCAAATTTTCGAAATGGGATTCGGAACATTCATTGAGGGCCAAACTTCCGAACTCATTACAAAACTTTCCATGATTTCCAAAGTTTTGAAACCTTTGAAACATTCAAATGTTTCATATTTCTGAAAATCATATGTTTTGAAAGTTTCAAGTTGTTAGAAACTTTCGAAAGATTTAAAAATTCTGGAAAAATGCATTTCGAAGGTTTCAGTTTGTTAGAAACTTTCGAAAATATGAGGAATTTGGAAAAAATATCATTTCGAAAGTTTCATGTTGATAAAAACTTTCGAACTTTTGGAAAAATTAAATTTCGAATGTTTCAAAATTTTCGAGGTAGTCTTACTTTTGTGTTTCGAAGGTTTCAAATGTTTAAAATTTCGCAAAAATGTGATTCGGACAATTGATACTCTCGAATGAAATGGGTGAAAAACAAAAGGTAAATTTTTTTGAGGTTTTATAGATAACAATAGGGACAAAATAATATTTTCAATGGGAGTGGGGGTGGGAAGTGCAGGTGGAGGGTGCATGGTACAATTCTCATAAAAATTAATTAATATCACAATACTACACACAGTCCCGTTAAACCCCCACATGAAAATGGGCATTGGACAAGGGCCCAATAATACGTTCGTTAGGAAATTCTCGCAACGCGAATGGATATCACCTGATCTCATCATTTTCATATGTGCACCGTATCTGGCATTTTAAAGGAGAAAAGCAAAGGAAAAAAAAAACACAAATCCATCATGTAAACCAAATCTTTCATTATTATTATCAAGTAAATATATTTTAATGTTTATAAAATTTAAAATTTTGTTTTTTATTTTTCACTTTTAATCTTTGAAAAACCAATTGTCAAACATTTCTAGCAATTGCTCTTAAATTATAGTTTAGACAAAACGAAAGTCCATGTAACATTTGTCTAGCTATTAAATCTTAGCCTAGGTAGACAAAAATATTTTCAACTTACTAATCAATGTTATGGTCCTATTACTTTTATTTGGAAAAAAAATATGTTTCAATTATTATAGGTATAAAATTAATTATACGTTAATTACTCTAGTTAAGTATCAATTACAAAAAAAAAATTACAAGCTAGTTACTTTAGTTAGTAATTAGTTGTTCTAATTGAATACGTTAGCTTTATTATAATTATTATAATAATCGTTATTTTTATTTGATTAATACAAAAGTAATCTTTATTTTTTCTTTTTTATGGCTTTATATCAAAATTTTGCAAATTTTATTATGACAATCATAATAGAATATTTATTCCTATGTATTCATTCACAGCATTTTCTTGAAAAAGTTTACAACAACCCTTGTTGATTTATTGATGTTTTTCTATTTTCTCCAACCCTCATTTATGTGTTTTCCTTCAAAGTAAATGGTGTTTCCTCCTTACAAGATATATTGAGAAAGAATCTCAGCTCTTATCAAACATAGACATTCACCACTAAAGAAATTGGTGAATGTATGAAAAAAATAAATACTTGATAAAAGTATCTCATAGGTGTAGAGAGGAAAAGGACCAAAAAAAATATCTCATAGGTGTAGAGAAAAAAAAGACTAATAAAAGTATGTCATAAGAATCGTTCTCAAATTGAATCTAATGATTATCAAAAAAAAAAAAAATAAAAGAGAGAGAGAGAAAGAAAGCAACGAAAGACTCATAGGAAGCACAAGAGTCGTTCTTATGCTAATGAAATCAACAAAAATAAGACGTCACAAGTGACAACGTCTCAAAAGTTAGTGATTCATGTTTATCAAAATTTTCAATAACACCAAATATTTAATGATATTCTTTTATTTTAAAAAAATTATAACATTGAAGTTTTTTTTATATGAAGTGTGAACTCTAGATTCAACACATATTAAAAAAAAAACAAGATTATATCAGAATCTTTATTTTTCTTGTTTAAAACAGAAAATACATTATTTAAAAATCTTTTAACCGATGTATTTCTAACATTCAAAATTTTTTTAGCCATATAATTTCTGGCATTTAAAAACTTTAATCCGATGTATTTACGATACTTTTAAATTCTTTAGCCGATGAATTTTCGGTGTTTCATATAAAATATTTTGTGCTTCTACCACATTATGGTTAAATATTGTTCAAATTGATGGTGTATTGCATTTCTATTTTTTTTAAATAGCATTTATGTTAATTATCTTAAGATAAAAGTGTCACAAACACCTTTCAACTTAAAAAGGAGATATTTGAGATATAAAATTAATTGCTAGTTAATTACTATTAGATATTAGTTACATAATAATTATTCTACTTAGAAATACGTTATTTGAATAAAATATGTAAATTGCATTATATTAATAATTCTGATTTGATCAATTGATAAGTCTTTCTTGTTAAATAATCTGTCCATCTACCAAACCTTAAAAAACAGTTAGTCAATATATGCAATTTTATGTGAATCCATGTAGGAATGATTTGATGAAAGGAATGTCGGAAAGTTTTCGGCCTTTCCTTTTCTCATTCCGTTTGGAACTTTTTGACTATGCCATTGTCATTAGACATTGATCCATGTTTTACACCTACACTTTTAAATGCCAATCCTTTTGATTTCCCATTGGATTCCAATGCGTGATTAGAATGGACAACACATTCAAACTTTCGTGCATGGAATAAATTAATTTTGTAACACTGACACTAACCAAATCAGGAATTAAGATACGGTATACAATAGACATTAATTAGATTAGACAACAACAAAACTTTTCCCTTTGTTATCCAACTTTATTGTAACATTCTCCTTGCCTCCTTGGGCCTTTAATTTGTTGTTAGCGCTAACTTTTCTCTTTCTAATTATTTTATATATGATCTCTAAAGGGCCGTCAAATAATACTCGTTTGCAATGAATTTGAATATAAAGAAGGTACAAAAACAAAACGAAACAACTTTCACACACAATTGAGGGTGTGTTCGAATTGGATGTTGCAAACGTACTAATTTTCATAGATTTTATTTTGTAAATTATACACGTACCCACTTGATGATGATATTTATATAGTAAAATACAATTTTAATACGTGTATAAATATATAATTGACTATTAATTTGTATTTTGAATATCTATTACATAAAAATGTGAGAAAATTATAATAACTAATTATAATCGAAAATACAAATTATAAGTATATGTCGTTGATCAATTAGTTCGTATATGATATTTCAATGATCAATTATTAAAGAGAGAATGTGTATTTGTATTATTGTGTCTATTGTTTTTTATTTTATAAAAGTGTGCAACAAATTATTGGACAAACCACACACGAGATAAATATTAGTCGCTAATAAATTAGTTAAAATGTGTACTCACGAGTCCATTAATTAAAAAAAAAATATGTATTTGATTATTAATATGTCTCTTAAATATTTATATATTATATAAGAAACAATTAAGTTTATAACATTAAATAGATCAACAATATATCAAGAATTAAATAGTAATTTTGATAAAAATGAGTAAATTATGAACTTAACTACTTTCTATATTAAAACACAATTTCGGTACCTCTATAATCCACTTAGTGTAATTTACTAAACGAATTAGTCACATCACGAATGTTTCTCATGATCAATCATATAAAAGATGATTATATGAGTGGTCAATAATATACGTGCATTCATCTTGTGTAAGATTTTGTATAGTAAATTACAATCAAAAGATGTTTTGTACATCTACATATGTGTTAAGGGTGGTCTATAATATAGCAAAATATTTGTGCATCAACTAGTCGCGTGATCTCCCCATTGAAAAACTTTGTGAAGGCCAAATGTGATGCCACCTCACAAATGATGGTAGGTGGGGTCTTAGAGTCGTCATTAAAAACGTCAATGGATATACCCAAATTGGCACTAGGGAATAATCGTTAATTGGTGTAGAAACCTTTGTTGTAACTTTAGATAACTCTAGATTTAGTTTTGTCAAGAGGGATGGGAATTGAGTTGCGCATGGTGTAGATAAATTGATCCATGTTAAATCCAACTTCACTTGGTTTGATAATTTCCATGTTGTAATTAGGTAGAAACCTCCTTTTGATATGGGCTTAATTCTCTAACTTTTAATCAATAAAGTTCTGATGTGATTTAAAAAAAAAAAGACAAATCATCGGTTGCATTTAAAAAGTGTGAAAAGGAGTAAGGCCAAAATTATCACCATTCATAGTCTTTCCTGATGAGCATGCTGCAAAGCCTCATGATCGCCACGTAGATAATCACAAAATTGGAAAGGAAAGACAGAATGAGTTTGGGGCACAGAACGCTATATGCATTTCACGTGCATACCCATACGATTTGTCTTGCCATGCCATGACCATTCCATTCCATTAAGTCCCCAAAAATTCAAATTTTAATTACATCAACAAATAAATAAATAGTCTTTTTAAGTGAAAAATAACATGTGACGGTCCATCGAAGTAGATGATTTTGTGGGTCACAGATGTAACATAAGTCAGATTTCGACAGTTATCCGTACGATAAGGCCACGTGAGTCGTGATATTGGCATTGTTCTTGACTTGTTGTTCCGGTCGTAAATTAAATGTCATAATTATATGAATTTAAGTTAATTGAGTAAAAAAAATTAATTAAATTTAACTCATGTTTATTTTCACCATTACTTATGCATCTAAATATAATTTATCAACGAAATGTTTTTTGAGATTTTTTTAGATTTAATAGTTATGCACAATCAAAGTAAATAGTTTTACACCGACTATTAACATAAATAATTAAATATTTAGTTATTATTTAATAAAACTTATAATTATTTAATATAATCACATAATTAATGACTTGTATTAACTAATAATGTAAAATCAATATACACCGTAAGTATATAATTTTTTTTTAATAAATTATCATAACAAAGTAACACCACAGATAATTTAATTGAATGTATATAATTTGTTTTTTTGCAACAGTGTATAAAAATCACTAAATAGTCCAATTTAGGAATCTCTTGTCGCTATAAAAAATTTAGTCAAAATTTCATAAATGTATTATAACTTATAGTCTTCCTTTGTTGCTTTAACAAATTCACATCTAAATCGTACTAAGAAGTGAGTGAACATAAATTCAAACAAGTGTTAAATCATATAACTTTTTTTTTTTTAATTGAATATCTTCTGTACATAATTGTTGAAATTAATTCCTTAAACCGAGTAAGATTATTATAGATGGGAAAACTTTCAATCAAGATATTTAAATACTGCTGCATTTTTAGGATTTGAT
>JBBPBP010009777.1:58771978-58785060 GCA_037974735.1 Cicer chorassanicum | reverse complement strand
TTGTAATTATTTATAAAATTATGTTATTGAACATTTCTGATATGCTCACAATGTAATTTTTTTATACTAAGAATGTATGACAATTAAACTCTTTAAATATATTAATGATCTATGTCTTTAGATGTTTTTTATGCACGCCTGAAACTATTTTAAATTGACAGTTGATATTAATTGATAAGTTATTTTTTATTTTTATTTAAAATTGTACATGTGTGTGTAATATATAAGATACATACATACCATGGTCATGTATAGATTTTTCGAGGCCATAGAGAAAACAAAATCTACAAAATAATCATTTTAATTCTATTAGTAGCACAAACTTTATTAGACAAACAACAAATACAAATGAAAAAAGAGTTGCGGTGTGTTGATTTAAATATTCCATAATTTAATTAATATGTATTTACTTTTAAAAGTACTAGAGTAAGCAGTTTAGAGTACAATTTTTTAAGCTTTCTAAACTGTTATAAATAATATAAGATTTAATAGAGGGCCTAAGGCGAGAGCCTTACTCGCTTTGCTTATTACACAGCCCCACACACACACACACACACACACATATATATATATATATATATATATATATATATATATATATATATATATATATATATATATATATATATATATATATATATATATATATATATATATATATATATTTTGACATTTAACATTTATGGATAAAATAAAGAAAGACATCAACACAAATTATAATATTTCTTGGCAAAAGATGACCTTTAGTTAGATCGTAAGCAAAATCAAATAATACTGTGTGTTGATAAACTCTCAGAAAATATCACATATTTAGGATGTTCTTCATGTCATTCATTTGGAAGTTAATTCAAAGATTTACGACAATGATGTTTACGGAACAACAAACATCAATCTCTAGCATAATAAAAATCTGCTACAAATTTAAGACATGATAATATATTTGTTGATTTGATTAACTATTTAATGTGCAATATCTTGAATTATAAATATCATTTTGAGATAAAATTATCATTGAAAGCTAAAAACAATATCTATAATTTTTATGAATACTATGAAGGTAGATTAGGTTTTTGAAAAGTGTAGTATATATTACTAATAAAAAGTAACTATTTACCGGTAGTTATAACACAAAAAATTTACGAATTGGTAAAAATATAAAGAGTAATATTAGAATTAAATCCATTTTTTATTTTTGTAACAAATAAATTGATTTTATATATATATATATATATATATTTCTTTCATGTGATCCATGGCTTATTTAGTATTGAAAATTTGACTTCAATTTTGTCAAAATTTCCAATTTATAAAATTCATGCAAAATAGGAGTACTATAATTAAATTCATGAGCCAAGTCCGGCAAGTAGGCAAAGACCCAAAAATAGGTGAAAGTCTAAAACAGAACATAAAACAAAGTGGACGACTATTTTTTGTTTTATTTAAAGCAAAAAATAAAACCAAATAAAGAGAGACAAAAATGTTTGTACAAATATTCCAGTCAAAAATTGTTTGTACACTTGAAAGCTTGGTGTTAATGCTCGTGACCTGGCTGTACGTGCAATTCCAGTTATGACCTATGTCTTTATATGTTACCTACTGATTGGTGGTTATGTTTTCCAAATAAAAATTGAAATTTTTTTAAAATAAAAATAAGTGTAGAGAAGGATTGTGTTTGCCGTTTTGGAAATCAAAAGGCTGTTTTGGTTTATGCAGCATCCGTTGTGGTTGGATACATATGTGATTATTTTTATGACGTAAGCATATGTTAGTATTTTTGCTGTTATCATTCAGGTGAATTGGCGTTAATGACATATGTAGCTATATATCCTCTCTGTTTCTTGAGTTTATAGAGTTTAATTTTTGAAATTACTCATATATATTATGGATAATGGATATATACAAGCACTTGATGTTGTTTAGTTTTGATGTACAGATTATCGTGTAATTACCATCGTACCAACGGGCAAAAAGTAGGCAAAGACATTCTCTCTCTCTATATATATATAAAAGTTTAATTAAGATTTTAATACTCTATTTCATCAATTGACGAAATTTATCTCTCTATTTTAAAATTCAATAATTTTGACTTTTTATTATGAACTTTTAACAAAAAAATGGTAATATATATACTTTAAATAGTGTGATATATGTAATGCGATAACATATGAAATCGTAATATTTTCCAAAAATTTAATTTTCAATTTCAGAATTTTGTTTGATTTTTCTAATTTATTTAATGAAATATGAATAATTAATGCATTTAGATAATTCTATATCATAAAATTATATGCCACATCATTTAAAATATTTCAAATTATTATTTTTTAACTCAAATATATGAGAGAAACCAAAATTATAGACTCTTAAAATAGAACGATCAATTCTGTGAATTGATAAAGATATATAAATTATAACTGCATTTTTTTTTTGTCTATATAACTTAACCGAAGATATTATTTAGCTAAATATCATAAATTATTGTAATTGTTTGTGAGTTTTATATAACTTTTACTATTCTATCTACAAAACCAAAAAAAAATCATATTAAAAGGTAAGATTCACTTCAACCGCCTCTTAGTATGCGTCTTTAGTTTGGAGAATACATTGCGAGTGATTCATTACATAAAAATTTAACTATTATTTTTCTATAGACTTTTTCTCCGTGAGAAGTGTTAGGCACTTAATATTGGTATATCTCCCCGTGGGACCTAAAACTTTAACTGTGGTCTCCTTGTCTTGTACATTTTGTGAAAACTCTTTTTAAATTAATGATTGAGCTTATATATTCTCATATAAACAGTTAAAATCATTGAAAATGACGGTTACATATATACTACATTTTTTGACAAAATTTCTTGGTCTGTAATATTATTTAAAAATATAATTATAATATCTATCATATTATGCCTAATCTAGAGAAAGAAAAATAAAAAGAAAAAAAATACTTTTTTTAATAAATTAAATAGGTTTCTAATTCACAAGGAAATATGAAATTAAACACATTTTCGGCATATTATCATTTTTCATTCCCTTTGAAATCACTAATTGTTGTTTCATTTTCTTCCTCGTATATATATAATTTAATTGATATACATCTATTGTGTTAAAAAAATTTATTGTCAATCAATCATAATTATTAGATTAATCATAATTATTAAATTGATAAAAATATTTGATTGTTATCAAATAAATTTTTAAAGTCATCTAATGATGATTATTTGTGATCGGATAATTAATCTAACATAATAAATGTAAATAATTTTTTACCATCAATAAATATAAGTATAAAAAAAAAACAGAGAGCATAAGACAGCGTACGGTGTCGATACTCTTTTTTGGGACAAGTGGTTGATATTTCCCAAAAGTATCTCGACAAAACAAAGGTTTCTAATCTATGTAATCACGCATTTCCTAACTTGTAAGGTTTTCTCAAGTGTATATACATATATGCTCTAACTCTTTGATGAAAACAAAGAAAAATACAAGAACAAGAGTTTTATAATGAGTTGTGATTAATATTTTATACGTATATAATTGTCTTTGGATTAAAACAACTAATGTTACCGTTTTAGGTTTAAGAAAAAATCCTGATAAGTTTGTAAATTTTAATAGAGTATTTAAATGAGAGTTTATGAAAAAAAAATATAGATAATTATAGTACAAATTAAAAAAATATTTTACAAAAATAATAAATTTTTCTTAAATATTTCTTGACAAGTTTATTTGATCTAAATATTGGATTGAATACAGAATTCAGGCAATTAATATCAACATTGACTTTTAGTGGACTTTTCAAGTCTAGATCATTTGTTAATATATATATATATATATCAAGACTGAGCTCAACGTTAGTTTCAAAATTTTGAGTCCTTTATTTCCTTCATTTTTTGTAATTATCACAATTGTATGAAAGTTTTATTTCTATTTAACCGTCAATTTCAAAGTTTAATACAATACTATTTATTGATTTGTCAATAATTTCTTTAATTATTTTTATATGAAATAAAATAATAAATAACTAAGAATATTATAGAAAAAGTGATAAGTAATAATTAAATAAAAGTAGAAAATTTTATTGGTTGCCTTTATATATATAAAATAAATAAATAAATAAATAAATAAATAAAAGTAATAATTTTAAAAAATAGAGAGAGTAACCTACTTGAATTATTCTAACCGAAAAAATTGAACACCACACCATAGTAACTCTGAATCTAAATATTTATTAAAAAAATTATTTCCGATAAACTAAACCTATGAAAATGAAAGAAAAAAAAAAAGAAGAGAGAGGAGTAAAACTATGCCTTATTGGTTTTATATACTTGGAAATGCTGTGTAACTTGCGTTTGTGTATGTTTTGAAAGATCCCATGACATAGGAGATATTAACCAATCCACCAATTCAAATGTATATGGATCGTGAAAGACAAAATCAATGTTGAGGGCAATCTTGGGAAGTGGTCCTATTTATCTCTCCCCCATAGACATTGAGCCAAGTTATATACAGACCTTAGACTTTGCTACATACACAGCCAATTAGTTAAAAAAAAAAGACACACAGCCAAAAACACCAAATTCGACAAATCACACAAGTGGACTACATACAAGAAAAGTACACTTCGAATAAAATACTTTTTCTAAAACATTTTTTACACAGTTATTACTAAATATAAAGTTATTTTCCCCGTATATATATAAATTGATGTGGCAACAAGCAACACATCATTGAATATAAAACATTTTTACACCGTACGTATATTTTAAAATGTATATGGTTTTTTTAATCTATTAGAACAAAAAGAAATCTTGATCTTAAATATTTGTATTTACACAAAATAGACTTAATGGCGGTCAATTACACTATGATAGCATAAGAGATGTTTGAATTATCGATGTATGAGGCATCAGTTATAAATCACCCATATTATTGGGTTCAATAGTTTCGTTGGGATATGTTGTTGATTAACAAAAATATATTGCGCATACAAACATGTTACGGTAATAAATCGGAAAAATAAACAAATGAAATAATAGTAAAGATCTATTCTAAAAAGGAGGGCCAATTGCCACATAGTTAGAAGCTTTAATTAGTGATCATGTGGGTCTTAATATTTGTGCCTCTGTTTGAGACCAAAAAACGCAGCTCGTATTTCAAAAGAACAGATAATTAAACGGTGGCAATTAATCGTACAGAGTGATGAGGTTTAAAATAACAAGAAACGGTAATACACAAATATGGAGTGATATTAAATTTTCATTCTCCACCAATCTTCACTAGAAACGCGTCCATAAACTTGTCACCGAAGCAAGAGATGTTGGTTTTGTGTGTGTCATAATTTTCATCCATATAACAAATAAATTTTATTAATTTAAAAATTACAATTAGTGATCACTTCCACTTTTTCTCAAACAACTAGAGTACTTGCCTATGAAAGTTGCGAACATAACACTGATTGCAAATTTTTTTTTTTTGCTTAGTGTTAGATATGATGATTATGAGTTAGTTATCGACAGTTATAAATAGATTAATATTGATTAGAAATTAGTTAAGATTTTATTATATTTATCGAAATCAATTTTTTTTTAAATCAATTCTGAATAATTTTTTTACAAGAATTCTGAATAATTCTTAAATCTCTCACATTAAAATATTGAAAAATAGTGACGGTAAAAAATTTGTTGTTTTCCTCTTGTAAAAAATTAAAAATAAATTTGAAATTTTTTCTCGCTATATTGTGTAACTTAAATTTTTTTTCTTATAGTGAATTTGACAAATAGTGACAAAAAAATAGTTTTTGGATTACATTAAGTTTTTTCTATTAAGTTGATCTCGATCTTTACTTTAAGGCTTGTTTAATTAGAGATAGAAAAAGTTTCCTTATGATGGTTGGAAGAAATAACTTTTTTGGATCTTTAATATGGACCTTTACATTTTTTTTCTTCCAAAGATGACCTTACTCTTTTTAATAAAAAAAAATGAATTTTATAATAATAAATATAATATTTTAAAATTATTAAAAATAACAAGTTTTACCTATATTAGATGCCATTCATTTATCTACCTCATAATCTGATTTTTTTTTCTTCATTCCCTCCTACATATATATATCCAAATGTGGGAGAGGAATTGTTGACACTCCAACTTCTTTATACAGTATAAAAGCGGTGTTAAATGTATGCTTTCAGTTTTTATTAATTTTAATTTTCTATTTATATTTTTTATTATGAATGAGATTTAAGGTTAGAGGATGTTGTCAAAATCTAAAATAGATAACACTTTAAAGTTTATTGAATATTTATAAAAAAAAATTACATTTGTGTTCCTCTAATGATATTAAAGGAGACTAAATCTACGACATGTCAAATATATATATATATATATATATGTCAATTTACAACTAAATATAACTATTGAAGTTTAAATTTTTGAATGATTTATTACACGAATGTCTAATATAACATAAACATTCCTCCCACAAATATTTCAATTTTTTTACTTCTATTTTTTTAATATTTAGTTTATTTGATATTTCGCTAATTTATTTAAAAAAACACAAAATTAATTAAATAAAACTACACATAGCCATATATAGATGTTTCTGATGGGGTTGGTATTTTATATGAAGTCTTCACCGATCAATTTACCGAGAATGGTGATAAACTTAAGTTCCTACCTATCACGTGCCCCTCCATAGAATTATAGTTACTTATAAATAACAATATCTTTTGTGTATTACCTATAATATTATTTACTAAGGCAAAAGCCAAAAGAGACGTGATGAGTCGTGCATGAATTTGTCAATTGTGAAGAAGAAACTATCAGGCATTCATTGCAGTAGACAGTAGTCCCATCACACATAACCATGCGTATTTATGCACATAAAAAATGTGTAATATTATACGCTCTTATAATAAAATAAAATTATACATTTATATCTCTAATTACCTATTATAAGAATTAATTTAGCACAAAAGTATTGTAGAAATTGTGATGTAGAAATAATATTTAAATTACTGAAGCGTTCACAAGGTTGCTTCCAATTCTTTTTTTATTTCTAAAAAGGTGATGCTGTTTTCTTGATTTATATTTTGCCAGACCTCGAAAAGATCGCGGTTGTTTTAACTATTTATCATACCAAAGAATCCTTGATAATATTTAGTCAATACTCAAAAAATGCAAAAAATAAAAGTAGCTTAAATGGCTTTGATGATATGCACATATCATTTACTATTTGGAATTATTTTCACCATTCAAGGTATCATTGCTTGTGTGAAGCTTTTGAATAACAAATCATTAATTAGCTACAAAAGATAACCTATGTGGATTGATGGAAAATCAAGTATTATTGTGTAACATTTATTCTTTGAATGTCTTATTTTTAATAGAGTTTGGGCTGAAATCTTAGTATGGCTGAATATATTTAGTGCTCTAAACTTAACTCCATCTACTCATTTGCATCAATTAAGAGGTATTTTCTTTACCAATAAATCATTTCATAAATACATACAAGTGATATGGTGGCTTGTGTATGATTAATTTGGAAAAAAACAACACAAGTGTGTATTCAAGGACACTTAGTTCAATCTTTATTATTTTATTTATGGAAAAATTAGTGCAAAGACATTACATGATAAAATTGACATTTTAAGTATACTGACACTCTAAAACTACTATTTATCATTTAAACATCCTAATATATATATAAAAATTGTGGATCCTATCAAAAATCTTTCTTTGTGTTGGTTTAAATTAAAGTCTAAGGAGTTTCTTTGTGACTTTGATCTTTCTTTGGGGTCTTAGATTACCCTTTATAAAAGTAGTTTTTGTTTTAATGTAATTTTGGAGTAGTTGTTTTTGGTGTTCTCCCCTACCCTCTTCGAGTTGTAATTTTAGTTTTTGTTTTTTGTTTTTTTTAGACACCTCTTTTGTTTGGAGCAACAGTTTATACATATTTTGGCCATTTTTAATAGTATAAACATCATTTTTTATGAATGATATTGCACATATCATATAGAATTAGAGAAAGTGATCTGAGGAAGATTACACTTTATTAGTAAACTTATTTAAGATTCAACGTTTGCTATTAATATATAGCTTGTAGTGATGCGGTTAGCAAAATATCTTGTTAATTTAAATATCTTGTAGTAATGCTGTGAAGTATGGGGTATGAAAAAAGCATGCAGCTGCATAGTGCAATTACCGAAAACAGACTATTGAGGTTTCGCGGGGGGAATATATATGTGGTCATTAACGCACTAGACACTAGAATGGTTCTTATTATATTCCAATGTGATTATCTATCAAAATATCAACGATCATGATTTAACAGTGGCATCAGATAGTTGATTTTATAAACCAACAGTGGTGTAATTGTACATGAATGAAAAGATTTTCATTTTAAAGGAAGATTTATGCCACATTAGTTATAAAATATCACATTTGATGGAAATTAAACGTTAAATAATATATATAACTTTTTTATATTTTCAATAGCTCAATTTATTAATTATTAAACATCTATCATATAAGTTGTACTCATAAAATAATCAACGATATTTTTTATTTTTAACTTGTAGATAAAATAATAAATAAATTTATAGACAACTACGAGATTTTGAGTTTAAATCTAAAATATAGTATCTATAATTATATCAACATTTACCTGTTGATGAACAATATTTTTTAATATACCTAATTTGATCAATTTTTACTTGTAATTAATTGATTCCAAGGTAACATATTTTTCTACTAATTAACATCATAATCATTTTTCCCAAATTCCAAAATTGAGCAATTCTATTGAATAAGTTAGCTTCGAGCTTTGCACTAGTATATTTTTTTTTAATGCCGACTAACACTAAATGCGCTAATTGCTTCGGAGTTTGGAATCTTAATCTACTCTGAAAATTAGGCAGAATGATCGAGGATTCAGTGGCAACTCAAAAATGTGTGCATCAAAATGGGGTGGTGGAAGGAACATGTTTTTGTTCTCACCGAACTTCAAACCCTTAAATCAATAACGGAAATGCTAGAACTTGGGTTTGGTTATGGTCATAAAAAAATAATGTGTGTTGTACTTTTTGGTTAATTATGAGACGAAAGGAGAAAAAAATATAAATAGAAAAGAAGAAAAGTTGTAAAGAACCAAACGAAAGAAAGTAAAGCAAAACACAGAGAATAAGGGGGTTTGGTAGAGAAAAAGTTCAACTCCAAAAACATGTCCTGCAAAAGCATAACCCACTCGTGCTTTCTTACAAGGTTTTTGGTTTTATGTTTTGTCAATAAATAAAAATGTTTATGTACCAAAAAAAATATTTAAAAATTTAATTATTTGGCATATAAATGTGATACTATATGCCGCGCGCTTCTTGTAGTATACTGCAAGACATGTGATTTTTCTTTTCTTGTCTCACTAAAAAAACTTGATACCCACTTCAAAATTCTCATAAAATTTGATCAGAATTATTAGAAATTTTGAGTGGGTTGCATGAGAATTGAGAACCAACACCATTAATTCGTTAATTATTTCATATTTTATCAATAATTTCTTCTAATTAATTAACTATAAAAAATTGTACTAAGCTAATATTAAGATTCTAAAAGTACATATTATTGCATATATTAAGTGGTAATTATATAGTTGTCGACAGCTACAGCTCAGGAACTGCATTGACTCAAAGTAGTGAGTTCAAATTGACATGTAAAATGGCACTAATTGGCGTATACAGGTGATATATTCAACCGTGCATTGTGGGTTTGTCCTCACAAGAGACAAGGCTACCAGAAGTACATGGAACTAAGATTAGGTATTTGGGTTTTACTTAATTAATGAAACCGGAATTTCAGGGCCATGCTCTCAAAACCCACTCGTGGACACGACCCATTTGTGATATTTTTTTAATTTTCTTCAAAAGTTGTTTGATTGGTTAGTTTTTTAATCAATTTAGATTGTCTAACAGCTACACGTTGGATACATATGCTTTGTGTAATATAAAAATTAGTCAAAGTACCATAGTCATAAAATTAAAAGTTAAAACATACACGATATGGGTCACGATGTTCCCAGAAATAATTAACGTTATTGTGTATGTGTTAAAAAGTATATGGATTCTTTGTTAGTGTCTTACATTAAATTAGAATATATAGAGACCTATATATAAGATTTTGAGTAAAGATAAGATGTGAGATTCATTTGTACGAATACTCTTAGATTAAAATTGATGCAAATGATGGCATTTGAATAATTTTTTGGGGTGGTAAACAAATTTGCAAATGCAATGGTGAAGAGGGAATGGGAATGAGACATTGGACAAGTTTGTGAGAAATGAATTTAAGGGTCTAACAAATCGTTATAGATTCGTTATTTTTAAAATGAAAATGAAATTAAGGGTCTAACAAATCGTTATAGATTCGTTATTCAGTTGATTTTTTACAATATTTTTTTACAAAATTGGAACCAAATCAAACCAAACTACTGAGTCGATAGTTTAATTCAATTCTCCCATCGCTATTTTGGTTGAAGTCTCTTATTGCTTATCAGAGATAGGTAGAGGTGTACGTGAGTTGGGTTGGATTGGATTTGACAAAATCTGATATCCGACCCGATTGATTATCTTTGGGTTGGATTAAGTTTTAAACCCGTATTTTTTTCATGAGGTTTATACCATGCACCCCCACATCTAAACCTGTCACCTCCTCAATCAACGTGAAAATACAATTTTGTCCTTTATAAAATCTTCAACTTTTTAACTTCTCATTTTGTCACCCTCTTTTCAACATATTCGAAAGTTTCCAAAGTTTCGAAATGACAATTTTCAGAATTTTCGAAACTTTCGAACAATTCGAAACTTCCAAAATAGAAAATTTTAGAATTTTCGAAACTTTCGAAATAGGAAAATTTCAGAACTTTCCATATTTGGAAAATTTTGAAACTTTCCAAATTTTTGAAATGTAATCCTTATTTCGAAAATTTACAGATTTGGAAACTTTCGAAATTTTCCGGATTTGGAAATTTTCAAAATTTTCTAGATTTGAAAATTTTCGAAACTTTACAGATTTGGAAACTTTCGAAACTTTCCAAATTTTCGAAATGTAATCCTTATTTCGAAAATTTGAAACTTTCGAAAGTTTCGAAAATTTAAAACTTTTGAAACTATCAGATTTAAAACTTATTATAAATTGTTAAAAGGATAAAATTGTATTTTCATCTGTCTTGAGGGGGTGGCAGGTATAAGTGTGGGGTGCATGGTATCCTCATCTTTTTTCATTTAACCCGAACCGACCCTATCAAAAACGGGTTGCGTTGACGGGTTATACATAAATAATAAACTGTTTTTTATTTTACGGAAAAATATATTGAATGAAAATATATTTAATACTTGAATGTCTCAAAAGCTATAAAATTTCAATCACATAATTCAATTCTTTAAAAAAGTCATCAACCTCTCACAAAAAAAAAATATAAATCTCACAATCTTCAAATACATAAATAAATTCAACAACAGTAAATCAATAAAATATGAAAATTCATCAATTCTAAGCAATGACAACTTCAAGTATAAACACTTAACAAGTTCCTTAAAGTCTGGAAGGAAACAATTAGGATTCTGTAAAAAAAAATATTAATAATAAAAGTGAGGAGAAAACAGCTAGCATTGCTGCTTGATCCACCACATTACTTTCATCATTAGACATAACCCATCAACCATTTTAGTTTACTAAACTACCATAATTTTTTAATAGTAGTGCTTGATTTGTTTATAGTTAGAGTACTTACTATTTTCAAATAAAATACTAAAAAAAAGTGTTTAATAGATTTAAATGTAAAAAATTTAAACTAAATTCATCATAAGTTTTTGCATAAGCATCATTTTTGCTCATAAATAGTATTTAACTCAAATGAATAGTATTTAACTAAAAAAAATTGTATTTAACAAATGTAAAAAATTTAAACTAAATTCATTATAAGAATAAGCATAAGCTTTTCATTCATACCTTTATTATATAAAACTATAACAAAATATAACATTTAAATAAATAGTATTTAACTCAAAAATTAAATTGCTATTTTGAAAGAGACAATTCAAAAATTAGATACGAATTTTATGAGTAGACATATACGAGATTACATGGTCAAAACAAATTAAACGCTAAATTGCGAGAAAAATTCAGTATTTAGCCTAAACGCATGAACACCTTGCATCAGCATTCATATAAAAATTAGTTATTAATTAATAATATCTTATTATAACTAATTCGTATAAAAATCAATTATGAGCACCTCTGGAACAAAAGAAGAAGGTGAACGGCGGCGATACCTCAAAAAATTTATTGTAATTATGACAAATTCACCATAATATCAAATATGCCTTAAAATATTCTATGGGCGGTGGTACTTTGATCTTAATGGTTACTTAAGAAACAAAATCATCTAGTAGGATCGTATAAGCGATTATATTGTATCACATTAAGTGTGTGTTTGAAAAGTTGCAAAGCGATTATATTGTATCACATTAAGTGTGTGTTTGAAAAGTTGCAAAGCGATTATATTGTATCACATTAAGTTTGTGTTTGAAAAATTGCAAAATCTCACTGCAAACTCACATCCACTCAAACTCTCTCAATAGTAGCTTTTCCAAATCATAGCCAAAATGCATGCATTCTCGTAAAATTGACGGCAAACATCATTTCAAATATTATGAAACATTATCTTTAGATTGGTTTATAAGTCGAGTGGGTAGAAAGTGAAGATTGACTTATTTAAACCATGGTATAACTTAATTAGTGGATTGTTTAAAATCTACTTTTTGTTCGTCTGTAAACGAGATTGCATGTCAAATTCAAATCACAGTATAAAATGTTCAATTCAATAATATATATATTGTAAGTTGAGCTAAACTTTATAAACCGTTTAAATTTAAAGTCTATTTCTATTTAATAAAGGTTTTCTATGAAAATTAGTTAAGGTTTTTTTTATGTAAAGAGGGATATATCTATTGCATATCTTGTATTAAAACATGTAGATGTTAACTAATACCTTTATATCATTAAATAAACAATTAAATATAGAAATGTTTTATTAA
>JBBPBP010009777.1:58753461-58768275 GCA_037974735.1 Cicer chorassanicum | reverse complement strand
AATTATTTACAAATAAATTAAAATTTAAAATACTTAATCATTTAAAGTAAATCATTTATATATTTATTTTAATTTTAAAAAAATAAAATAGATAAATAAAAGATATATTATATTGATAAATTTAAAATTATTATTTTAAAATATTTCAAGTATTGATTTATAAAATTTATTTTTAATTAAGAATACTTTTCATGCGTTGTTAAACTAATTGAACTATTAATTTTACTAAATACTCTAATTAGTTTAATAATTATCAACTATAAACTATTAACTAATTTTATTGATCAGAATTTTAATGTACGTATTTGAATTTTTTCACTACACTCTTTCAAACAAACAAATAAAATACTACCTACATCTCACAACAAATGTCGTTTTTAATGTAGATTCCATCCCTCAAAATTTATGTCACTTTAGCAAGTGACAAATGGAAAAATAAAAAAATGAGGTACTAGTACTTTTCAGCATTATCCTTTCTGATTGATATGCGAAAGATGCAACTTTCCTCTTTAACATTAAATAATTAATAGTAATTATTTTATATTTTATATATTAATATACAATTATAATTTGTAAAAAGTAAATAAATAATATAAAGTGATGCATATTATAATTTGTTTTGGAATTATAAGTAAGATAATTAGAAGAGTGAATATAAATATGGTATATTTAGTATGAAAGCTCCATAAGACAAAATTTCAATTGACAAGTCGACCTTAGCAAACGAAGAAGAGAAAGAACGTGATAGGAGTATCATCATCTCCTCGGTTCTTTTGAAAATCAAGAGGTGGGTTTTTTTCCCCTATTTTCTTACATGCATATACGAAGTAGTGTTTATCATAACTTAGGGATTTGGGGTTTAAAGATTTCAAAGGAAGAAAGATATTTTTTTTCTATGTTAGATTTAGGGGTTTTGGAATAGATGATTAAAATAGGTCATGTATGTGAAGTTCTATGGCTGAAATTGATAATAGATTATAGTATAATTAAATTTTCTTCATGACGTGAAAATATGCTCTCTTGATATGTTTGAGATTAAATACCTTGAAGTTCATTATTGTGATAAATTATGTTGAGTGAATTAACATTGTGATGTTGTTTTTTATGGATTGTATGTCAATAATTTCTTTCCAATTCGATTTTTTGATGTATGTATTGTTTGATTTATTCATAATTTGTACCATTTGTCTTGGTCAAAAATTCATTAGAAAATTATTTTGATTGAATGAGTGCTGCCATCTTAAAATTCGCATGATATATGTGTGGTGTTTTGATCATAACTTTTTCTATAAACCTTATTTTTGAATGATTATTTGTTTTCTGGAAATTAGACTTAATTATCTTGAATTGAGTACAAACTTTGTCATATTTTATTGAGTATTAAAGCTTAAAAATAAATTACAATTTAGACCAAAGTTGTTGCCATGATTTTATGACCTTGTGTATTGTTTTAATAAATTGCAAAACGTTGGGGGATTAATTGAAAAAAATAATTTTTTATCTGTAAGCTAGACATCATAAGCTTTCCAAAGAGTGATTGCTTACTCAATTCTGATACTTAGAAGCTCCTGTTAGTTGATGATGCAGTCAGACTCAGTTTTGTGTTGTTTTAACTAAAATACGAGGCTGTTTTGAGAGAAAAAAAAATATCCTTATCTTATTTTCTTGAATTTTCTTTTACATTATATGATTAATATGATATAATGAATTAATAGTATATGTTATCTTACGAATGAGTGATGTTTTATGTCATGTCGCTTAAAATCATAAGAATTTGCAAGGTTAAATGTGTGATAGTTTTCATGGTATTCATTAATAGTTGATGTTGTAATTAATAGGTGGTGTTTATATATATATATATATATATATATATATAAACTAAGTATATGACTCATTATATCTAGATGAATTCTCTCTTTATATACCATAGAAGCGAGGGTAAGTGGGGCACCACTTACTGACGTAATTATGTTCAATCTTACCAAAATAGAGTTACTAATAAGAAGAAGGCATTGGTAAAACTAATTTAGTTTTTATGACATGCTTGTTAGATAGAATTTAAGTCATTAGATTACTCTAATGGCTTAAATATTTAGAAAGAGTTAAAGCTAGAGATAGAAGAGGTCATTCGAAAATAGTTTAAAAAAATAAAAATAAAAACTTAGATGATCAGTATCTTCTTGAATTAGATTGTCAATTAATTTGGTTCCACCCCACATTATTTAAATGTTTTACCGGTAAAAAAGCCTTAGATCAAAAGTGGAGAATGGACCATAGAAGTTTATGTTATAGTTTGGTTAGAAGTTCTAAGAAATTATTTTGAATCATGGATGTATCATGTACTCCATTTTTCTCTTTATTTTGAAGGATTAACACGTGTATTTATACATATGTATGGTTGTATTCCGGGACATATATTAGCTACCTCTTTTATTGAATTATGTTAATGTTCGAGTTATATTTTAGACAATTAACCTATGGTGTTACAAAAGAGAAACTAAAAGAAATAAAATAAGACCGATTAACAACTAATAAGAGGTATAATAGATAAATAACATTATTATTTCGTTGATATTCTAAAATAATGTATAATTTAAGTTATTATTTTTTGCTAAAATAATTTTTATATATTTTAAATGAAATAGGAGTTTAATTGACATGTGTCGTGACCATAAAATATTTACACAATACTACAATTATTGATGAGCGTGATTTTATGAATAGTCACAGTACAATTCAAATATCATCGATGATATAATAATTGAGATTGAATAATAATATAAAAAAATAAGAAAAGTTTGAAAGTTTTTATCCTATTCAATGCTACGATATTCAAAACACCGCTCATTTAATTTAGTTTTTGTTTCCAATTAATCAATTTATTAATATCTAAGAAAAATTTAGATATTGTAAATATTTTGAAAGATGAAATTATATGTTTAATTATCCTTTTCAATATACATAATTTAGTTTAGTTTTGTTTATAAAATTAATATGGAGAAAAGTAACTTTTCTTAATTACATATTCTAATTAATATCATTTACCTCACTCCTAATTTATTACACTTTCACTCTTTATTTACCATTATGTGAATACTCTAAAACTTAATTTTTTTTTTACCAAACACTAATTCTTAATGATAAAAGCAATTTGTTAAATCATTATTCTCTTTTTAATTTATACTTTATATCTATTTTATTTGAAAATAAGTAAATGTGTCTGGAGAGAACAAGTATAAAGTACATAACTAGTGATAAATTCTAGGATTCTCCGATTGAAAATGGTCATGACGATGTTCGAAAGATTTATTTCAAATCCCTAGAATTATAATTTTACCTCTACAATTATCTTGAATGTCGAATTTTGCTCTTCTTTATTAACAGCATATATTTTTTTTCACTCAATTTACCACAGATTTTTGTTTAAATTTCTTAAAAAATTTAGTGGTTCAAGTTTTCTAAAACATGCATCCACTTTTGAAAACTTGGTAGTTCAATTTTTATGAAATACACATTCATTTTAGAAAATTTTATGATTCAAGCTTTCTAAAACAAACATCTATTTTGGAAATTTTGAATAATTTTTTTTGGAAATTGAGATGAGAGTAAAAAGTGAAATGATAAAAAAAAACAATGAAAAATACAAGTCATAAAATATGAATTTTTGATGAATTATAGGGTGGAGATATGGGTAATATTTTTCCAAAGATTTCTCTAAGAATAATTTGAATTGGTCATTTGTTATGGGCTTTCAAGCCCGTCCCATTTATTATAAGAAAAGATATTAGATCAATAATTTTGATTTGAGTGTTTATTCTTTCATTTCAATATTCTCGATTATACAAAAATATACGTTTGAATTGGTCAATACAAACATATAAAATATACCTTTAAGTACCAATCTAAATAAAATTTAGTGATTTCAAGAAATTAGTGATGAGATAATAATTTTTCTTTAGGTTTTGTTAGAATTCAAGATTGGAATGCTGTTGGGCCGTTTAAGTAAATGTAATGGAGATTTTTTTATTTTTTTTTTAATTTTAATTTGTTAAAAGGGATTCTTTGTGTGACTAAAGAAAGGGTTTCAATGGAGAGAATTAGTTTTTGTACCCCTCAATTTGGGTTGTACCCCCACAATTTGTTAAAAACTCAAAATTGTCCCTTTATTTTCATTCAATAAATGGTAAAAAAAATTACTCTAAAATCTCACCCTTTAACCAAATTTCCGGTACGTAATTATTTTCCCCTAAAAATCCGATACACAATTTATAACTATCGGAAATTTCAAAACTCAGAAATTTCCGGTTAACAAATTGTACTACCGGAAATTTCCGGTACGTTATTTATATACTGGAAATTTCAAAATTTTAAAATTTTCGCTAGTTACTTTTTCTTAACTGGAAATTTCAAATTTTAAAATTTCTGGTGGTTTGTTTTTAATACCGGAAATTTCAAATTTCCGGTATTAAAATTAATTAAATTATTAAAAAAAATAAATATACTAATAATAAATTAAAATAAAATACATTAATAAATTATAAATTAATTTTATATTTTAATTACTATTATTATAATTAATAATTATAGTTATAATTAAAAATAATTATAATTAAAATGATTAAATTGTTAACAGTTTTGAAATTACAGTTGCTGTTGTGCAAATAATTACAGTTTTAATTACTATTATTTTAATTATAATTAAAATAATTACAGTTTTGAAATAATTATAATTGTATACCGGAATTTTAAAGAGAAATAATTACGTACCGAAAATTTGGTTGAGCGGGTGAGATTTTAGAGTAATTTTTTTTTTATCATTTATTGAATGAAAATAAAGGGGTAATTTTAAATTTTTGGATAAATTATGGAGGTACAACCCAAATTGAGAGGTACAAAAACTAATTTTCTTCAATGGAATGCTATAGGGCCCGTTTAGGTTAAAGTGCAACAATTTTTTTTTTTTTCATACCGCACAATTGAATATGTTTGTAAAATTAGAGTATATTAGAGATGAAGACTTGTAAAAATATGACTACTGGATTTTCTTTTTTATTTATTTTCTTCTTTATGTAGTACATATATTGATATAACTTAATCATAATTACATGAACAAAAGTTATTAAATATTTAATCTCATCAATAGATACATTATTTATTAATTGACGAACAACACGTATACTTGAATTAGTAAAAAGGGAAGAACATTTCTAAAAAGAAATCATAAAACATTATTTGTTAAAAAAAATCATCTAAATAATAATATGAAGAAAATTTTAAAAGATTGATAAATATTCACACCATTGGTGTAAAATTATTTTACAATCCATCGTCATTTGCTAATAAATCAAATGAAAAATTAGAAAATAGAAGTTGTACAATTGTTTGAAGTGTTGGCAAAGTGTGATTGATTTAAATTATACCATCTTTACTTTCAAATTTTAATGAAAATTATTATTATTATTAGTATTTTTCAAAAAAGTAAAGTATTATTATTTAACTAACATATGTTGAACCAATGTAATAATAACGAATAATGTAAGTGAATGCCAGGAGAACCATTTGGAGGGTCCACTCTACCTGCATGCGCAGCTGAACGAGTTGGCTCAACTCAACTCAACTCATAACTCGTAATTCCAACCAACCAACCAACCAACCCCTTCCTCCTCCCTTTTGGAACGGTTGAGGATGCCGATGCAGGGCCAGATCGACGATGACGAATCTTCTCCGGTTCAACCCCATGATCCGGACGATCAAAAGAAGCTCGCTAAGGGAGATCACATCAACGTTCCTTCTCACCCTTTTCTCAACAAGATTATGCAAAAACAAGGTCACACACTCTCAACAACCACTTTTCCTTTCTTTTCATTTCTTTATTATTCATATTCCACTAATTTCGTTCATTATTATATACACTTACGCTGATTAAAAAAAAATATATGCAATTTGTGGATGCATTTGCAATGCTGAAACGCCCTAATCTCATGCCGTTTAATTGTTTAATCACTTACTTGATTTAATTAATGATTGATTACGGTTGTTGAATTAAGGATTCTGAGAGGAGTTTGAAAGAAAAATAAATATGTACCTAGGATTGTGTGCAAAACCTTGAATTGAATACTTTTGTTCGAAACATTTTGATAATTTATATAGTATTTTAGATAGTGTTGTTAAATAGCGGCATTGTAGCGCTGAAGTCTAGCGGAATTTGAACAAGTCACTATTGTTCTGGGGTATGCTGTTTAATACAATATGTTGTCTAATAGCAGCTATAGCGTAGCGGAATTTGAACAAATCGCTATTTTTTGTGATCTGTGATTGACAACATTGACTTTAGATTATTATCTCGTAGCATCAGTTTCTTATATTAGAGACTACTTTAAGATTAGTTTCCCTTTTTTTTTTTTTATGATATTTCTTTTCTTCTTTACAGGGGACCAGGAAGTTCTATTTGCAGATAAAGTTTTGAAGTTCACTAGTTCAGGGAAGATGAAATGCCGCATTCTTTTAATTACAGATTTTGCCATTTACATTGTTGACCCAGAGATTGATTCCCTTAAACGGAGGATAGCCCTTGCAGCTGTTGACAAGATTTGTCTCAGTAAATTAAATGATAATTTTTTGGCTGTCATAATTCCGACAGAGTATGATTTACTATTAGCGAGTGCTCGAAAGACTGAAATTGTCACTGCATTTGTTGAAGCTACTAGGAAAGCATCTGATTATGAACTTGAGGTGGTTTCTTCCAATAGGTAACTGCAATTACATCTATTTCTACTACATTATGATAATTTCATCCTTTGTTGCTTAACTATCTTTGTCTTCCCTATACAAATATTGATGTATTTCTGGACTGCATTAAAACTTTTGCTATGGGTCCTTAAGGATATCTGCCTAACTTTTTAGAAATTATTCTTATACGAACATTCTAGGAATTTCAAACACTTGAGTTTTCTAGCAGTCCTTCATTTGAAATCATGCTTGGGATTTTAAAGCAGTCCTTGACTTTAAATTCGTCAAAAAAAAATTTATTTTCTTGTATCATCAAATCTTTGTTACATGTTTGCTTTGTTGAACTGCATTCTTCTGGTATGTTCTACTGATTGGAATTAGTGGTAGTATGAAGAAAAGTAGAACCCAAAAGATCAAATGCCATGTTGTCCCATTTATTATACAATTTCTCATTATTGATCTGTCTTTCTTAGGATTGTAAGCTGGGCAGGTGGACTCCAATTTCTAGGAATGTAGTCCACTAGTGCACCATTAAAGCAACCGGGTACACCCAGTTGCAGCAGGGAGTGGTAAATAGCAAAATGGTTTAGCCCCATTCTCTGACTTCCCTCAGTGTTCTCTTCCCATCCTCTTTACTCAGATCCCTCCTTCCCCCTCAAGCCATGCCTAAAGCTCCCACCATCATATCTTCTATGTTTCATCTTTCCCGCATCAAAATCTCATGACCCCTTCTCCCGCATTACCTCCCTATGAGAAACATGAACCACAAACTATATAAATGTCCTAAATCAGAGTTTTCTAGCTTGAACAGAATTCAGGCAAAAGGGTATGACAAATCTTAAATAGGAACCATTGTTTTGTTGGTCCTGCCATCTAGAAAGGATGACAGAAATTGGTTGTTGTATGGAATAGGATCTAATGGAGCTTAGCTTATTTCGCAGTGGATTCAGCTGAGGTTTTGGGTGAGCCCGTTATGGTTTCCGGTGATGGTTTGATGATCGGTTTGAGATGTAGGAACTAACAATAAACTCACACATCTCCCCCCTCTTGAAAAATTATGCATTTGGGTGTAGTGGATCTCAATGACCTGTTCCGCTTATTCCTTCCTCTATACATGTTTCAAAGCTCGCTAATATGAATTATATGACCATTCAAAAACCACCACGTCACTTCCTCTTCCATAATACATATGTTTAAGCCACCACCATTTCTTGTTGTCAAAACTACCACTCACTTAGTGTTCATGGAATGGGTCATAGATTAGGACCATATCTGCAATTTTCCAAAGGTGTGCAATTACTGGATTCCAGTAACAAATCATATCCATCCAATTAAAACTTTTTATATCCAATGCTTAAAAACACCATGTGCACCGGTGGACCACTTTTCACTGGTCCATCGTATAGGTTGCCTTGTAAGATTCTGTCTGGTACGATTCTTGTAGCTGTTTAAAGTTATTGGTCATGTGTGAGAATTAGGATGGGTTGCTAATTGGAATTCCAAGTAATTTATTAAAGATCTTCATTGACTTATGTATCATCCAGCATTGCATTCACAAACTTGCATGGAATTCCATTCGATAAAAGAATCCATTTTTATTTCCTAATATCTATGTTCAGAATGCATGTCACTGCTATCCCTCTTCTGTTGTCATAAAATTCAGAAGGTAGGTCCTAATGTGGAAATGACACTTGTGTACACTGTGACATTCCTGCATTGCAGATGTCCAACACTACTGGCGCTGCATTCTCTTGTCCCTTAACTCCAGGAGTTTTATGAGATGACTAGAATTGTAATAATTAAGGCCTTATTCTAACGTTTCTTGCCTCCACATTTAAAGTGGGTTGCACTTAGTTTGATTAGTGTTTTGTGCTGTTTTTCATTAAAATGTACTACTTTAAATTCTGTTGAGATTGTTATAAACAGTTATCATGAAACTTTCTTCAGTTTTGATCTATCACTAAAGACGTGTTTTCAATCCCGCTGTAGGTTTGAGTATAATGCAGCATCTGACTTGGTTAAGGAAATTGAATTTGAGGAAGTTGAAGGTATGTGGCAAAAGTTTTGTTCTAGTCTTTCATTTTCCTTTTATTTTATGAAGGTAGCGGGAAGTGTGTGGATGGAGAAGTTCTCCGTTTTGTGTGTTGGTATTTCTGTGGCGTATAGTATTTTCTGCTGCAATTTTCTAAAGATTCTTTTATTTCTATTTCAATAAATTTCAGGGGGTGTCAAAACAAGAATTTTGAGGAAGTGAATTTCATTTTGTATCTTCACGATTATGTCTGTAAACTTGGTAGGAGATTCGTACAGGACATGATTTTTTATTGATTGTATGGGAAAGGTTCTTCTGGGCATATCTTTCCCTTTCCCAAGATTAATAGTATCAGAAATTTCAAAAGAAAAGGAATGTATACGTGATGTAAGTTTTCAGCTTAAAACCAGATTCAGCTGTGTGTATGATAGAATTATTAAATCAATGTTTTAGAACTAAAATGTTAGTTCTGTGTTGTTTTCATCGATTGTAGCTTGTTTGTATTGTCTCTTTAGTAGATCCCTATACATGCACCAACTATGTTGATGTTAATATTCTTCAATTTGAATCACTGCGACATCATAGATTTTCAGTCTCTAATCGTCTCATTTGAGTAGTTGCCTACTCGAATGAAATTGCTGTAAATCTAGAGTGAATATTTACCATACAAACTGATTACACAGGATAAATAAACTCTTCATTTATCTCTTACAGCAAAGTGCAAAGCCATCAAGTAGATGGCAGATGATGAAACTATCAAGTACTGAGTTAAAATAGTCTTTAATTTAGTCATATAATAAAGTTAATAAATTCTGTTTCAATGATGTGTGCAATTCGGTGTCATTCCATTCACAATATTATATAAACTGTACAGGTGGAGTTGCAGCCATATGCTTTAATGTGATTGCTAACTTTGCTTTTTTATTTTTCCCAGTAGTTTCTGGGATAGCAGGCGATCTTAACTCTTAAGGGCTGATACCTGCAGGTTAATTTTTTGCAAGTGTTCTATTTTTTCCTCGGCGAGTCAAAAAATATTCGGCAGTGTTGCAAGATATTCAATCTGAGCCGTCAAATCATTTTAGATTGAACTGTTTAATTCAAACTTAATTAGGTTGTATTTGTAAGGTGAAGAATTGTAAGGATGGAAAGAAGAAGAGATTCTTCTTTAGTTCAAATTCTGGAAATGGAGAAACATTCAGAAAGACTTTTACCACCTAAAATCATACCTAGGCTCGAGGATTTCTTATATCTGATTTATAAGATAAAAAGATATTATTTTCCAACAAATGAACATAAAAACTTTTTTTTTTCCCAACAAATGAAAAATGTCACTATCTGTTTAGTTTTTATTTAGTAGAAAGAAAGTGAATTGGTGAGACCTTAGCTTAACGTGTAGCTTTAAAAAGCTGTATCGGCAGACATAAAAATCACATGGTTTAACCCAAAACATATGAAAATGTTTGGGTAGTATGGAAAAAGAAATCGGAGGTTGCTCACCCACTTTCAATGCTTACATAAAATGTGCAAAAAACACTATTAGAAATAGATTTAGAAATCCAGTAAAAAGTCGAGAATTTTGAAGAGACGGAAGATGTGTAGTAGTACAATCGGTTGCATTAGCCATTAGCTAGTTTAAATCAAAATTTGATGTCTTAATCAATCAAATTGGTCCAAGAGTGAATCACTGAACAGTAATTTAATGTCCTGTGTGCAGCTCAAGACAACACTTTGACTTAGGAATGTTGTAAGAGCTAGCATAACACACAAAAGAGTCAAGAAGAATCCCTGCCCAAACAATACAATAAATCAGTCACAGACAAAAGGGACCCAATATGATTCACCATCAGTTAAATCTGGTAGCTTAACCATCAAGCACAAATTTTATTCTTTTACCAACTCCAAAACCCCACTAATATTAATAATTCAAATTGAGCCATTGATTACACTTTAAAAACTACTATTGACCAAAACAAAATAAAAAATCTCTCTGTCAAACAAAGGTAGAAACAGAAAATATTTAAGTTGCATCAATAGTTGGAGTAGAAGCTTCTGATCTAGACTCAGTAGATGAAGTTCGATTTTCAACACGACGAATCCCCTCCATCATTCTCACAACTTCGTCCATTTTCGGTCTCTGATCTGGCATTCTTGCTGCACAAGCCATCCCTATCTGTAACATCTCTACCATTTCTTCTTCAATATTTGGATACCTCAAAAGCTCCACATCAAAAACCTCTGCAGTCCATTCCTCTCTGACAACAGAATTCACCCATCTAACCAATTGAACAACTTGTTCACCTTCTGTTGTATATATAGGTGATTTCCCAGTTAGAAGCTCAAGTAATAGCACTCCAAAACTGTATACATCAGATGAATGTGTCGCTTTACGTGTGTCGGTTACTTCAGGAGCACGGTACCCTGTTGCTCTTGTTCCTGGTGAAGGAATTGGACTCATCAATGTTGCTAAGCCTATGTCTGATACACAACCATATCCTTGTGAATTGAGGAAGATGTTTGAGGCTTTTATGTTTCCATGAACGAGTTTCCCACCTTGTTGAGTATGAATGTGAGCAATGCCTCTTGATGTACCAATTGCAATCTTTAAACGGCTATCCCAGTCTAGAGAAGTTCTTCCTTCTCTTCTTTGGCCTTCATTATTTAGATGGAAAACCATATGCTTACATTAGCCACTTTCATAATTTGAAAAATTGATCAAGTAAATAACATAGTATAATAATGTGACCTCTATGTTTGTGTACCTTGAGATTTTGAATATAGATATTGTATATCAAGTTCAACTTAGTGGTTAAATAGATCAAACTATGTTAATTTTAGCTTATTTAAAAGTCACAATTAATGAAGGATTCTTTACCTTTGTGGCGGAGAACTGCATTGTCTTTCTATTTGTCTGTAATACACACTATCTCTCACCTATTTCTCTCTTGCAAAAAATTTAAAGTTACCAAAGGAAGAAGATACAAAATTAGAAAATCAATTTTTCGTTTAATTCACCTATATAGTCAAGTGAAATTTTTTATTTGGAACATCCCTGAAGACAAAGAAGGAGCCAAAAAAATGTGTGGAAGAGAGGGTGGAAATTTAAAACATCGTCATGAATTAAGGCTTGATCCCCTTCAGCTTTGATATTCCTTTCTATAAATAAAGGTACAGATAATTACAACTAATAATTACAATTAAGGGGAACAAATCAATTCCTGATTTGTCTATACTATTCTAGAAATGCTAATAAAATACAATCAAGGAGATTGATTCATTCCTGACTCACAAACATGATAAGTAAGATGTTTGACAACTCTAAAAGGGGGACAAATCTACAACATTGAAAGGTAAATATTCATCTAGCCTCTAATGTTTACTAGGTTAATTGAGATGGGACTTGTGAGACACTAGGCAGAACATATCATTGTAAGTACAACCACATATCTTGTGACTGAGACATGCTAAAAAAATAATTCCAACTATATGATTGCAGAAAACCAAATTTTCATTTTATAAACTTGATTTGAAAAAAATTAGAGAAGCTAAAGATAATATAACTGCCAATTTTTTGGATATAAGAGAAAAAGGTTCAACATAGTTACCATGTAACATGGAAGAAACACTGCCTTGTTGATAATAATCAGATACTACAAGTTTCTCATCCTTTGAATAATAGTATGCTCTTAATGTATCAACATTATCATGCTTAATTTTCCCCACCACTTCCATCTGTTGTTCAAACTCCCTTTTCCCAACATTAACCTCTTTCAATCTCTTCACAACCACAGTGGTTGCATCCTCTAAAGCAGCTTTATATGTTGTACCAAAATTACCCTTTCCAAGTATCTCAGCAGAAGCTCTCAGAAGATCCTCTAAATCAAATGCAAGCTTACAATCCTCAAAAAACACAATTTTGTTTTTATCTTCTCGGCTTCCGGAAGATTCTGCTTTCGATGAATCTTCTTTTTTCTTTGGCTTCATCACAGGTTCAACTACACCTGCTGCATAGTCATAGCAGCACAGAACCATAACACCGGCAATCACTGCAAATCCAAGTGAACAAACACCAATGATGATTCCCAACAATGCAGTTTCATTGAGTCCTTTGTGTTTTTTCTTTGATGGAATAGCATTATAAGGTGGTTTCATAGGAAAAGCTGGAGAAAGGGATGAAACTGTAGTTACTGATGTAAGATTGTTACCAGAAAAAGCCCAACTTGGAAATCTAAGAAGTGATTTTGGAACAACACCATTAAGTTTATTGTTTGCCAAATTAAGCTCTTGCAAACTAGGAATATAGATATCAGGAATCACACCAGAAAGAGAGTTATTTGCAAGGACTAATGAAGTTAATTGAGTTAGATTTGAAATTGAATAAGGGATGCTACCATTAAATGAATTATTGGACAGATTAACAACAGTGAGATTATTCCAAACAGAAAAATCCAATGGCAATGGTCCGAAAAACTTATTGGATTGAAGATAAAGACTTGTCAAGTTTTTCAGCTCAGAAAAACCATCAGGGAAAAAACCAGTTATACCATTTGATCTAAGACTCACGGTTTCGAGAGCCGAGAGGCGAGTTAGAGTGTTTGGTGGGATTAAACCACTTAAACCAGCTCCAGGCAATCGAATTGCGATGACTCGAGACTGATCAGTGTTGCAGGTTACTCCTCTCCATGTTTGACATACAGAAGAATTCTCATCCCAATTGAGATGTGGTGAATGTTTCATGTTGTTAAGGAAATCAAGTAAAGCTTGTTTATCTTGTACTGGTTCAGCTTCAACATTAACCAACACTGCTGAAAAAATGAACAACAGGAACATCTTGTTGTCCATTTTTTTTTTTGACTTGAAGAGAAATGAACAACTTTCACATGAAACAAAACTGAAGAGGTAACAGAAGATTAGATTATTAAACAATATTGTATAATCAACACTTGTTTGAGTCTACATACAGTATGCATTTAACCAAGACTATATACAGTGTATTATTTTTTTAAAGGTCAAATTAAGCAGCTAATGTTTGAATGGAAAATAACCTTAATATCATATTTTTTTTTGCTTACCTACTCTTTTGGTTTACCACTTTACCTCATGACTATAGAACAAAAATGATGCAAACCAAAAACATTGAAAGTAAATAAAAATATGATTAAACGGTTTAAAATCCAGCCAATAATAATTCAGTGACCAAGTCTTTAAAAGCATATTAGAAACACAAATACTAACACATAAACAATCAAAATGAACAGAAATAGTAGTAACACATAAAGCTAAAAACAGAGGATTTGATGGTTGACACTTACAATGGGGTCTAAGAAAGTGATGAATTGGATGGTTAGGAAGAAAAGGAACATATGAGATACATGTTGTTTTGAGAAGCAGTTAGAGGGTGGAAATTAATTAATAAAAAAAAAAGGGGTGATTGAAATGAAATGATTATGATTATGATGATATATTGGTAATGATGGAAGATGAGCTGTATATGCTTGCGGGAACAGCGGAATCACATGCAAATGAAGTAAGACAAACTCATTCCATATTTTCATCATTTTCAACCCCATTGCCTAACTATATATTACTATTATTTTATGCCGTACAGATAGGAGGGTGCATATGGAACCTTATTATTTTATATACATTATATATTGCTTCACATTTATTTATTTATATTTTGTTACAATTTTTTTTTAATTTGATTTATTTAAAGTGAGAAGGTGTTAAATTAAATGGATTAATAATTGATATTATAACCACACATAAGATTAGTGATGCACGTGTACAAAATAATAAATATTCATTTGATGATCAATAATTGATATTATTCACTTTATTCTCTTAAATGAATTAGTTGTTCGCTTTATGTGAACCAATTTTTTTTTATTTTTTTTGTGTAAACTTGGTTTTTGGAGTTATTAAACACTAAAAAGATACTGATTCTTAGATACATAGAATAATTAGACACTAAATATCAACATCTCTTTAAATAAGATTTAAATTATAATTATCCAAGTTTTGGAGATTAGTCTAATAAAGTTTCGAATTAATAT
>JBBPBP010009777.1:58735189-58753345 GCA_037974735.1 Cicer chorassanicum | reverse complement strand
GTAGTAATTAACTCACATTTGTAACAAAAAAAAAAAAAGTCACCACATAAACTTAAATTAATATATAAAGAATATTTTGTGGCTGTAATATAACTGATCTTATCTACACTAAAAAAATATATAACTGATCTTATAGATGCTACTACTTCGTTGTTTCTTATAATTTCTTGACATTATTTATGGATCCGGGAAATTATAGGATTGTTAGTGGAAAACAAAAGAATACAAAGGTGGAATAAAGAATGTTATTACTGACCTGTGAAAAATTCTTACGTCCTTTTCTTAATCAAAGTCTCGGGCCTTTAATTTCTTTTCAGCTCTGTCCTCTCTCCAATTTCATGATTAAGATTCTTCTGGAATAATGGGAAGGGCCTAATGTAGTACAAGTTAGGATGATTATATATATTTGATTTGATATATATTTAATATACAAATTTTGTTCTCATTTTAGCTTTTGACTGTTTGACTTTATCCCCTCTTTGACCTTAATTTAGCAAAAAAGTTTGAAAATTGTAATAGTAAAAAAGTGTAAAAAAAAGTTAATTTAATATTTGGTTAAAAAAGTTAATTAATATGAAAATAATTCTTTTATTGCATTTGTAAAAAAATGTTATTAGTGTAACCGATCAATTTGAATATAACTAATTAAAACTACTGAAAACAAAAAGTCAAAAACCAACTATTCTAATATATTATATTTGTGAATCAAACATTACCTTAAAATTTATATAATCTATTTACAACAATTTTGTATAATTTTTTGCATAATATAGTGGATATTTAGATTAACCATCACTTTAGTGGAATCACGACGCATATTTTTATGTTATGAGAGGATGTGCACAGAATATACAATCATATTTGTCAATCTTAGTTTGTTAAGACTAAGTGTGTAATTTTTATAAAAACAAGTTATAATGCAGGCGTAAAATAGTTGTGTTGAAATAATAAACATGATTGTTTAACGTAAGATATGTCAATTAATAAATAAATATTTTTGAGTGTAAATTAATGAATACTAGTAGTTTTTAATTTTAATAAAATATAAATTTTTAATTAATAAATAGTTCTAATATCATTGTATTTTTATTGACATGAAAGGTGATTAAAGTTAAAAATTGGACAACAAAACTAGTAGAAGAATCGTATCATGACACAAGTTTTTTTTACTAATTACGACACAGCTTTTTAAATTAGTGAATAGTGATAAATAAAATGAGATAAAAATATTTTGCTTAAACGTCAATATAGGATATAAGAAACAACTTGACATGAAATATATTCCAATCAATAAAATTTAAAAGAGAGTTATTAATTACAAATGATTTGCTATAAATTACTATTGTAACTCATAGAAATTAATACTAAGTCGTGGGTTAAGAATTTTAATTTTGAAGTGTGGCTTATAAGTGTTTTAAATGTTTTTATTAAAGAATAAAAAATAAAAAGTTTAGATTAAAAAATTTATTTTTAAACTTTAATAGAATTTAAATATACACTTCTCTGTATATTCTATATTTGATTCATTAAGATTTGGCTAGTTTTTTTAGAAGTAAACTACAAATTTTTAGAAATTATTGTTTTAAATACTTTTTGTGTTTTCGTGGCGTGTTGCTTCAGAATCTTCCCTCACGAAATCCCTGGTGGCTATATCTGATTGGTTAAATTCGTGTAAGGATGCGCGATATATCGCCAAAAGGAAACCAAACAGAGATACGAATACACAAATCAACAATGATAAAATTAAAAAAGAAATTGAAAAACGAGAATATACAAGAGAAGATAAGATTAAATGGGAGAAGAAAACATAACGAAGATACAAAACAGCATATAAACCCTAGTTCGAAAATATCGCGATAAATTGGAAAAATCATCGAAATCTGCGACCTCCGTTTATCTCTCCGTCGGGAAAGACCAATCTCTCACAATCTGTAAGCTCCTAATTTCTCGCTATATAAATCTCATCACTATCAGTATCTCCCTCCCTTTTATTTGTTTTAAATTTCGATTATATTTTTCTGAATCTCTGATAATCTATTTTCTCAAGTGTTTTAAGATTATATTCAATTCAATTAATTTGGTGCTTCGTATTTTCGTAAACGAGTAAAAATGCAACATTAATTGAACTTGATAAGTTTTCCTCTACTTGAGTTTATACACATTGTTTTAATCACCGTTGTGTTTGAATAATGAATGATCATGATTCATGCTAAAAGTTTTGTTTGTGTTTATTATGAGATTCTTATTTTATTTCATTATCTGGTTTGAATCTTTCGTGTAGGTTGTATAATACTATTCCACGGGACTAAAATTTCTGCATCCTAACTTCCTAAGTAAGTTGAATCTTATTTTCCAATCTAAATATTAGTATCTTTTAACATGCAACGGATGCTGATAGTATCATTATGTAACTATATAATATACTAATTTTTAAGACAAAATTATTTAGAGTTGTTTAAGTGCTGTTTTTACTGTTGCTCAATCATAACAAGACAAATGAATTTAAATAACTTATAAGACTAATGTCATGTTCAAATTGACTTATTTGAGTTTATTTACTAACATAAGCATTTGTGAGATTGATTGAAAGAACTTATGATCGACATGCTCTTTTCAGCATATTTCTGTAAGCTCTCAACAATAAGTGCTTATGTTATAAGCGTAATTAAGATGTTTATCCAAACAAGGTCTAAAACAACTGTAAAAACAGCACCTATGCAACTGCATATAAGTCTTGTATAACTCTTAGGTTTTTGAATGCAAATGTAATAATTCTTAGAACTAAAGAACAGATCATCATATAATATGTTGACAGTAGTTTTTTTTTTTCCCTTATTGAACATTGGTAGTGGTTCGAGAAAAAGATGTGTGTTGGGAATATGCTGAGAAATTAGATGGAAACAAGGTTAGATGTAAATTTTGCCAAAGAGTTTTAAATGGCGGCATTAGTAGATTGAAGCATCATTTATCTCGATTCCCGAGTAAAGGGGTGAATCCTTGTAGTAAGGTCAGAGATGACGTTACTGACAGAGTAAGGAATATAATTGCGTCAAAGGATGAGATTAAAGAAACCTCTAGTGTGAAGAAACAAAAAGTAGCAGAAGTCAAATCTCCTGGTAGTCTTTCTGCAACCAAAGCTCTTATGTCTTTGGAGACAACATCCCCTACTGGGAAGATTTTCCCTACTAGCAATCCTTTGACCCCTTCTTCAACAAACAACCAAGAGAATGCAGAAAGAAGTATTGCTCTATTCTTTTTCGAGAATAAGCTAGACTTCAGTGTTGCGCGGTCATCATCGTATCAGTTGATGATTGACGCCATTGCAAAGTGTGGTCCTGGATTTACAGGTCCATCAGCTGAAATTCTGAAAACAACATGGCTGGAGAGGATAAAATCAGAAGTGGGCTTACAATCAAAAGACGTCGAGAAAGAGTGGGCTACTACTGGTTGTACCATTATTGCAGACACGTGGACTGATTATAAATCAAAGGCCATTATTAATTTCTTAGTCTCATCACCATCCAGGACTTTTTTCCACAAATCAGTGGACGCGTCTGCATATTTCAAGAACACAAAATGGCTCGCTGATCTTTTCGATTCTGTTATTCAAGAGTTTGGCCCTGAAAATGTTGTGCAAATTATTATGGATAGCAGTTTTAACTACACCGGCATTGCTAATCATATTGTGCAGAACTATGGAACAATATTTGTATCTCCTTGTGCGTCTCAATGTTTGAACCTAATATTGGAGGAATTCACCAAGGTTGATTGGATTAGTAGATGCATTTTACAAGCACAAACTATATCAAAATTAATATACAATAATGCTTCCTTGCTTGATCTTATGAAAAAGTACAGTGGAGGCCAAGAACTTATCAGGACTGGGGTCACAAAGTCTGTATCAACCTTCCTGTCTTTGCAGTCTATGTTGAAGCTAAGAACAAGATTGAAGCATATGTTTCACAGCCCTGAATACGCCTCGAACACTTCCTATGCAAATAAACCTCAGAGTCTTTCTTGTATCGCAATTGCTGAAGATGGTGATTTCTGGAGAACAGTGGAAGAGTGTGTGGCCATCTCCGAGCCTTTTTTGAAGGTGTTAAGAGAAGTATCTGAAGGGAAACCAATTGTAGGTTCGATATATGAACTAATGACTCGGGCCAAAGAATCAATCAGGACATACTACATAATGGATGAGAACAAATGCAAGACATTCTTAGATATAGTAGATAAAAAATGGAGGGACCAACTTCATTCCCCTCTACATGCAGCTGCAGCATTTTTAAACCCCAGTATCCAATACAATCCTGAAATAAAATTTCTCTCTTCTATAAAAGAAGACTTCTTTAATGTTCTGGAGAAGTTACTTCCTGTACCAGACATGAGGCGCGACATCACCAATCAAATCTACACGTTTACAAAGGCACATGGAATGTTTGGTTGTAGCTTAGCAAGGGAAGCAAGAAACACAGTTGCACCATGTAAGTTTTAAATTGTACCTGTTAATCCGTTCTGTTTCTCAGAAATCAAAGTTTATAACGACAGTTTGTTTTAATCTGCAAATTTGAACTTAAAGTTATATTAGAGATTGAGTTCAGCATTAATCTTTAGATAAAGAAAACCACATATTTTGTAATTGGGTATATCAGTAGAATATTTTAAAAAAGTTAGGAATTCGTTTTGTTCATTAACAGTGAAAACTTCAGTTATCTTTGATTAATTATCTAAAATTTGGCCCCGTGGTGTTACTCAGTAAATCATAATGAGAATGCAGTTGAAAAGATGGGTCACACAAAACTAAATTTTTATTTAAAAATGTCAGCTCTATGAACTGCTCTTGTTTCATTTGGCTTGATTATTACTTAATCTTCAAACTCATTGATCATGAATTGTAGGGCTTTGGTGGGAACAGTATGGTGACTCTGCTCCCGGGTTGCAACGAGTTGCCATTAGAATATTAAGTCAAGTTTGTAGCACTTTCTCATTTCAGAGGCAGTGGAGTACCTTTCGGCAAATTCACTCTGAGAAGAAGAATAAGATTGATAGAGAAACACTGAATGACCTTGTTTATATAAACTACAATCTCAAATTGACTAAGCAGATGAGTACAAAGTCATTAGAAGTTGATCTGCTTCAATCTGATGATATTGACATGACTTCTGAGTGGGTGGAGGAAAATGAAACTGCAAGTCCAACTCAGTGGCTGGATCGTTTTGGTCCAGCTTTGGATGGCAATGATTTGAACACAAGACAGTTTGGTTCTTCTATATTTGGTGCAAATGATCCCATATTTGGATTGTAATTCTGTATCATATCCTTTTTTTTACTCATGTAGCATATCAAGTGTAGTTTATAGTTCTAGATCGTGTTCGGCCATGATGAAATAGGTTTCATTTTTTACTTGTAGGAAGTATGTATGTGAATGAAAATGATGTAAAGATGAGAGTTGAGACCTATTATTTATCACCTTTATGTAAAATCTTAGCATAGGATTAGTCGATCACCACTAATTAATGTAATATATTTTTGTTGGTTTTGAATACAAAAGTTCAATACTTCACGTTTGCTTTGTGGACTAAAGTACAATTTTTTTTAACACGATTTCTGTAACTCCGCTTTCAACCTTCAGGGTTGATCTTAATAAAAGTTTGAGGGGATGTCTGGCGGTATACTGCGATGAACATTGGGTGTTTAAGTGTGTTTTTATTGAATGAATCACCTATCTTAGATAGGTTTTTCCTATTTAAAAAAAGTCAGGAGAGACAATTGTGAAGGAATTTACTAGATAGCGAGGAGTCATGGAGTGAGTTTTCTATATTTACTTATTCATATTTTTTATCCCAGTTATCGTTAATCTGCAGTCTTCCAAACATGAAATATGTGAAGGCGAATTACTTAAAAGTCATATTGACCTTAGCTTTATCCGAACTATTTGACCAAACTAGTATGAAAAAGTGTAATATGTGGAATTTGCATCGTTTATCGACCACAAGTTCAACCATCATTACCCTTTCAGATATATAACTGTTTTTCAATAAACTGAGCCTAAGCATTCAATTATTTTTCATTGCTCGGGCACAAATATAATTCATTGGAGTTCACTCGTTAAAGTTAGTCTTTTTTGTCCATAAATATGAATAGAAAATTTTCCAAGAAGGGCGGTTGTATTTCATTAGATAGCGTGGACTGGAGATTTAGCTTCGTATCAACGTGACAATGTGTCGAAGAAGTGAAGAGTTGATTTTAGCATGAGGAATACAAACTGAGTAGATGATTCTGAAAATTACTTCAATCTTTTATATCAATTAAATTAAATTTTCTCTCTATATTTTTTAATTAAATATATTTTATAAATTATCTACCTGGCCAATCCCACGCAAAACAGTCCAATAGCAGCATAGGATCTTAAATGGCGAGTATCTCAATTTTATTTTTATTTTATGATACAGTAAAATGAGGGTAATTTTAATTTTAATTTTTTTTAATTTTTATTATAATTTTATAGCACTAAAAATATTATTATTTTTAAAAAAAAAAATAACTTTTCAAAATAAAGATTAAAAGAGAATAAATTTTTATTAAAAACTAAAAAATTGAGATTTTTTTATAAAAATTAAAATAAAATATTAAAATTTTAGAAAAACTAAAATTAATTTTATATTTTTAATTATTATAATTTTTTTTATTAGAAGTTGAATTTTTAAGATAAGAATTGAAAACGTTTCGAGCACATTGATTAAATTTATGACATAGTAAATTAATGTGTACGTGTACACTATACTATTTCAATTCATAGCTGAAAAATTAGGGACAAAGGAAAGTGTAAAATAAAAGACAGTGGGCACGGCACGGCACGCGGTTCTATTCTTCTTCTGGTTTTCTTCCGACACACACAACAGAAAGCAACGCAAGTGGTGATTATTAATGGAGCACGATTATTATAGAAGCAGGTCGGGCCCACAAGTTCCGATGTACGGTGCACCTCCCTCTTCCATCTACCCTAAGATCGGTCCTCACCCTCATGCCTCCGCCGCTGCCCCTCCTCCGTTACACTATCATCACAATTCCACTCCTTCACCTTCTTGTAACTCTCTCTTTTATGCTTCGATTTTCCCTTCCCTCTACTTCATGAGGAGAATTAGGGCATTTTTTATTGTAATTTGTGGAAAATAAATAGAAACAACATAAATAATCTGTTTATTCAATTTTGCAGCAGGGTTGGGGATTAAGGTTTCCATCAAGCCGGAATATAAGATCACACCGCCGGTAAGATTATGCTGTCTCTGTAATTGTTGTGAATCGATAATTTTGAATGGATATGCTTTCCTTTGTTTAGTAATTTGGATCATAATTTAAGAGATATGAAGTTGGCTTGGTGCCTGATGTTATTACAGAGAGAATCGCAGTCCTTATTGTTTCTATTATTCGGGCTGAACATTAGGGAAGGACTCATTATATTATTTATGTGTAATATGTGTAATTAGTAAAGACAATTACTGTGTAATTATGGGATGTAAATGTGTTTCTATTATATACAGAGACTGGAATAATCAGAAAAAGGCATCAACACTATTAATAATACTAATTACTAACATCAGCTGTTGCAACAAAAAAATTGGACCATCATTTTACCTTACTCTCAAAAGTAGGGTGCATTAGAATTGAATTGAATTAAGTAAATGCATTGTTTGGGGTTGTGGATATACCAAGTCTTTGAGGCTTCTAGTTTCTCTTTTTTTTTTTTGCTTGGAGTTAGCAGTATGTTGGTTTGTCACTCAAGGCGTTATCTTGAAATGTCTTCAACAATTGATTAAATTTGTCCATCACCATCTATTGTACCTTTATTGATTAAACTGCAAATAATTGAATAAGCAAAGTCATCATTAAAAAAATTATGCAGAAATTGGAAAAAATTATTAATAACAAAATTACAACAATGCCATCAAATTGAGCAAGAAATTCTTGTTTTAATTTGACATCAACTTTTATATATAAGATATGGCTTTTGAGTGGTTTTGGAAATTTTGTAGCCTCATTTATTGCCACATGTGGGAGATATTCCACGGAGCAACTTCCAATTTGATTTTGGATTGGAGAGGAAAATTTTGGCCGAAGCAGAGAAGGATAACCCAAATTGGGGCAAATTTGCGATAGACAATCTTCCAACTAAAGCTTCTAATGATACATCATCATCAAAGGTGTTTTTTCTTGATTTAGGCCAAGAAGTTCCAATATATGTTATTGTAACCTGTGTTTATGATTTTTTTTCCTGATTCACTATGCAGAGGTTTTGACTTACTATTTTCTTTTCATGCTTAGTACATTGTTTTCAGTATATAGATAAAATTCTTGTACTGTTTCCAACTAAAATGAAAATATTTTCCAGGTTACTGGTTCAGATCCCATTGTGAACAAATATTTAGCCATGGGACTCAGCAGAGAGGCAGTTCCAATTGCTGTTAAGAATTATGGTGATAATCCAACCAAAGTATGTTCTCTATCCCTGTAACTCATAATGGACATGATATTCAGATAATAGCATAGCTTGAAAAATGGTGATTATTTTTCTTAATAATAAAATATGCCCAGCATCTCTACATGTACTGACCTGCACAGATAAAATAATTCAATGAAACTAAAGTGGTTCTTCCCTTGATAATGAAATTTCTGCTCCAAATAATTACTGTGATCTTATCATTAGTTGTCAAATTGATAGTTTTTCATGCGCACTAGAAAGTGGTCAGTTTGGTAGTGTTATCTAAACAATGCATGCAGCATTGCATGGCTGCTCTGATCTGGTTGACATCTGTTTCTGGCCACCCTTCCTCTGTGTTGGGAAAGAGGAGTAACTTTGGTGTCCTATAGAGTATACTAATTCCTTTTGTTGACAAAATTCAATTTTCAATTGGTTTTGTTTTTTGAGCCAAAATGGTAGAATTTTTCAACTATGTTTCTATACAAGTGAACATCTTTTGAGTGGAAGCTTTTCTACCTCATCCAGATTGTGCTTCCAATTCAAATATAATTACTTGCCAACCTTGTACTGAAGGAAAGGTTCTTAGCATGAAAACTTTAGGAACATTTCCTTGCTTGGTTTTTACTTCTGGCCAGCTTTTGAGAACTTAAGATGATCTAGTGTTTTTGTTTTTTTGACTAGTGATAAAATTCTTTTATGTTGCATTCCCAGATGCAGCATAGCAGGCAGATGCGTTGTGGTTTTTACTTTTTACCAAATAACTTGTTTTTATGACCAAATGTATTATTCATTTGAAGGTTCAAGAATTTGTCAATGGATACACCCTTCTGCGTGAAATGGGATTTTCGTCAAGCAGTGTTGCTGAAGCCTTGGTTACGCATGACAATGATACAGACAAGGCATTGGCTTATTTCCTTAGTGGGCCATCATGAGACTGCTGAAGCATATGGTTTGATGGATTTTATATACTTTAGAGATGACTTATTGTATTTATATTATATATTGAAAGGACTAAATATATGGTGTATTTCAATGTATATTGTATCCTTCAGATTTCATGAAATGGGTATTAATGGCTAAAATAGGTGGTGCACCATTACTTATATTTTTCTTTGTTTTCGTCTAAATATAGGTAACAACTAACAAGGACACCATAACATTTTCATATGAATATTGCAAGTCCATATGAATTTTAAACCAAATTTCAATTTCCAACATCAATTACATGCAAAAATAAATGAAAAAAATTACGAAACAAGTCTAGCCCTAGAAATCTCTTCTGCAGATAAGTTTGAAAATAAAATTAATTTATCACTACTGAGCTGTTAGTGTCAATACTGTGATGGGTTCGACGGGTTTTTGGCATGTGATTGCTAGTTAAGGAAGAAAATTAGGTAGAGACTGACTATTTAGGTGGTTGAATTTGGAATTATATTAGTAGACGTTTTGCGCTTTATCATTCACTTTAATATTTCTCTTCTGAATATGAAATGTTTATTTTATAATCGTCACAATTGGTAAAGGGATCGTTAACTTGTATGCATAAAACAGACAAATACTAGGGTGAATGAATGTCATGTGGTCCACTACGGTCAAGGAGATCTTTAGAGTGTTATTATTGTTCTTTTAAGTCATTTACTTTTATTAAAATAAAAGTTTTTCCACATCTCTAGAAACCCTAGTCCTCTATTCACTCTGTCATCGACTCATCATCCCCGTATTGGAGGGTTTAAGTTAGAGTTTGATAAACTCATGTCCTTATTCAATTTCTTCTGCCCGATATTACAACCACACCCACCCAATTTTTTTGGTTAAGATATCCGTATGTGGAACAACAAAGATTAATCTCAATATTTTAAGGGGTCGACATTTCCGACATATTTTTCTATATATTATAAGAATTTTTTTTAACTTGTGCCATACCCTTTGAACAAATGGTTAAGGAAATTTTTTACCACTTGTGCCACAGCATCTAGCTTCTGCCAACACATTAAGATTTGCAAACTCAAACCACCCGAAATGTGGACCATATATGATATTGAAATTATTAGAGTGGTAACCAAAAGGTTAGGTTAATGTTTTATTGGAATCACCGACATGTAAATCAGCTAAGTGCTAATTTGATGTATCAACAAAAAAAAAATGCTAGTTTGATGAATCTCCTTTACATATTTCACAACAACTTATGTCCATGGTGGTTGAGATGATGACGCTGTTGCTCTTGTTGATCTTGATTCTCCTACCACCTTTGCCATTGACGGGAGGGGTAGAACATCGTCATAGCACCGAGCATCTCATCCCTCACCCCCATTCTACATGCCAAAGGCTCCTCTTCATCTTTTCTTCAACTTTATCTAACCATAACAACGAAGAGGGAAGGGAGATATAAAATGTAGAATTAGAGTTTTTGTTTTGTTTTTTTCTCAAATGGAATTAGAGTTTTTGAAGTGGGGAAAACATGTAAAATTGAAAAAAAAAATGGAAGAATTTTAAAACCCAAAATAATATTACAAAAAAGCCTTTGACCATGTGGACCACATGGAGCACTTGTCCACCCTAGCTTTCACCAAAAACATAATCACAACTCAAAATTTCCAGTAGTATACCATGTACAAATAATACGAAGTCCCTCCACAGGCCACCATGTCACTCCTACAAATATTTTTAAGTGCATTTAGGAAGTTCTCCTGCCAAGAGAAGATTTAGCTTCCTCTCCTATACCTTACCCATGAACGAATGAAAGAAACATAAAATGATACAAAACAACTTATAGGTAGAGGTAGAGACGTAAATCTTTTGTTGTATAATACTATGTCAGATGCCTTTAGTAATAACTCTGCCAGCAAACCTTGAACCGATCAATTTGCCAACTGTGCTCACAAGTTAACGTGAAAAATGAACAGAAAACCAAGAGGCAACTTTCCAGAAATCTTGTGTATTACATTGCTAGGTTTTTCACAATAATGCACCGGAATCAACTCAAACACCCGCACAAATTGCTCCTGAAAAACAAAAGCATGCTGTATCAGCTTGAGGCTGCAAATGAAATTTGAAGCCCATACCAAACATTTATGACAAGTGAATTCTGCATAAAATTTCTTAGATACTCAGTCAGGCTATCATTTTGGCGGTTACATAACTACATAACTATGTCATGAACTTGAATTTCAAACTAGCACATGTATACGTGCAGCACACACAAACATAGAGAGAAAAAAAGACAGAGCGGGAGAGACCTGTCGACCAAGATGAGCAACAAAACTTTGCCTCGTCAACATACTTCGCATCAAGTCCAATAAACCAGGATCCAGCACTCACATCATCATGGGCATAGGTACGAAGAATAGATCTGACAACAACTCAACAGGTTCAATATTGACGCATAAACAGTAGCTAATAATATTGATGCAGCAAAGAGTGGACCCGACCTGTTTATTGATATGAATCTAGCCAAAGCTCGTGATATAACATACATCTCTCCTGATGCGTGACGAAAATATCTGTTGCACAAGATATTTAATTATCATTTCAAGAGGAGTTAAATGGATTGACATGACAAAAAAAAGTTGTGGTTGACTTACGATTTTTTGTCACCAAACTTCCACCATTCTGGTTCATACCATTTTTGGTTCCTGTCAACATTCACAGACAAACAGTATGGGAACCATAAAATATATTCTATGCATATGACATTTTAAACAAGATAAGGGGCTCACTGTTCAGAGAAAACTTCGCCTGATTTCATGCATCCCATGTAAAGACGAGGTTTGTCCAAATGAGTTGCAAGTGTAGCTCCCAAGGCATCTTTGCAGGAACAAACATGTAAGTAGTAAGTCATATATAAACATAAAAATGTGAAATCTCAATGGAATTCTATTAGGGCAAAGAAGTACACGATAAAATTTTATCATATAATAAAAATAAAAATGTTAACAGTCCAGGGTTATGAGGCATTAAATAAAGTTCCACCAGAAACATTGCTCCATTTCATCCACCTTGCTTAAATCCTATGGTTGATACATCACTGTTAATTTCCCCATCATTTTATATGGAATCAAAATACTTAGATCGTAAGATTCATGAACAACTATCATATATACAATTTTCTATTTAAAACAATTAAATGTTATTTAATAAAAAATTGCTTCGAGTTTTCTATTGAGCTTATTAATTTTAGAAACCTTTAAATCATCAATTTTTCCAACGAAGCACCAATGCATCCTCTTAAACTACCTGATTTCATGCTGTTTTCTAACCCCACTATGGAAAGTATCCAATGAGCATGTGTCCAAGCAAAGTAATTATTGATTTAATTTTAATGCTAAACTTAAGGAGTTTAGTTTTTTAGATGTGTTTTGCACATGCATTTGAAGTAAATAAGTGGATCATCCAATGAAAAACTTGGATGACATCTTGAGTGGTATTTTCTTCTTCCTATATGGCTACAATCTCTATCAAAAGATGCAACCATGTAGGATGAAGGGAGTTTTAATTTTAGCTACTAAAATTATGTATCAAGAAGTTTGAATACTTTAAAGTTGTGTCTATTAAAACTAAGCATGAAGTTTTAACATATCACAAAGCCCTGTATAAGAAAGAATTACATGTGTATTTGCGGGCTAAAAAGAACATAAAAAGACAAACCACTACTACAAGGGAAAAGTAAGAACCTTCTACCAACAAAAGATTGATACTTTTCCATGAGACTATCAAAACTGGCTACAAGATGGACATACTGCGATGACAGAAAAGTACACCCTATCTCTAGAGTCACAAGTTCTCTAAAACCCACCATACCAAATTTTCTCATAGACAAGTGATACAACTGCAAGAAGGCCTACACAGCCTGCAATTTCACGTAATTCTCAAGAACTTAGTAGATCAAGGCACCAAGTTTATAGATGAATATTCTCTACAGCCACTCCTAAGTGATAGTAAACATCACAGTAAACCACTCCTCACCTGCTAATAGGAACACTATGTCCTGAACAGTCGGTAAAAAGTACAATACTTCCATTGTTTGTTGAAAGAAGAGCAGTTTTAAAAAATAAAGGTATGCCTTTTTTTTTCTTTTCTGAAATTTCTCTGCAACCAAACAATAGAAACAAAAAACTGAAATCAAATCATAACTATTATGCAACAATGACCAAAGCCTTTTGCCGCTACAAACTTAGATATAAAAATAAAGAGGGGGATATACCCAGTTGGAAGAATAATTAACCCTAGCCATGATTCCAAGTTTAGATGGAGAGTAAATGCTGAGAGACAAGGGAAAGGAAGATTGAGTGGAGGATACAGGTGTAATTATGAAAATTCATATGGTATCTTTGTCCATATAAGTTTAAAACCCGATTCCCTAACCTCTTCTGTCACAGTGGGTTTTTAAAGAAGCAAGGCAATGTTCCTTTCAAAAAAATTGATCTTTCAGAGTCTGCTACATTTTTATAGAAGCTCATCCAACCATATTCCCTTGGCACAAACAGGGTGTTCTCTAATGCATAAATGGTTTTTCCGTCCAGTTCGATTAAAAGATAAAAGAAACATCTAACAATAACAGTGACATATTAGGTAAATTGCATTATAAAAAAAATCACCTCATCAGTTAAAGAAAAACTAACCAATATTTACATAAACATCATCATTGACTTTAGCATAAAACACCGCATCCCATTTGTCTGCAGCGTGAGCAAAAAACAATTTAGCCTTCTCTGGGTGTCCCGGGTTTCCTTCCACATGATCATCCTGACAGCAGAAGTGTTAAAGATGATTAGCTAACGAGCTTATGTTGTTGACCTTATTCTCTACTCACAGGAAGCAGCAAAGTACAAAACAAATGTTCTAAGCACCAACCATGTTCAGCAACTATGAGTGCAAATGTGTTACTTTAATCTCATATTTGCCTGCTTATTTAAATTACTGACTGGAAAAACATAAAGAGTAAGCAATCAAATAGACATCAACTCATGATTGGTGCAAGCACAAATATATATATATATATATATATATATATATATATATATATATATATATATATATATATATATCAGTCATTGTGCAACTGATGTTTTCATACAATATATGTGACTTTAACCATTGAAAACAGAAGAATAAAACACTGAAATACTCATTGCAATGACTATTTATAATAATACAACAGTGAATTTGTTACAAAAACACTGAAATACTCCATTTCCAATTTCAGAATGAGAAAATTCACTTGGATTTTTACAGAAAAAAATGATTGCCTAGAAAAATATATCCCATCAAATTTGTTGTTCTAATAAAATAGAAACTTCCTAAGCAGATGAAGAATAAAAGCGTTCAATTAGATATACATACTAGAATTAGGAAGTCATTCGTCAACCTATTCTCATGATCAATGTCTTTATCCAGACCGTCCGCACTATTTGCACTGCAAAGTTATATGGAATTCATAAGAACTGCTTACAATTGACACCCTCCACCCCATCCCCCTCCAAAAAAAAAAAAGAATTTCAACCTTCTACCAATAACAAATCGCACAATGATGCCCTTTCCATCTTCAATTTTCTTGAAAGCTGCACCTACAAAAATAGTGTTCTTAAATTAAAGCTTTTTCTGACGCACAATGTTAGTGCAAATACTGTAACCCATTCTATAAAAATCTGGTAACCAATTATCCAAGATACACTAGAACTCTAAATCTTTCATGAACATTAGAAATATAACTCTGCTCAGAATCAATGAATAAATAATTACATACGATAGTACAATCAAACAGAGTTACATTACAGAGTTTACTCATTATTCAATAGCAATAGCAGATGTTAAAGGAATTAAAATATAAATAAATAATAGGATACCGGCTTTCCTTTTAATGTCGAAATGTAAGAGAGCATCATTTTTCTCAGAGACATGAAACTGAAAGGGGAAAGTTCCTCATGAAGAAAAGGCAATAATTTTGTGTTTTTGAACTCATATCAACTCGTGTTAAAGCCATACATCAGTGTTCGGTTGTTACGAAAATTCTTTACATCAACTGTATACTCAAAATACAAAAGATATATTTATGACAGTTATTTACAATGTTACAAACTTGTGGGATTGAGCAACAGAAGGAAAATAATATTGTTACCGCTTCCCATCCAAGCCTTGCGAATTGCATCTCTATTCTTCTGGTGGCCAAACTTTGTCAATATACCTATGACTACCAAGGGCTGTCTCTTAGAGTAAGTACCATTGGTCTCAATCAACCCCTTTGAAACAAAACCCTCTTGTTTAGCTGAAGCAAGTTCCATCTCAAGCGCATCAAGCTTCTTATGTTGTTCCCTAAATGACATATAGTCAAACAGTACAACAAGTCACAAAAAAGTTAAGAAGCTTACAATCACCATAGCAAACCGTCAATAAAATCAAACAACAATCACTAACTTTTTGATAAATTTTGGAACATGTAAATTTAATTCACCTGCAGGCTATGATCTTCAATGTATCATCCACTGATATAGCAGATTGTCCCTAGAATGAAAAACCTTTATTAGGCCAATAAGAAATAAAGAGGTATGTTCTCTATAGCACTGGCATCTCTGATCGAAGCATGTCCCGGTGTACGACACTGACACCTTGATTACATTCAATTAATTCATTTTCTCAAATTGTTATCGGTGTCAAAGTATCAGTATTTGTGCTTCATAGGTCCAAGTCCCAGTGAGTCAAACTGTGTGTGTGTGTGTGTCCCTAACAGTGATCTCGATAAATTACACTGCAAAATGATACTGTGTCGTAGTTCTTCTACACAGTGCGAATCCTAAATAAAAATACGCACACGATGAAATAGTTATCAAATTCAACAAACAAAAATCATATGAAATTCAAATGAAATTACATAATAATATAACGAAAATGCATTATCCGTACGGAAATTCGGATCCCTAACTTCATTCAGAAGCAACGATTCGTGCGAAAATGATAATAAAAGTGAGAAACAATAAAACAGTAATTGAAATTGCAGTGCAAAAAATGAAGTAGCAAGGTTCGATTCAACCGATTAGAGTGAGTAGTTAGTTACTGACCTGGCCAGTGATTCTATCAAGCTCTTTGATGAGATAAACACGATTCCCTGCGTCTTGCCACAACCTGAAGAAGAGAATTGAGATTAACACACAATAACAACAGAAGCAGCAATAATGGAATGAAGTAAAAAAAAAAAAAAGAAGGAAGAAGAAGAAGAAGAACCTTCCGGCGACGTAGATAGAGGCGAAAGTGGCGAACATGGAGATGAGGAGTGAAGGAATTCGAGATCGATTAACCGCCATACTTGAAAGTCTGTGGCTCGATCCCTTGCTCTGCATTTCAAATTTCGAAATCTAATACAGTTAATGAATTGTTGAAGATAAGCAACAGAGACTCTTGCTTCGTTGCTGGTGAACAAAGTCACCAACCTCTCACTTTTTTCCTTTTTTTCATTTACCTTCTGATTTTGTGAGAAACAATATACTCTATATTTATTACTTTTAAGAGTAAATCCAATTATTGAAGTTTTTCCGAAATTTATTTTACAAAAAAAATTGGATAAAGAAATTATATTTTTTATTTAAAGCAAATGATATTAATATGAATGAAATATTATTATTTTTCTATAAGTAAATGTATAAGAGTAAAAAAAAATTCCATAAATCAATAACTATACAACTTATAGCTCAAGTTAAGTATATGAGTATAAAACTGTTTAACTATCTAGTTTTGTTAGTGAAAGGAACAGAGTATATAGTAAGTTGCATATAGAGTCATAATTGTCCAAAAATAGCCCATATAGAGCATTGCTCCCACAAGAAGACCATTGTCCTGCCCAAAATAAAGAATCCATACCAAACTATCCGCCTACAATACATGATATTCAAACCTATCATGGACACAAAAACCCAAGGGGTTTGAGGGTTTCTTTAACAACAAGATAAATGATATCATTTATGTATTCCAAAGCGTCCTAATAATAACATAAGATAAATGATATCATTTATGTAATCCAAAGCATCCTAATAATAACATTGAAGCAAGTAAGCAATTGCCATGACACCTAATTGTAAATACAGTTGAATCTATGATAGTTAAATACTTTTTTTAAAAAAAAAATATTTTTTAATACATATTAACATAAAATGATTAAATTATGTGTTTTGTAAGATATAAAGGTCAATAATCAAGTCATTGGGTTTGGTCTAGTGGTGAAAGATTTGAGTAGTATACTAGGTTCAAATCTCATTGTCTCTAATTTCATTATACACACTAAAAAGGTCAATAATAAAAAGATAAATAATAAAATTCATTTATATGAATTTTATTATTTATTCTGTAAAAGAAAATCTTAATTATTATTTGATTTTACTTAACTTTAAAAAATAATTAACAAAATAAAAAAGGTTGACAAAATATAATAAAAAAAAGAGTCGACAAACGGATTATAATGACTTTTAGGTTTCATTCATTTTAGATTGGTTTGATCAGTTCTTTACTAGTTTTCATTCATTAATATTGTTAAATAACAAATTTTAATTTTTTTAGAAAAATCACGAGTAAATTAATAATTTTATTTTATATGTTTTTATATAAGTTAAATAAATATATGATATTATATATGTGTGTGTGTGTATTTGTGTGCATAAACTATTCTTATAAAAAAAATTATAAAGTAGGAAATGATA
>JBBPBP010009777.1:58688740-58717483 GCA_037974735.1 Cicer chorassanicum | reverse complement strand
AAGATGTTGTTTGTTCTATACGTAAGTTAAAAATTTTAAAGTATATTTATTATTTAAATTATTTTTATTCACTTATTTATGATATTTTTTTTTAATATCATTAATGGATATTTCACGTTCCACAGTTTTTAACAAAGACATATATGTAAAAATAATCAAAAAAGTCAAAATAATTAAAGAGCGCATTATTTTTGATATTTTTTATTTAGTTTTTCCTATAAATAAGATTAGAGGTAGCAGCTATTAACATTTGCTTATTAAATAATAATCTTCCATTCATCCTACAATTTTTAATGTAATTTTTTTAAAATATACTTTTTAATTAATATCATTATGTCACTTCCAATATAATATCTTCTGATACAATGATATTTAATAAAAATGATATTTTTTAAATAATCAAATAACTAAGTTACGATGATGATGATGAGATAGTGAGAGTAATAAATAGAAGTAATGACTAGGCAAGCTAGTGTTTGACTTATCAACTTCAATCACCCTCAAGATATAGCCCAATGAAGAAATGCCACGTGAGTGAATGAGACACGCCTCATCCGCCTATGAAACAGCACACTATAACATGAAATTCACATCAACATCATAAACTCTCACATAAAGCCTCACACAACCATATGCACATGTACACACTCACACCCTTCCTTAATTCTAACGACTCCCCAACCGCCCACGTTCATCATCACAACGCTTTCCCTACACATATTCCTCTCTCCGGATACACACGGACTCTCATTTCACCAACTAATCAATCCCACTCCTTCATTTTATATCAAATCATTCAAATTATCTTCATCATTAATTTAACTCGGACGGCTCAAATTTTTAACTACACCACCCAATTACAATAGAGAATCCATTTCCCACATGCTACCTCTCAAATCAACCAAAACCCCCACACACCTTATAATATATATCTCACACTCTCTCTCAATTTTCTCGATCCCCTTAATTCATTGATTCCAATATCACCATCGTATTCATACTTCACTCTTTTCTTTATCTAAATAAATGTTCCCACAAAGACATAACACCATTAGTTCTATCGAGCTAGAGCAAATGTTGCATTTGCTATCTTCTTCTTCTTCTTCTCCGATTCCACTTTCAACCTCAATGGACAAATCAAATTCAAGGTGGAAACCAAACATTGAAATAGCTCCCAATTGTCCTCGTTGCGCTTCAACCAACACCAAATTCTGTTACTACAACAATTACAGCCTGTCACAGCCACGGTATTTTTGCAAAGGTTGTAGGCGTTATTGGACAAAAGGTGGCTCTCTTCGGAATGTTCCCGTTGGCGGTGGTTGCCGCAAAACCCGCCGCGGAAAGACGATCAGGAATTCTCAGACTGATCGTCTTTCTGCGAATGGCTCTGAAGATGATGCTGATGGTCATCATCATCAGAGCCAAAACAATGGATCGCGCGATATAGACATGGCTCTTGTTTTCGCAAAATTCTTAAACCAAAATCCAACAAACAGTGATCATGGCGACGAATTTGAGAATGAAAATGAGGCTATAAATAACGGGTCATCGTCTTCGAACAATATTAACAATTTGTCAACACCGGAAAGCGTTGAAACAGAGAATGATGCAGTGGTTCATCCTCAAAATCCTTTTGATGCTGATTCAGTGGCTTTAAATGGGGAATTGAGTTTGAGTGGAATTGAGGAGTTTGAAGGGTTTCTAGGTGTTGATGAAGATGTGGTTCAAGATGTTCTATGGTCTGATTCTGATGCTAATGCTAATGATATGATGATGGTTTCATCTTCAAATTATACATGGCAACAACCATCATCCATGATGCAAATGGATGAGTTAGAGTACTCAATGCCATTGCCAATATTGAATGAGAATGGTACTCATGATGATCAATTATTATCTCATACTCTTAATTCAAATTCTACTACTGTCAATTTAATTAATGACAGTTGGAATTCTTGGGGTTCTTTTGATCTTTCAACCATGGAAGTCTTCACATCAAGTTCAAGACCTTAATCAATTATTATTAATTAATTAATTAATTAATTAGATCTGATTTTCCATATATATATATATATATATAGGTGAAATATTTTTCATTTTTATTTGTATTATTCTTCTTCCTATGTTATTTGAATGAGGAGAACAGAAAGTATACGAGAGAGAGAATTGATTAGTGCTGCATTCTACGATGAAGTAAAAATTAGAATGCTAGCTATAGAAAATATTTATGCTTAATATACATACAATAAAGTTGTACTTCGGCTGTATACATAAAAGGGTTATTGAGATCTGATATTGCATTCACAATCACATAGGTGATCTGTTCTTTTACGATTAATCAATTATGTTACTCCCTCCCTCTAAAAAATAGTATTTTTTTTTAAGACAGGATAAATGTTTTACAATTATAACTGTTATTTTATTTTATTTTATTTTAACAATGTAAAATCAATTACTTTTATTGAGAAATTATTGAAATCAATTATTTTATGAGATTAATTATTATGTATTGATAGTATAATTTTTTTTAACGTGTTGCATCACGAGAGTAGTACGAAGGATTATCACGAGTTAGAGAATAACTACACAAATAATTTGGACATTACCTACATGTTATCCCAAAATCTTAACTTGTTAATATATATGTTTTTTCTACTATGAAATAACAATCACTTTTGTATCCAAAGAGAAATTTTATTCACATTTGACAAATATATCAACAATCTTCCCATACGAAGCAGAGCTTTTTCCCACATTCAAGTGCTCATATTACATACTAGCTTTCATCATTTTTATGATGCTCCTTCTTATATTGCACCTCTAATTTCATATGAAATGAAATAATAATCTTTATATTAAAAAAACAACGAAGGAGTCCTGCACCAAAAGTTGAAGGGATATTTATAAATCTTCCCCTCTTATTTATTTTTTAAATAAATTAGTCTTTGGTGTTTATTTTTCAACTATGGTTTATTCTATAAATGCTTGGAAAATTTTCTACCTTGAATTTAGGGGAAGAATATTTAAAAGTATTTCAATCTTATGATGTCAAAACAAAGGAAAAAATGTTCATCAAATTCATATATTTGTTATCGTAAAATAGAAGAAGATTGTTAGAATCAAAGTAAAATAAAATTCTACTCCCTAAGTATTTTGATAATAACCTATATATTCAAGTGAACAACTTATTTTTTTTATTTGATAAATTTTATTAAGTGTGCAGATAATTCTATCTACAAAGGACAATGAATTTAAACGAGTAAAGACGAACCATGTATTCGATAGAAAACAAGAAATTGTATCTAGTTTCTTTCAAAAACCATGATCTGGTCAGCTACATGTGACTATCATTTGTTTAGAAGAAATTAATGCGAGACGAAAAGATAAGTGAAGTCTCAAAAAATTATTATCGGATTGTATAATTAATTCATGTGTTCAATTATCAACATATTATCTATTTAGATATATTTTCACTTCATCTGATCTTCGATCACTCTATGAAGATTCTAATACATCATTTTCTACAGTACTATAAATCAACGTTTGAAAAACGAGATAATAGAAAAATTAAAATATCTTTCGAATGTTCAAAAATATTAAATTGTTCACTTTGAATATAATTAATGGGAGGCGACAATTCCATTTAACTTTGGTTCTATGTAACAAATATAATCCTATTTCAAATTACTATATGTATTTATTTATTTATTCAAACAAACCTCCTTATTAATTCTTTTAATTTATTTTAAAAATGAAAAGTCAAAATTCGACATATTTATATACAAATAATATATTAGGAACATTTATATATTTTTTGCCAAATGATGATTAAAGAAATAGGTTGAGGGGTATTTACAAACTATTAGAATACATCGTCAACATAAACTATTTTATACCCACAACAAATAAAAATTATTGATTTGTAGTTTTTTAGGATGACAATTATATCATAAAGTAGAAAGATAGAATCAAAAGTGGTTATTAGATGTTAATGTAAAATTGATTCTCTAATAAAATTTATTGAAATAAATTTAAAATATTTATGGACATATTTACAAATATTTTTATAAAGATACACAAATGCTAATGTAGATACAAATATTATTTAGTTCCGTTCAAATAAATTAAATCTTAAACAGCCCATGTACTTCTTCTCATTGAAGTAAATGTTTGGGCCGTGCATTGGTTTAGGATCCTGGACTAGACCCCCTCTGCCATGATTGCCAATTCGTGTGAATATTTGTCTTTTTTAATAGAATATTTGATGGAATTATTTTTGATATATCCTCAAGATACAATTTCTTTTAAGAGAGAAATACTGACAGAGTAAATTAAAGTTAATTCAATTATGATAACACAATAATCAGAATGTTCGTTTTCTGATTATGCATAATCGGTTTAAGGCTGAGGGGGAGGAAGGAAGGGAATCCTGCTCATGATCTGTGGAAAGGTTAAAACCCCCAATTAGTCAGTCCAAAATCCAAATACTATAGACAAAAAAGTTTCTGTGAGTATGACCCATCATCACAACATTACATACAAAACACATGCACGGTGGGACATTGTTGTATTATTAGCACCAATTTAAAATTATTACCTACTAGCCTACAACGAGCATCTCTAACGGAAATAAAGTTTGTCCACCAGCGTCTTTCGTAAAATTGAGTTTTTAAGAGTTTGATATTAACTTCTTTTTAATTTATTATTAATAATAATTATATGATCGTTATTTTTTTTTTAATTTTTATTATTATTATTATAAAAATTTAAATTTTATTTTATTTTAAATTTAAATTAAAATAATATATAATAATATTAATTGAAATATTTAAATTATAATAAAATTAAATATAAATAAAATATTAATGTATAAATTAAAGTTGTAGGATCTATTTAATAAACTCATGGGTTCTCTTCTTCAATCATCATCATCTCCTCAACCTTTCTTTTTATTTTTTATTCATTGAAGAGATAGAGAAAAATTAAGAGAAATTTAAAGAAATTAATGACGTAGTGTCAGGAAGTGAAAGAAACAATCTAACCCACTCCCTCTTTTCAACGATGAACGATTAACAATTTCACACATGTTAAATGATAATAACATATATATGTAGATGGTCAAATGATAATTAATATATCCGTGTTATTATTTTGAAGGAGTAGTATATGACATAATTTTTTTTTATCTCTTTCAAACACTTGTTAAACCACTTTTTTTATTTTTACTTCTTTAACAAATGCTCTCAAACACATTTAATAATATTTATCTTTTTTATTTAAATATAAAAAATTTGTTTTCAATATTTATAATTTTATTGAGATTTTTTTATTTGGACAACACCACGGAAGTCCAATTATATTGAGATTTTTAAAATGACTCATTTTAATCTGTTTACAATTTTATTTATTTGATCACTTCATGTATAAAATTAACAAAAATACATTAACTTTTTAACATTTGCTTATTAAAAAAAAAAAAGTCATGTAATTCGTCTTTCTTCCCTAATCATCCACCCATCAACATGACATAAGGTTGATGGTAGGAGAGGTATGTGAAAATGGCAAAACAATTTATGATTTTGTGTCTATCTTAATTGGCGCCGGCCACCATTTTATTTTTCTTTGGCTTAATTATAGTTTTGGTCCCCCTATTTTAGCTGAATCACGAAAGTAGTCCCCCCATTTTATTTCTCCCCAGTTTTGGTCCCTCTAAACAGAATTTTGGTCCAAAACTTGATGAATTGTCATTTTTTTGCACTTATTTAAGTCACATTATACCTCAAGATCTCGTGGTGCAACAATTGTACCTGAAATCTATGATTATAAATTATGTAGTGTGGCTTAAAAAAATGACAATTCATAAGTTTTGGACCAAAATTCTGTTTAGAGGGACCAAAACTGGGGAGAAATAAAATGGGGGGACTACTTTCGTGATTCAGCTAAAATAGGGGGATCAAAACTGCAATTAAGCCTTTTTCTTTTGGTGATTACAAAAGGCAAAACGCCCAACACTAAAAATCTCGTGAGAAAATTATTAAAGAAATGTCATTTATAAGAGATAAAGAGATATATTATAGAGCAATATCATAAATTTTACAATTCATATTTATATTATGATCAAAGTTTTCATCATATATGTAGAAGAAATTAATTTGTTTGGTAGAATAAAAGTTTTGATTTGATCATTTTTCATTAGCTTTTGAAATTATGTGTATCGTTGTATTTTTGACTTTTTTGTTGAACTCAAAATATTGACCAAGAATGTCTCAATCTATAATCCATTTTATTTACTATTCTCCTTTTATCATTTTAATAAAATTTATTATTTATTTCTAAAAAAATGACAATTTATTATTTTGACAAAAAAAGTATAACAAACGATTCTGTCTATAAATACCTTTCAAAATGAAGATGTTTCATTTTGAATATTCCCTCTCTGTCCTCCCTGATATGACACCTGCTCTATGAGGAGATAGGAGAAGAGATATTTACAAGATAATTTAGTTTTGCCTTTGGGCAATGTAAAATTAGTCTCTGTAATCTCTAGTTGTGGTTAGGGAATCAATTGTCCCTACCTTCCAAATCCACTGCTTATCCTAACCCTATGACCCACATGATCCCTAAACAGATACCCAACTTGTTTTCATCCCAAAATCACTCAACATCTTTGTAAGGTCTGTGCTACTGAGAGATCGTTTTCTGTCTTCCAAATTTTCCTGTTTGTCTGCTTTCTTCACATTAAAGTTCTCTTTCATGTTCTCCAACAATTATTTCCCAATACATAGTAGTATCCCCCCAAAGTTAAAAAGTCACATAATAATAATAATTCAATAATCAATAGTGATACTAATTCTTTTAGACCTATCAAAACCCCTGACCCACACATATCTACAGCTACATCTCACCATGGGGTATGCACCACAAAATACAATTGTGTAAAATTGGTCAAATAAGCTATTATGAAAGAGTTATGTAACTTTGACACTAAAATCAGAAAACAAATTTCCACAACAATTTAAATAGTTAACATAGGAGAAATACATTATTAATTATGTTTAGTGAATGATTAATATTTTAATAGTGTGGTAACTCAGTAATCAATCGATAAACACAATTAACCGTGATTTTGAATATCATTAATCATAATTTTTAAGTATATGTTTAAATATTTAAAAATATATATTAAACATAATTTGAATGATTAATAAATTTTATGTATGTTTTAAACATTTAAAAGTCATGATTAATAATATTCAAACTTGTAAATAATTACGTTTAGTAGATAATTAATGAATTCTAACATTTTGTTATATTCATTAATAATCAACTAAACATATAATTAATTGTCGGCAGAGCTTTAGATTTACATCAGTAGTACTAGTTGGAATGATCACATAGCAAGGTTCATGTATTAGAAGACCCCAATGACTGACTTTAATGATAAGAAACAGCTTTATCAGATAGAACCTGATTTTGAAACATTACCATGCAAATTTAACAGAAAAAGTTGAACCTCTTTGTGGTTTCTTTTCTACTTTCTTTTTTACTTATTTATATGAGTTAGCCATTTTTTCATTTTTTGTTGAACAAGTCAAAAATAAATAAATATGAGTTAGTCATTTGTTAAATACATGCTGCTTAGTCCTTCTCAATACTTTGATTGTTATATGCCAAGTTAGATGAACCATCATGATGATGGCTTAGGAAAGTCTCAGAAACTTCTTTCATTGGCCACCTAAAAGGATCAAGAAAACAAAATCCAAATAGAATTCTCCTGTCATTTTCTTCACATGTATGTAAGCAGTTTCTGCAGTACATGTTATTTCTTTTTTATATCAAAATAAATAAATTTAAAAAATCATTTTTGAAACATATAATAAATCTTAAATAACTGCTTGAAAAAGAAAAATGTGTATAACTGTATATATAATGATTCTGTCAATGAAAAACAAGTCAGTATATATAATATAATATATACTACAATCAGAAAAATAATGTTACATTATATTATATTATAATATAATTATATACAGATTTATGAGTACATTTTTTTCTGTGCAGAATGATTACATATAGGAAAAATAAAAAACGGATGGGACTAGAAACCACCAACTTGAGTCTTACTAAATACATTTTAGGTGTGAGAGTTTATCCACCATTACAAGGTTCTTTCAAGTAATAGTAGATTTTTTGCCTTTTGTATTGTCCAAATAGGTACCTTGGTACAAATGAAATAGCAGCACATGCACAGGTCCCATTAGACACTAAAAAAGCCATTTCAGTCATTTTCACAGTGGATATTCTTTTTCATTAGATATATTATTATTATTATTATTATTATTACTATTATTACTATTATTACTATTATTATTATTATTATTATTTATTATTATTGTATACAGCTCAATTACACACTGCAGAATCTTGTACCAAATATGTTGTTAGATCTGATAAAAATCTTGTGAATGATTTGTTATAGAACCTGCTTTCTGTATTGTATACTTATTAGTTCCAACAACACCTCTCACTCTCTGTTAATTTCTAATTATAAAAATTACCCTGAGTAAGGCTTGAGAGTAGTTAGGCAAGTGAGTAAAATATTTTTTACTTACTACCACACCCTTTTCACTTAGCTTGTTAGGAGTTTAGGAGCATAGAGAGCAACAACAAGAGAGCAATTATCAGATCATCAAGAGATAAGGACGCAATATTTTTACTCAAAATTTTAATAGATCGAGTATATGAGTCATATTTCTTATATAAGATTCGTTTAATTTATTTGTAGCCAATGTCAGACTAACCACTTGTCGGTTTCTTCGGCCTTTGATGAATGATAAAGGAACGGCCTACATCATCATCAGTAACTTTAAATGGAGACATGTGAATTTCAATATTCAAGTATCAATGATACAGAAGAAATAGAGAGAGTAGTGGTGGTATGTTTGGATGAGATAGAACAGTAGCAGAACACCAACCTCATCATGTCAAGCAATGCATTAAATCTTTTTATCTTGTTTTTTACTATCTCCTTGTTTCCATTCATTTCTTCTCTAAACCAAGAAGGTCTCTCTCTACTTTCATGGCTTTCAACTTTCAATTCATCCAACTATGTCACTACTACCTTCTCATCATGGGATCCATCTCACAAAAATCCATGCAGATGGGACTATATAAAGTGTTCTGCAGAAGAGTTTGTTGAAGAGATCATAATAACATCGATCGATCTTCGTAGCGGTTTTCCTACACAGTTCCTTTCTTTGAACCACCTTACAACTCTTATCATCTCAAATGGAAATCTCACAGGAGAGATTCCAAGTTCAGTTGGAAACTTGTCATCTCTAGTTACTCTTGACCTTAGCTTCAATACTTTAACAGGAACCATTCCAAAAGAAATAGGAAAGTTATCTGAACTAAGATGGTTATCTTTGAATTCAAATTCATTACATGGAAAAATTCCAACCACAATTGGAAACTGTTCAAAGCTTCATCAGCTGGAACTTTTTGACAACCAGCTTTCCGGTATGATACCGGGAGAAATAGGCCAGTTGAAGGCTCTTGAATCGCTGAGAGCAGGCGGAAATCAAGGTATATTCGGCGAAATTCCAATGCAGATATCAGATTGTAAGGCTTTGGTTTTTCTTGGACTTGCAGTTACTGGAATTTCTGGTGAGATTCCATCAAGTATAGGAGAACTTCAGAATCTCAAGACACTTTCAGTCTACACAGCACATCTCACAGGTCAAATTCCACCAGAGATTCACAATTGTTCAGCTTTGGAAGATTTGTTTCTGTATGAAAATCAGCTTAATGGAAACATTCCTTATGAATTAGGTTCCATGCAAAGCCTCAAAAGGGTTTTACTGTGGCAGAACAATTTAACTGGAAACATTCCTGAAAGTCTTGGAAACTGCACAAGTCTGAAGGTTATTGATTTCTCTTTGAATTCTCTTATTGGTCAGTTACCTTTGAGTCTCAGTAAACTACTCTCATTGGAGGAACTTCTTTTGTCTGATAATAACATTTATGGAGAAATACCTTCATATGTTGGCAATTTTTCCATGTTGAAGCAACTTGAATTAGATAACAACAAATTCTCTGGTGAGATTCCATCTGTTATAGGGAATCTGAAGGAACTCACACTCTTCTTTGCTTGGCAGAATCAACTTCATGGAAGTATACCAACAGAACTATCTAACTGTGACAAACTTGAAGCGATTGATCTTTCGCATAATTTCCTTACCGGTCCGATTCCAAATTCTCTCTTTCATCTAAAGAATTTAACTCAGTTGTTGCTGATATCAAACAGACTTTCAGGTCAAATTCCACCTGATATTGGCAGCTGCATAAGTTTGATCAGGTTAAGACTAGGATCAAACAACTTTACCGGTCGAATTCCACAAGAAATAGGCCTTTTGAGAAGTTTGAGTTTTCTAGAGTTGTCTTATAATCAATTCAGTGGAGATATTCCTTATGAGATAGGTAACTGTGCTCATCTAGAAATGCTTGACTTGCACAGCAATGAACTCCAAGGAACCATTCCTTCCTCATTAAAATTCCTCGCCGGCCTTAATGTATTGGATCTTTCTTCAAACAGAATAACAGGAACCATTCCCAAGAGTTTTGGCAAGCTTACATCCTTAAATAAGTTGATTCTAAATGGAAACCTTATCACTGGTTTAATCCCTCAGTCACTAGGCCTTTGTAAGGATTTGCAGTTGCTTGATTTAAGTAACAATAGAATCATTGGTTCTATTCCAAATGAGATTGGTTACTTGCAAGGATTGGATATTCTCTTGAACTTGAGTTGGAATTCTCTTACTGGTCCCATTCCAATGACTTTCTCTAATCTCTCAAAACTTTCCATATTGGACCTCTCTTACAACAAGCTCACAGGCACACTCATAGTACTTGGTGATCTTGACAATCTTGTGTCTCTAAATGTTTCCTACAATAAATTCTCCGGGACTCTTCCGGACACGAAGTTCTTCCGGGACCTACCAGCGGCTGCGTTCGCTGGTAACCCTGATCTTTGTATTAACAAGTGTCATGCAAGTGAAAATCTACAAGGCAGCAAGTCAATAAGGAATATTATTATCTCCACTTTCCTTGGAGTTATTTTAACTTCTGCTATTATCACTTGTGGAGTGATATTAGCACTTCGGATTCAAGGGAACAGTTATAGGAGTAGTAATGATTTTGATCATGAAGGTGAACTGGAATGGTCTTTCACTCCATTTCAAAAGCTTAACTTCTCCATCAATGACATTGTAACAAAGTTGTCTGATTCAAACATTGTTGGAAAGGGCTGCTCCGGCGTTGTTTATCGTGTCGAGACTCCAACAAGACAGGCTATTGCAGTGAAAAAGCTATGGCCAATAAAGAATGAAGAGACACAAGAGAGGGATCAGTTTACAGCAGAAGTTCAGACGCTTGGATCAATAAGGCATAAAAATATAGTGAGACTTTTAGGATGCTGCGACAACGGAAGAACTAGAATGCTCTTGTTTGATTACATATGTAATGGAAGTTTATTTGGATTGCTTCATGAAAAGAGAATGTTCTTGGATTGGGATGCAAGGTACAAGATCATACTAGGAGCAGCTCATGGTTTAGAATATCTTCATCATGATTGTATCCCTCCGATCGTCCATCGCGATATTAAGGCTAACAACATCTTGGTAGGTCCAATGTTTGAGGCTTTTCTTGCAGATTTTGGCCTTGCAAAATTGATCATTTCATCAGAGTGTGCAGGAGCTTCTAATGTTGTTGCAGGTTCTTATGGATACATAGCTCCTGGTAAGTATAAAAAACTTTTCATATTCTAAAACAACCATTTTTATGTTATATGCAAATGTTAATATATTAGTTGTTATATGTTACTATTTTCTCATTCACGAGAGTCTGAACTCCGTGTCCTTTAACTCCTCCAACTAGTTTACTAAAACAACTATTTCATTTTGGCAAAACATCAGTTTATCAGAACTTTTAAGTGTCTTAACAGTTTAAGTCATTATTTTTTTCTTTTTCTTAATTTCAGAATATGGATACAGTTTAAGGATCACAGAGAAAAGTGATGTATACAGTTATGGTGTTGTGCTACTTGAGATTTTAACTGGAATGGAGCCAACAGATAACAGAATTCCAGAGAATGCTCACATTGTAACATGGGTTATCAGTGAAATCAGAGAGAAGAAAAGAGAGTTCACAACTATCCTTGATCAGCAATTAGTATTGCAGTGTGGAACAAGAATTCCAGAGATGCTTCAAGTGTTAGGAGTGGCTCTTTTATGTGTGAATCGGTCCCCGGAAGAACGACCGACGATGAAAGATGTAACGGCAATGCTCAAGGAGATCAGACATGAAAATGATGATTTGGATAAACCAAATGTTCTCAAGAAATGCATGGTTGTTACCAATCCAAAAGCAGCAGTTCATTGTTCAAGTTTCTCAAGATCATGTGAACTTTTGATAGAATCATCATCCTCTTCTTCATAGTCATTACCAAATTGATTATTATTATTAAATCAGTTAATTTGTTAAGTGACAAATTATTTATTTGTATAGATCAGTGTTATATATTTATGGTAATTCTTATTTCACACTACAACTGTGTTATTTTTGTAGATAAAATCTTTCTCTTGAACAAAAGTCAGAGAAGTAAATAACTGTGTCCTTATCTTAAGTTGATATTGTCCAAGAATTGACGTCAATACCACTGTGTTGTCCAAAATTCAATTAATAGAAGGAATATAAAAATTTGAAACAGATCATATATTAGCACTCTAGTCTAGTCTCTATATATATTCTATTAATTTCTGTTTCTTTTTCTTTTTTAAATGAGCATAAAATAAGGTTCTTCAAACTAATACTTTTATTTGGAGTGCACTAAAATTCAGGAAGAAAATGATGCATTAGTCTGTATCATACTAATTTAAGAGTTTGCTTTTGCCGACATGTGGGGCCAAAATAAGTAACCTATTGAAAAGTTCACTAAAAGTTAGAAAGGGTTTATCATTAATCTCATATTTGGTTTTATGGACAATTTAGGATGGTTTTGCTCTGACTCATTAATTATTTTTAAAAATGATTTAATGAATATTCATCCCGTCCTTACTAGTTTCTGGTAGTACAAAATTAACTAAAATACACCGCTGAAAACTAACTTTCGGCGGTGTATTTGAGAAGAACATGAGAGCAAAGGAGCCTTTGACAATTATTTTTGGATTTGAGAGCTTATGAAAAAAAATATCATTTTAAATTATGTCGACCAAGTTCATTGAATTTTGCTTGCAAACCCACTAAATTGCTAGTGTTTAATGTGCCCTTGATTTTCTTCCACTACCTCTGTACAATTCCCATTATCATACTTCATCTTATCATTAAATGGTCATATTTGCAAGTGCACCCCAAAAATTCCTTTACACCTTTTTACTTAAATTGCTTTGTTCTAGGGTAGGAGTGGGAATAGGCTGAGTCGAGCTAGACTTTACTAAGTCTGAACCTGACCTGTAAAAAAATTCAAGGTATGTGGCATGTCATAGACTTACTTTTTAGGTCTGAGTCTAGTCTTGATAGAAGTCTAGTATTACATGTTAGCCTACTTAAAAGTCTATTTCATTTTAACATTTTTGAATAAGTAATCAAACATATCTTTAAATAGATTAACAAATTAATATGTCAATGAAATTAAGTTTTATTTTGATAATTAACATCACGTTTTGAAGAATATAACTTTATATACATCCTACTTAAATTATATTTTATAATAATACATTTAAATGTCAAAAATTAAATAAGATTAATATGCGTAAATTGCTAAAAGTTGAATATATATATAACAAAAAGATCAAAATTTAATATTATAATTATAGTAGTAATATTTATATTTATTTAAATAGGTCGGCATAAAAGGCTTATTATGTGACCTGTAGCCTGACATTTTTAACTTAATAGGTTTTTTTAGAAGTCTTGACTTTATCTGTTTAAAAAAAAGTCTGACCTAGCCTGAGCCTAACGTAGGTTAGGCCGTAGGCCTCTGTCAGTCGATCTGACCTATTCCTATTCCTATTCTAGGGTTACATCTTCGATACCTATTGTATCCCAAGGGATTTGTGCACATCTGATGGATAAATTATTCTATTTTGCAGGTTAACTCAAGTTTGTGGTTGTTCATTGTTCTCATTCGTTGATGTTTATCCCAAATTACAAAAGATCTTATAGGGTTGGAATACCCTTCCCTTCTTAATATAACTTTTGGTTCTTAAAAAAATAATGAAAAGTGGTACATGTAAGAGGTTTAGGTTCAATTAACCTTGGGAATTAATAATGACGTGTTAGCGAAGGGACCTCAGAAACGAACATAGCGTTCAAGAGACTGGAGAGATGGGCTAGAGAAAAAGCAAGAGTTGATATTGTCTTTCATTGGGGGCATAAGCTTATAGTAGAGGGCAAAAAACTATAATGAGAAAGAGAAGCACGTATGGACCACAATCTTTCACAAATTATTATCGTAAAGATGGAGATATTTCGTACTCCATGTCATTGAAAAGATGTCTTGCTTTTATTCATGTGATAGGAGACAATCCTTGGCCCGCATATAGTTTGATACATCCTATTATTATTATTTATTATCTCCCCTGCTTAGAAAAACAAGCAACTATCAATGTTAAGTAATCACTATCTTCCCATACAAGAAACGTTAACCTCGTTAATTAATCAATTACAAATGTAATAATGTATGTATGCATCTCTAGTTCTTTTGCCCCCAAAATAGTGTATTTAACTCAGTTCATGTACAACAGCATTATTTATTACTTTTATTTAATAACAACAATACAGTCAGTGGCTCCTTTATTACAATCTTGAGCAAGTTAATTACACTGTACACAGATCAAAACTTCTTTCCTGGGTGCCACTTTATGCTGCATCCAACACTTCATACAAATACGAAAACCCAATTTTAAGCATACATGATCATGACAGAGACCAAAAACCGAAATTTCTTAAAACAATCAAAAGGAAAAGTATATGTTCAGAGTAGTGAAAGTACCTAGGTGTTTGCTCTGATGGTACCTGCTGGCCACTCAGAACACAATCTATTGCCAAGCTCAAGTCTCTTTATAAATAAAAATATATGTAAGTCAAAAGGTTACTACTTTCAAGAGATTAAAAATGTTGAGATCATTTTCAATGCTATAATTCAATTCTAAGAAACAAACCTTCCAGTTACTTGTATGTTACTACTTGGCCTTGAATCATCAAATTGACCATGATAAACCAGCTCAAACGGCCTTCGACCATCCTGTTATTATTTGATTAATGGATAGAAAATATAACATACCTCAATATTTGAGGGTTTAATTTAACCCCAAATCAAAGCAACATTGATCAACAGTGACTGATTGTAATTACCTTTTTGAAAAGGTAAAATTCTGGTGTACAAACAGCTCCAAAATCAAGTGCAACATCCTGTGACTGCAATAAAGAACATTCCATCAACTATCAGGTTTTTACAATATTACGGCATAGATAACATCAACTCTTCAATAAATTGGTTGCTTTCAATTAACCCCATCAGATAAAAGATCCTTCACAGCAAAGATTCAATTCCAATTTAAAAATATTTTGCTATCAGGTTCCAGTTTTAGGATACAAAGGCTGATGTGATTTGGAAAACACAACATTGCATGCATCATTGCAACTGATAAATCATGAGAGTTGTGAATACATAAAACAGGTTAAAAATTACAGAATCAAACCTCATCGTATAGGTATGGGAAAGGATAACCAAACAACTTAGCATCTTCTGCCATAAATTCTGGTCCATCCTGCGCAGCAGAATTCCAAGTTGGACAAAGTATACAATAGTTTTAACGTAGCTATATTCCGTGATATGAATTTACTGTCACCTGGGGGTGTGTAGCTACAGAATTGGAAGATATTGCAATGACAGCAAGTCCTTTCTGTAGAAAGAGGGAAAAAACATTTTTTTAATGGTTTAAACTTATACAAGCTCGATCTGCTATCGAAGAAAGAACTACATTTCTACCAGGGTAATTTGTTTAGCTACCTTCATATAGAATTTAGAAAGCTTTACGATGTCTTTTTTCAGGTGCTTGACAAATGGACAGTGGTTGCATATAAACATAACCTGCACGACCGCATAAAGAGTGAGGAAGCACATACATGGTCACCGTGGAGGACGGAAAATGATTATATTTTCACTAAATAAGCAACAAAAGAGAGGTCTTAATTAGAATTTTCGACACACTTATAACCACAAAAACAGTCCATAAAACTTTGGCACAGCCCACAATCATGGTTCACAGAGTACCTTTTGCACATTGTTACAGGAACTAAATATCTTATAAGAACGAATACTACATACACTAATACTTCATATTGTAGGAGTGTCCAGTGTTTGGCACCAACACACGTGGTTATGTCTGATAACTTTTATTTTCTTAAATTATTACCACTGTATACTTGTTTGTTTCTGTATTGGTGTTTCATAGACACAAGAAAATCATAATTGAACGGAAATGAACCTTACAGGGTGGCATTCTACAATATTTCTTAATCAATTCTTACATGAAACTTGCTTGCATTTATAAATGGTCCCATTTCAAACGAAACCCTTTTAAATGTATATTCAGTGAGCCTAAGATAGAACAATAAATCATGAATGAACAATAAAGTAAGCAAAACAAAGAAAGATGATACAAATCAGAAATAATGAAGCATCCTACCAGTAGAGCTGGATGTGCTTCAAAATCTTCCAATGTCCAAACCTTCCCAGTAAGAGGCTCTGCAAGCTAATTCAATTTCAATCCATAAAAAAAAAAAAAAAAAAAAAAAAAAAACATAAATGTAATGATTCCAATATTTCAAAGAATAAAATAAATAAAAAGGGGTAATGCAAAAACCTGAAATTGAGGAGCTCTGAAACCCAAGGAAACACCTTTGGACTCTGTTCTGGCAGCTTTAATGACAAGCCTTGTTGGGTATGAGTAGTTTCTAGTATTGAGTTGGAAGCGAAGAGGGTGAAAACACTGTTTGGAAACAGAGCATGATTTGGAGAGTGAGAATCCAGAGGCAGTTGAAACAAACGGTGAGGAAACGGAAGTCACTCTCAGTCTAAGTGCCATTATGAATTTATGATTGGGTTGGATAATGGAATGGTTACTCACTCACTCCAATATTCATTCACCTCAACCACAATTTTCCAGCATCATCTCCTTCTTCGTATATCTTTTCCACTCTTCGTTTTTTCATGCATCTTACTCCCCTTTTTCCATTTTGGGCAGTGATGGGCCTGGACCCAATTCATAACCATAAGGCCCGGCACAACTGTAGTCAGCCCAATTTTTTGTAGAAAGAAAATTTTGGATAAAACGAAGATGATGAAAACATGGTATGAAAACAAATGAATAGACAAATTATTATATTATAATGTGACATTGTAATTCAACATATTCTATATCAATGTCATCTATATTTTTGATGATAGATATTTTGATAAAATTTTGTTTTCTAAAATAATATTTGTAATTAATGGTCATTGTGTTTGGACTAATTTATTTATAATTAGTCTATAAAAGAATTTAAATTTTATTGAAAAATTAATTTACATTGTGATTACCTTGTATGATATCAACATGGACGGTAAAATACTCAATTTTAATATTTTACAATTTTAACTTCTAACATAAATAGTCAAGTACTCAATTTACTATTTAGATGAACATTTTACAATTTCAATTATATATTTTATGAATTCAAATAACAATTAGACTCATGCTTACTACTTTAGAGAAATATGCATATTCAAAATAAAAAATTAAATTAGGAAAATGAAGATGCAGCACGTCAAAAAAATTCGTGGAATCGCAGAGAATTTCAACCCATCATATTTATCTCGTTCCCAAGGATCATTGAGAAGAGCTCTTGTCGCGTACAAAGAAACTCGTCACGAAGGAACATACGACCCCACTGTGCTCCCTCAGTTACTCAAAGCTTGCGCTTCTCTTACCTCCCTTCATTACGTTAAAGTCCTTCACGCAGAGTCCATCAAAGCCGGTTCGAACAGCGACGTATTCATTGGAACAGCAATTGTTGCCGCTTACTCCAAATGCGGCGTCGTTTCGGATGCACGCAAGCTGTTCGATGTTATGCCTGAAAGAAATGTTGTGACTTGGAATGCAATGATTGGTGGGTACTTGAGAAATGGCGACACTGAATCTGCTTCACTTGCGTTTGAGGAAATGCCGGTGAAAACAAGAGTGAGTTGGAGTCAGATGATTGGTGGGTTTGCTAGAAATGGGGATACTGTAACTGCTAGGAGATTGTTTGATGAGGTTCCACATGAGTTGAAAGATGTAGTGACGTGGACTGTGATGGTTGATGGGTATGCTAAAAAAGGGGAAATGGAAGATGCAAGGGAAATGTTTGAGTTAATGCCTGAAAAGAATTGTTTTGTTTGGTCATCTATGGTTTGTGGCTACTGCAAGAAGGGTAGTGTCATGGAGGCTGAGGCTATTTTTCGACGGATTCCGGTCCGGAGTTTGGAGATTTGGAATTCCATGATTGCTGGCTATGTACAGAATGGATTTGGTGAGAAAGCATTGCTAGCTTTTGAAGAAATGGGTGTGGAAGGTTTTGAGCCCGATGAGTTCACTGTTGTTAGTGTTTTATCTGCTTGTGCTCAGATTGGGGACCTGGATGCTGGCAAGAGAATTCATCACATGATAGAACATAAAGGAATAGTTGTGAACCAATTTGTTTTGAGTGGATTGATTGACATGTATTCGAAATGTGGGGACTTGGTTAATGCAAGGTTGGTTTTTGAAAGTTGCAATGAGAAGAATAATTTCTGTTGGAATGCTATGATTTCGGGTTTTTCCGTCAATGGAAAATGCAAGGAGGCTCTTGAGTATTTAGGGAGGATGGAGGAGTTTAATATAAGGCCTGATGCTGTCACATTTCTTAGTGTACTTTCTGCCTGTGCGCATGGAGGTTTGGTGAGTGTAGGGTTGGAAGTAATATCTAAAATGGAGGCATATGGAATTGAAATAGGCATCATGCATTATGGATGCATGGTTGACCTATTGGGAAGAGCAGGGAGATTAAAGGAGGCATATGACTTAATAAAAAGAATGCCAGTGAAACCTAATGAAACTGTTTTGGGTGGAATGCTTGGTGCTTGCTGGATTCATTCAGATATGAAAATGGCTGAACAAGTTATTAAGATGACTGGTGTAGACTCTGCTACATGTGGTAATTCCCACAACGTGCTTCTGTCAAATATCTATGCAGCTTCAGAAAAATGGGAGAAAGCTGAAATGATGAGGAGGAGCATGGTAAATGGAGGGTCTGAAAAGATACCAGGTTGTAGTTCAATCATCATTAATAACTCTGTTGTTGATTTAAGTATAGGTAAAGAAATTTTGTGTTAAATGAACGGGCTAAGTGCAATCTAAAGAGTACAAATAACAAAATGAACACTATGTATCTCCAACCACATGCCATGACCATGATAGATTTGTCCTTGCCACTTCCATTAAATTCCTAAAGTTCTTAATCACTTATGCTATGTGATCTGTGATTGAGTTGAGGGAAAGGAGTTGTGTTGTGGGTAACAAATTGTGCTATGAAGCCCCACACATAAAGTGTTTTCGGAATGGATTTTCTCATGTGACACGAAGGTCCATTGAAACTTCCATCTTCCATTGAAAAAGAGAGAGAAAGGGGATTACGGAAAACAAACGGAGAGGATCCAATCCCATAAGTTTTTGTTATCAAGTCTTAAAGAAAAACATTTCTTGAGTACTGAACAGGTAGAAAAGCAACAACCAAGAATGGTCGACTTCATAACAGACTATTTACTTTCCACCCTGACTAAACATACCAATGCAACAAAACTATTTTGGTATATTAAAGGTACAAAGATTTACATATTTGATTTCTTGATTCACAGAAATCCAACTCAGTCAAAGTAGTGGGAAACTTGTGTATTACAGTATACTATTCTACAGATACAGAATTTTGCATAAACACGATCTCTCTATTCATTGAAAAATCCAATTATACAACTCGAAAAGAGTCAGATATCTTCTTCAAATCACTGTAGTGTCTCTTCCACTGAAGGCCTGCAATTAAGACAAACAACATTAGATTATATTCTATTAAATCTTGTAGTTTTTTATATACTTTTTTTATGATTGTTCAGACTTGATGTCGCAAAACTACTTAAAAGAGGATAACAAAACTTACCATTGCCGGTTACACCAAACAAGTATAGGCGGTTGCCAGCAGCAGTGGCAGTAATGAAAATATGAGGAGGTTCTAGCTCAAACTGATAGTAAGTTCTTCCTTCATGTTCTGCTACACTTGCACTAAGAACCTTCCCTTCTACATTTTCTCCAATCATTTCTGGGCCAAATGCATTGATCACTTTGTCTGGAGGTCCAATTTTTTCTATTGTAGCATCATCACCAAGAGCTGCATACTTATAGTAAAAATTGTTACAATCTAAAACAAGTTCTCGTGTTCTTTCTGATTCAATTTTATTTTCCTTGTCTCGAAAAAGCTAAAATGAACAAAAGGAAATCAGACAGATGAACAAAAGGAAATCAGACAAACTCACTGTCAGAGAATCTAAGAACCGGAGCAACGATGACAAACAGACGTCCTTCCTTAGAGCTGGCAAATCTCAAATCTAACTCTGTGCCACCAAGATCTGCTATTGATACAGGTACCTGTTAAACAAATTTATGCTTAAGTTTACATAAAGCAAGCAAGCATAAGAACAAATCAACAAAAAAACATATATAATGTCCTCCACGTGATCAAATGTGAGAAACAGAAAATATCTTCTGATTAAAGGAGAATGAAATTTCTCAACCAAAAAGAGAGCAAGAAAATACTTTTGGACCAGTTCAGGCAAGACTCAGAAATATTACAGGATTCTTTTTCCAACATCAAAAAGAAGAAATCATAACTCGTCACCTCTTCCCATTCTTGAGGTACCGAGAAGGTGTATGGAATAATAGGACTCCAGCCAACACCATGTCCTCCTGATTTCTCATCTGGCCTACGATATGTCCTCCAACCTGTCTGATCAAAATCTTGACTACGTTATTTCATTTTCACTTAAAATCCATTGAAAATGTTAGACAACTGGAGTTCTGGCTTGGAAGCATGTAAAACCACATTTCATAATTGAGCATCAATTATCAACTATGTGGCACCAACAATTCAGATTTTAGGCATGTTCGGTGTCTAGTGCCAATTAACACATGTAATTACATTCAATTACTTTCACTTTTTAAATTATTATTAGTGTCTGCATGCCAGCGTCATGGACGTGTCGGGATTTGTGTTAGTGCTTCATAGAAAATCAAGTCTACAAATGGAACCATCAACACATTTCTTTTATCATGGCTTCGATTTCTTGTGGTTTTTATGATAACTTGTTATCATGTTATAACTTATAGATATATTTATTTGCAACAATCTACAATCATGGACAACATAATAGAATGGCTTTGTTGCCCAAATGAAATAAAATATAAATCTTGAATGATGCAAAGTTAACGAACCTTGTTCATCGGGTTCAGACAGACCAGGAATTCTTCCTGCTAGAAGACCTTGTTTCACCACAGCCAAACTCACTCCTGGAAAACCCAACAAGGAAATTCCAAAAGCCAAAACTGTTCTTCTGTTCACCAACAAAGAGGAACATTGATCACGCTCTCTATTAATTCTAAAACTGTCTTTTGATAGTTACATTTCTTGAAATTTCATTTTTAATTGAAGAGGGTTGGATGTACAAGTAATGCAGGTTTCCTCCCCAAAATCTAGGGTTATAAAATCCTAGGATTTATAAAATCATTCTTCTTCCCCAAATTAATTTTAAATTTCTGCAACTAAAAACCAAAATCTTTATAAATAAAAAATTCAAAAGGTTACTACTTTCAAGAGATTAAAAATATTCAGATAATTGTTCAATGCTATAATTCAATTATAAGAAACAAACCTTCCAGTTACTTGTATGTCATTACTTGGCCTTGAATCATCAACTTGACCATGATAAACCAGCTCAAACGGCCTTCGACCATCCTGTGACTGTAATAAAGTTATCAAACATCAGGGTTTTACTATATTAGGGGACATAAGAGATAACATCAACTCTTCAATAAATTGGTTGCTTTCAATTAACCCCATCAAAGAAAATATCCTTTCCAGTAAAGATTCAATTCTAATTTAGTAATATTATGCTGTCAGCTATATGAATTTACTGTCACCTGGGAGGGTGTAGCTACAGAATTTGAAGATATTGCAATGACAGCAAGTCCTTTCTGTAGAAAGAGGGAAAAAAAATATTTTTTTAATGGATTAAACTTATACAAAGCTCGATCTGCTACCAACGAAAGAACTACATTTCTACCAGGGTAATTTATTTGGCTACCTTCATATAGAAATTAGTAAGCTTTATAATGCCTTTTTTTAGGTGCTTAACAAATGAACAAATGAACAGTGGTTACATATAAACATAACCTGCATGATCACATAAAGAGGGAGGAAAGACAAACATGGTCACCATTGAAGAGGGAGAATGATTAAATTTTCAATGGTGACCATGTTTGTCTTTGTCACCACACATGTGGTTTTATTCGATAATTTTTATTTTCTTAAATCATTACCAGTGTGTACGTGTCAGTGGCGGTGCTTCAGAATATCATAATTAAACAGAAATGAACCTACTTACAAAGTAGCATTCTACAATAGATTTTTTAATCAATTCTTGCATGAACGTGATTATATGAAACTTGCTTGCATTTATATATGGTCCCGTTTCAAATGAAATCCTTTTAAATGTATATTCAGTGTGCCTAAGATAGAACAATAAATCGTGACTAAACAATAAAGTAAGCAAAACAAAGAAAGACGATAAAAACCAGAAAGAATGAAGCATCCTACCAGTATAGCTAGATGAGCCTTAAAATCTTCCAATGTCCAAACCTTCCCAGTTAGAGGCTCTGGAAGCTAATTCAAATTTCAATCCATTCAAAAAAAAAAGTTATAAACAGAATAAATGTAATTATTCCCATATTTCAAATAACAAAATAAATAAAAGGGATAAATGCAAAAACCTGAAATTGAGGGGCCCTGAAACCCAAGGTGACACCTTTGGACTCTGTTCTAGCAGCTCTAATGACAAGCCTTGTTGGGTATGAGTAATTTCTATTATTGAGTTGGAAATGGAAGCGAAGAGGATGAAAACATGGTTTGAAAACAGAGCATGATTGGGAGAGTGAGAATCCAGAGGCAGTTGAAACAAACGGTGAGGAAACGGAAGTCACTCTCAGTCTTAGTGCCATTATGATTGGGTTGGATAGAGGAATGGTTACTCACTCCAATTTTCAATATTCACCTCAACCACAATTTTCCAGCATCATCATCTTCTTCATATGTCTTTTCCACTCTTCGTTTTTTCATGCATTTTCTTCTCTCTTTTTTTTTTCTTTCCATTTTGGGTAGTTATGGGCCTGGACCCAATTCATAACCATGAGGCTCCGGGCCCAACTGTTGTCGGTCCAATTTTTTGTAGAAAAAAAATACTAGTTTCTACCAAGTAGCCCCATCTATACTTGTCATCCCTAACTCATATGAAAATACAATTTTGCCCTTTTAACCATCTATAAAAATCTCAAATTTTTTTACTCCCTCCTTCGAACATTTAGAGAAACTCTCATTTTTTTCACTTCCTTTTTCGAAAATTTAAAGAAATCACCGTAACTTTTGAACCTTTCCAATCCAAATCTTTGAAACAAAAAAGTAAGTAATATTTCCAAAATTTCGAAACTTTGGAGCAATTTGAAACTTTTGAAATAAAAAATTTATAGATTTTTCGAAAGTTTCAAAATAGAAAATTTCCAGAATATTCGAAACTTTCGAACAATTTGAAACTTTCGAAATAGGAAATTTCTAGAATATTCGAAACTTTCGAAATAGAATTTTTTTTTCGAATATTTCAATTTTTCGAAGTTTTTGAAATTTTCTAAATTTTTTAATTTTTTAATTTTTTTAAAAAATTATTGATATAATAATTATGTTAACTTAATTTTGCAGTGTCTAAAATCAGAGATGCAACGGGGAAATTATTCGTACTATCACCAGAGGTTATGGAGGTGATAGAGGTGGTAGGGGCGATAGAGTCGATAGAGTTCCACCCACAGCATCATATCGACGAATGAATGAAGCAAATCATCCACCTCGTCAGCATCGTCGTATACGTGGTTTTAAAAACTGAAACTTTCGAAACTTAAAATTTTAAAACATTATAAGGTTTTGAAATTTTCAAAACTTTCCAAATTTTCGAAATGTATCCTTATTTCGAAAATTTGATTTTTAAAAATTTCAAAAACTTTCTTATTTCGAAACTTTTCAAAAATTTGAAACTTTCAAAACTATCAACTTTAAAACTTATTTTAAATGGTTAAAAGGTAAAATTGTCTTTTCACATGTCTTGGGGTGGCAGGTGCACCTGGGGGTGCCTGGCAGAATACACTTAAATATAAGAAAGTTGTTCATCCACCGTTGTTGCCCCAGAGACCCGTCGTTTTACCAAGTTTACCCCTTACCGAATTTTAGCTTCCAGCTCGGCAAATTCTTGGATGCTTGAATTGGGTTACTAAGTTACCGGATTCACGCATCCGGTAGGCACCAATACATAAATATATCAGCCTTTTCACCAAACACTTCTTCTTCACCACTTAACATCAAATCCTTCACATGTGTTCACATTTTTGAAGTTCAAAAATTCAATTCTTCTAAAGCATTTGCATCATCAACCTTATTTTTCTTCATTGCAAAGGTAACGTAGCTCTAAACACTCCTGATTGTCATTTTGGTTCAATTTTTTGAAGTTTTGTACTGACTAGTATCAGATTCACGTATCTGATATGTGTTAATGGAGTCCAAAATAAGCTATTTTCTACATAGTTGAGTTTTAATTTGTGATAAATATTTATAGTTAGTTATGATTAAACCTAAAGCTGAATGCAAACATTTGTCGGCACCCAATTTGAAACTTGAGATTGTAGCTGAACCAAAATTGGAGCCTCCAGCTGAAAAAGTGAGATTATAGTGTGCATTTGAGGTAATAAAATGATATTATAGTTGAATTTGAGAGAAATTGAGGTTTAAAAAGTTTTTGATTTGGAAATTAGAGTGAAAGGGAGAAAATGGTGTTATGCCCTATATAATGGTAGCTACCAGATGGGTGATTTTGATAAATTATCAAACTGGATCCTGCAATCCAGTAAGGGGTAATTTGGGTTTTTTTGGGGGGTTTGGCAGACTCATAGGGGGATAAGCAATTCTTTAAATATAATTTTGGTTATATATCTTTTATCAAACATCCGTTTCAGTCATTTATCTTCTTTTTTTTTTTTTAATTTATTTTTATTCTTTATCTTTTATAATTGATAAATCGTAGTCTTTTCACCATACTCATTTCAAACAATTATATGATTATAGTCATGAGCGATTGAGGTCTAATATTGGACCACTTTGTAAAGTTCAGTGTACAACCTTAATAAGGATGACATGAAAATATAGATAACTTTGTTAAATGTTCTTCATTTCAAAGGATTTACATATATTTCAAAGCATGCAAGAAGAGTTTTTTCAATGCAAACCTATTATTGGATTAAATAGATGTTCTTTTGAAAGAATATTATACAGATACATATTGACAATTGTTAGAAGGGGTTCCAAAGACCAAACGTTATAGTTTTTGTTTTGATTGTAACAAGGACTAGAATGCATGCATCAATTATAAAAGATAAGACGAAAATTAAACAAAAAATATATATAAATGAACAAAATGAATATGAAGTAAAAAATAATTGACTAAAATTATATTTAAGTCAAAGAAAAAATTAGATGAATTGAGTTTTGAGAATTCAACGAAGTCGAAAAAAGCTCAAGTGTCAAAAAAACATTGATAGAGATATTTATATATTATCTCCTAATAAGATCTATAGCAAAATTCGAACTCAAAAGTCCTTTTGAGATTAGAACTGAATTCTTATCAACTTGACTAATCTTTGTTGTGAAGTGATATTTTCTTATTTTCTATTTCTATTCAATATCATTTATTTGTATTTTAAATTTGTCATTTAATATAGAACACATTATGGTAGATATGCTTATCATGTAAGAGGTCCACATGATATGCCAGTAAAATGCCGCTAATGAATTTTTAATTGTAGTGTAATTAATGTTAAATTCATCGCAATTATATATGGCATGTTTGAGTAGTAGCATTTGAGTTTAGAGCTATTATTTCGATTATTAGGAGCTTGTTTGTTAATAATCTCAACTTTGTAGTTAATTTTTTTCAGAGACAAGCGTATATAGTAGTTCATTCTCTAGTTAGGGTGGCCATTTCGTGGTCTTGTGTCCAAGTTTTTGATCATGCACCACTTTGTATTGAACTCCCTTTATTGAATGATGATATGAGCTGAGTTTGTTTCTGTAAAAAACAAAAGAGAGAGATCATAGATTTCTATTTCTATTCAATGTCATTTATTTGTATTTGAACTTTGTCATTTGATATAGAACACAATAAAATAAATGTTCATCAAGTAATTAAGAGGTTCATATGGCATGTCCGTATAAAGAGTTGCTAGTGATTTTTTATTTTTTATAATGCTAGTAAGTTTTTATTTATAGTGTAATCAATGTTAAATCTATCATTAAATAGGGTTAAATGGTTGTTAATTCCATTTTTTTATTCAGGAACATTTAATGCAATTAGACTCCAATAGTGCGGAGAAAACATATGAGAAACTAAAAAAAGAATATAATATAGATAGATTTTTATTCAATATCATTTATTTGCATTTCAAAATTTTCATTTAATATAGAACACATTTAATGATAGAAATACTCATCATGTAAGAGGTCCACATGACATGCCCGTAAAGAGTCCTAATGAATTTTTTTTTGTCTGGTGATCAATGTTAACTCTATTGTAATTATATATAGTATAGATAGATATAGATAAATAGATAGAAGTAATACATATCAACATATGCTTTAAAAAAACAAATTAAGATCGTTATAACAAAATTTGATTTTTTTTTTCTTCTTATTTTCTATTTGAAATCATTTATTTGTGTTTTTAATTTATTTTTTAATTTTTTATATAGGACACATTAAAATTGTAGAAACATTTATCATCATGTTAGTTGTTTATATGATATATCTATAGAGAATTGGTAACAAATTTTTATTTGTAGTATAATCAATGTTATTAAATTATATGCAATTGTATCTACTATATAGAAGTATAGCTATAAATATTTAAGTGTGAACGTGCTAGATTCTTTTGGAAGAATCTCAAAATTACTACTATAATATTTGATTATTTAACTATATAATCAAGGACCCATAATACAATTTTATATCGATTACCTTATTTCCTATAAAAAAATAATATATATTACCTTATAAATATATCTTTTCTTTTTGAAAACATAAATTTAATAGAGAAATTGTATGTTGCCGTCCTATGAGTACATCTCAATCGAAATTGCAAAAACATTTAATATATTATGACACTAACAACTATATTATTAGTTAACGGGGTCCCGTGTAAGGAAATAAATAAATAAAAGAGTAGTAATTTGAGATTCTTCCAAAAGAATCTAGCAAGTTCACACTTACATGTGTATATACATACATTAATAAATAAAATTAATATAGTGTGCTGTCAAAAAAAAAGAAGAAAAAAGACTACTATATTTCATCAAAGAAAAACTAATATAGTGTTGTATTTTCTATTGGAGATGAAGATGATTATGAGAGTATCCCCATAATGTTGCTTGGAGTTTGGAATGCTAATGTGATGTAAAATGCCAGCTACAATGGAGAAGTTCTAGATGGACTAATTTCCATCGTGACTGCGAGATGCTAATGTCATGTAAAAATGTTATAGGAGTCACTACTAGAGTTTTATGGTAGAGTCTTCACATAAAACAAAAACAAAATTTTGTAACAATAAAAAACTAAAAAGGAAGAAGAAGGTGTGAGAGAGATTGTCACGGGTGACGCAAGTAAGAGAGGCACGTTAGAGAAATGACTCTTTTAAAAAAATTAATTAATTTCAATTCCAAAGAGTTGTATTGAAGAGCATGTAAAAATTAACGAGAGTAAATTAATGTCAAATTTTGTCATTTATTTTTTATATACCTATCCATAGCTTTATAAAAACTAGAATGGAGCACCTGCCGGTCCGGGTAATGAACATTATTATAAAATTAATTTTTTATTTATTATTTATCACACATATTTAAATAAGTCTTTTAGTATTTACATGTTGGTGTAAGAAAATTAATAAGTAGATACATTTTACTATTATCATAGATAACTACTGAAAGCTACATATATAATTTGATATATAATAGTTATATGAGTTAACCTATATGATTATTTGTGTCAACTGTATTAATGCATGTACTTGTGAGGGATTATACTATAGTCCGTTGTTTTTTTAAGAAATTATATAAAAAAAATTAACTATAATAATTGTATATAAATGTGCAATTAAATAAATTAAATATTTAGAGGTTTTATATAATTTATGGTACACCAAATACTTTGAAAAATATATTTTCTATTGACTAATGGAAGTAAAAAAATGATCATATTAAGCCGTATTAATTAGATTAA
>JBBPBP010009777.1:58645878-58675533 GCA_037974735.1 Cicer chorassanicum | reverse complement strand
GTTCAAATCCATAAAAAATATAGTATTTAAACAATTAGCTAGGTGCATGTTTAGATTTAGTTCTTGACCCTAGGTGCACGATTAATGATTATATTTGATTGGTTAATTTAAGAAATATTTTTGCTCTCACACATTTATTTTATGATTGATTTCATTTAGAAAAAAATATCTCAACAAGCTAGACATCTCTACTTTTATTATATATTCATCAAACATCTCACCCATCTTTTTTTATTTATAAATTTCTAATTTTATTTTAATATAATTTACTTCAATTTATTTTGATATAATTTATTTATTTTTCAAAAGTAAATTTAAGATAATATTATTTAATTGATTGTTAATCAATTAATAAATACTATATACACACACACACACTATTTTTATTTATCAAACATCTCATTTATTACTTTTTTAATGTATAATTTTTTATTTTGGTATAATGTAACACTTTCCAAATTTAAATTTAAGATAATCTTATTTAGTCAATAGTCAAAAAATTAATCAATACTTTCAATATTGTATTATCTTTAACGAGTATAAAAATGTGGCAGTGTTATCTCTCTTAGCTCTATGTCTTGTTCTGATTTTCTATTCACAATCAAAATAGTAGAGTGCAAGAGTAAATTGTTGACCAAAAGAAGAAGATAAGTAAAGGGTGTATAAAGTAAAGTGAATATGGTGAAGGTAACACTTCCATTTATTGGGATGATAATGACAGAGTGTGTTCAAGTTGGTTTAATCATATTGAGCAAACAAGCAATGGCACAAGGGATGACCAATTTCGTATTCATTTTCTACTCAAATTCCATTGCTGCTCTCATTTTTCTTCCCTCTTCCTTCTTCATCCACAAATTTGAATGTCCTCCAATCACGTTTTCCACCCTTTTTGAATTCTTCATTCTTGCACTAATTGGGCAAGTTCATCCTTCCTTATATTATTATATCACTTGTGCTAGTTTCACCCTTTTTTTTAGTACGTGAATTAACTTGACTTAATTAACTTATCTTATTATATTCCACAATCCATCTTATCCAATATGTTTGTTAATGTTTTAGTTAGTTTATTTTTCAGTTATTTAGATCAGGTTTTTGGATATGCTGGGTTTCACTATAGCCCACCAACACTTTCCACATCCATACGCAATCTTGTTCCTGGTTTCACCTTCATTCTTGCCGTTGCTTTTAGGTTCGTTCATCCATATTCTCCACGCTCTTCTTTTATTATGTAATGTACTATCACTATTAACCATATCTTCATACTCTGCCATTTCAAAATGAGTTATATTGTTTTGGCACACAAATTTGACATGAATGTTAATGCAACTCAAACACATGGTTAAATATTTCATTTAGGAAATCATTAATGAATATATTAAGATACTACAAATTCATTAATCATTTCAATACAATTAATCAAGATTTTAAATGCCGCTAACCACAATTTTCAGGCAAGTATTTGATCATAAATCGTGGTTATAAATAAATGTTCCCTTCATTCTTTTTTATAAAAAACAATTGAATTATAATTCAGTCAACAAAAGGTAATTAATTTGATCTATAATATGAATCAAATACATCAATTTTTATTGACCCAATTATAATTTAATTGTCTCGTATAAAAAATAAGAGAGGATGTAATGTATATTTGAACACATAAAAATCATATATATTTATACACAATTTAAATAATTAATAGATACCATATATATTTAAACACCTAAAAGTCGTAGTTAATTAAATTCAAAATTATATATAATTACATTCAAAAGATGTTAATGAGTTGTGATACATTAGTTTATTCATTAATTATTCACTAAACTTAATTAATCATATATTTAATTTGCATTAACCAATTAAATTTTTGTTGATATTATTGTTAAATTGTGTCTAAATATAATTTCTCTTTCAAAATATCATCTATGTAGCCCATCGTACTTAGTGGTTTGGTAGTAGTTGTTGAGAAATTTTAATTAGTTATTTCATTAGGGAAATGTATCTGGATCAGTTTTTAACTGCTAGTCTTCTATAGATCTGTCTAAACTCAAGTCACTTTGTGGTTTTAGAATGGAAAAATTAGATTGGAGAAGCTCAGGCAGCCTAGCTAAATCATTGGGAACAATAGTATCAATTTCTGGTGCTTTTATTGCGACTTTATACAAAGGTGTTGCACTTCTGAACGAACCAACACATGCAAACTTATCTCAGCATCCGGTTTCCTTGCATGATTCTAATTGGATACTTGGAGGATTATTTCTTACAGCTGATTGTGTGATGAATTCAGCATTTACAATAGTACAGGTTAAATTTACAAACAATATAGTATAGATTTAATTATCTATGTAATTTCTAATTGCATTGCATGACAACAATACTTTGTAATAAACTAGTTATAATTGGCTGTATTTCAGGCTTCTATTCTTAAGAAATATCCAGCAGAGTTGATTGTTGTATTCTTTTATTGTTTCTTTGTGGCCATTCTATCTGCTGTGACCAGTTTGGTTGTAGGAAGTGACATCAGTGCTTGGAGCTTGGAACCCAAGTTGACGTTGCTAGCAGTTTTATATGCGGTAAGAAAAATGTATATAATTAGATTAAAGTACAAGTTACAGTAACTATGAATTATCTTTGTCTTGAAATCTGAGGCTTTCTGATGAAAATTTCCAGGGAGTCATTGGATCTGGATTTCTTGTTGGTGTTACTGCTTGGTGTTTGCACCAGACAGGACCTGTTTTTGTTTCCATGTTCAAGCCCATAGAAATTGTTATATCGATTATTATAGGTGTTGTCATTCTTGGTGATGCATTATATCTTGGAAGGTAGGTTGGGTGCCTCTCTTATGGAATGTTTGTTTTGTGTTAACCCTTTGGTTTCACAGAAAATGAGCTTCAGTAATTCGAATACAGTCATAAAGTAAGTAAAGTCGGGATAATGATTGTTCTGATTAGGGTTTGAATTTGAATTCTTCTAATTAATTTTTCATTTACTGAAGCTCATAAACACTTGAATTGAACAAAATCATCTCTTATGGATTGTGTTTGGTAGTACCATTGAGTTTATTTATCGAAACACAAATTAATTGTTGTTTTTAATGCAGTTTTATAGGTGCTGTTGTGATTGTCATTGGGTTTTATTCTGTATTGTGGGGAATATCTAAAGACACGGAAGCAAAAAGTTTGGAATCAAGAAACATCCAAACCCCCCTTTTGAAGGAAAACATCATATGATGGTAAGGAGACAACAACTTAGACAATTTCACCTGTTTTACTCATAGTAAGGAGACAAACAGTTCTGAATTTTACAAGTGTATATAATTTGTCTCTTTTAATTTAGTCAAAAAGCATTACGACGAATTTGAGACTTGTTTTATTCTATTAGTGGCTTTATTTTGACTTTTGGTTTTGTTGACAAATTAGAATTATAATTAATTTTATGGTCAAATACAATCCTTTTACTTTTATTGTTGAAGTTTATGATTGACGATGGTTGTAATTATTATTTTTGTGAGATGGTAAACAAAAATAGTTATTTTCCGGGCACACACCAGTCCACCACTGGGACAAAATGGTACTTTCATGAGGTGAGTATGCCCCTCTTTGCCGCCAACCACCAACTGTTTCGCAATACATATGATTAGGTAGCGCAACGAGGCGGGACAATTTCTATCCCTCACCACACCCCTAATTCTTTGGAAAAAATCTACATCTATCTTTATTTTTCGACATATTGGTATTTGGTCCCCTGTAAAGGGGAGGTTTTTATCTTCGATCTCGCCCCGTTCATATATATATATATATATAAAATAATAATTATTTAAAAATAATAATAAAGTAATTATATTTTTTATAAACAATAGATTAATATTTATAATATATATAGAAAATAAAATAAAATCATTCCAAAAATAATAAAATAAAATGAATAATACTTAATTATTTAAAAATAATAACAAATTTACTAGCAGGGCTTGCATATATCAACATCTCTAGCGCTTCAGGTGAGTATATGTAGTTGTGAGTTTCCCACACTTTTTGTTTTGAGTGATTTATTAAAGAGAGAAACAAAGTGGAGATAAAGAAGAGATAAAACAGTTCCTTTGGTGCATGGACAAAATGCAAAAGAGATTAAATTAAGTGGGTCATTCTATTGTATCTCATTAATCCTTTTTGCATATTGCAACAAGAGTACTTATATAATCTAAATTGTATTTTTAGTCTCTTGATTTAATTTTTACATAGATCTTTAATTTTTTTTAATTAGATTCTTTAAATGACACTTCATTTGCAACGTTAACATTTATTTTATTATCTGCTTGTAAAATTGTCATTTTTTCGTTAGTTTATAAAAGTAAATAATTCTCATATTAGTTGTTCAAGTTTTAGAAAAATATATTTATAGTCTTCAAAGTTTAAACTAGTTTTTGCTCAGATTCAATATTCATCTTTTACCTCTCCATCATCTTCCTCCCAAAATCTAAAATATGTAATTCTAATAGAACAACTGAAAACGTCGACCATATGAATTAGAAAAAAAAATCAAAACAAAAAATCTATCATTTTAACAAAAAAAAAAAACGAGTTTATATAAATAAAGAAAAATCCACGATAAATCCACTAAAAAAAAAGAATTGTTCTTAGATTCAAAAACTAAATTAAAACATAAAAGACTAAAAGTGAAAAAGTGAAATTTAATCTATTTTTTTAATTGAGAACCATCACGCTTACTCTTAATTTAAAAAGTATTTGTCAACTTTAGAGTAATAATTTTAATATTTATATTCTTATATTGCGATTTAATTAAAGGTTATTAAAATATCCTCAAATCTGAATTATAAAATATCTTTAAATAGTGGATGAAATATAAAGAGTAAAAATGCTCTTTAAGTACATACATGGTTTGCTCTGTGATCCTTTTGGCAGATACAATAGTAAGAATTGAATTAGGTCTTATATAATATAAATAAATAGCGAGTATCTTTCTTAGCTCTGTGTTGTTCTCATTTGTTTATTGAGCAACATAGAAGTGAGGATGATAAGAAATTGGATTTAGATTTCAGAACAAGAGAAGCAGAGGGGTGTGAAAAGTAAAGGAGAAATGGTGAAGGTAACACTTCCCTTTGTTGGGATGATACTTGCAGAATGTGCTCAAACTTTTTTAATCATATTGAGCAAACAAGTTATGGCGGAAGGAATGACAAGTTTCGTTTTCATTTTCTACTCAAATTCCATCGCTGCCCTCATTCTTCTTCCATCTTCATTCTTCATCCACAGATTTCAACGTCCTCCAATCACCTTTTCCACCCTTTCTCGATTCTTCATACTTGGATTACTCGGGCAAGTTCAAACCCTCAAACTTTTTTTAGTTTTATTTTTTCTTGGAGTAAAATAATGGTATGTGGATTCTAATACCGAAATTTTTGTTTTGTTTTTTCGGTTTAGTTTATTTTCAGTTATTTGGCGCAGGCTTTTGGGTATGCTGGGATAAATTACAGCTCAGCAACACTTGGCACAGCCATGCTCAATCTTGTTCCTGGTTTTACCTTCATACTTGCCATTCTTTTTGGGTTCGTTCATTCCTTTTTCATAGATTAACTCTCTTTTGTTTTATTTCATTGTAGCTTTAGAAAATGAAAATTACATTAATTTGAAAACAATTGAAGTAATTGAACATAATTAGGTTATTATGTTGACCTTGGACACCGGTGCGGGTTTGATAGTGAACACTTAACACGTCCTCAAATTGAAGTGTCAGTTCTAGCGTTAAGGATTTTATTACTTGTTACTACACAAACTAGATAACAGGAAAATTTTGTTTTATTGTTACTACACAAAATGAAAATTACATTAATTTGAAAAAAGATGGAAGTAATTGAATGTAACTAACTATGTATGTGTGATACCAAACACACCCTCAATTTGAAGTGTCGGGGCTACATGGATTGATATTTCCGAGCAGAATCAGGAAAGGCAGTGAGAGGATATATAGTCCTAAGTTGAGAACTTCTAATTACTTTCTTCATTAGAGAAATATATCAGGATAATATGCCACCCAACATGACTAGAATAGCATTAAATTAAACCATCACATAGACTATCTTGTAGTGATTACTTTAAGGAGTAGGCTGGTGATTATTCCATATTTGATCCTCTGTGCAATCTATCTTGAGTAGTAGTTCATTATCTCACTAATATTTTACCATCTGACTTCATATTTGATCCTCTGTGCAATCTATCTTGAGTAGTAGTTCATTATCTCACTAATATTTTACCATCTGACTTCATATTTTTTGTGGATAACTTTTTTCCTTACATAACAATATTGAATCAATTTTATAGGATTAACTTTTTAAGTATAGTCTCTCAGTTGATGCATAGGACTCATGTAATTTGTTAGGGTCAATTGGCATACACCCAAAGTGTCTACAAACCTCCACCATTTGCTTGGATTTTTCTGCTATCTAGTTTGCAATGAAACCAAATTCAATTATCTTGTTTCATTTTGAAGAGAAGTATACTGAACAAATAGTGTCATTCTCAACAGAAGTTCTCTATTGAGCTGCTTACAATCTTAATTTCTTTGACCTAAATTTTCTCACAACACCACTTTTCTCAACCAGCCTACATAGATGATGCGACTAAGCATCAAATTGTGGGGAACTATTAGTGCTTGGGTCATAATTCTCGTTTTGCTTAAATTCTCTCATATTGATTCCAGAAATTAAAAGGCATACTCCCTCCGTTACTATTTATAAGAAAAAGTGTTGATGTATTTAGTCCACATTTTAGACCAAATACATCAACACTTTTTCTTATAAATTGGAACAGAGGGAGTATCCTGTTAGTGAATAACAAATTTACATAATTGGGCTAGTAATTATTTTTTAAGATTTAAATATTCTTAAATGTATATCAAACATTGAAATGCTTATACTGCATATTCAAGTCTTTCATGTCTAAGAGATTTAGTTTCCCTACTTACTTTCATTGTTCAGACATTATGATTTTAGGATGTAAACCAGTAGTATTTTGTGATATATTGTTGTGTCTCTGAAATCTCTTGAGCTTACATTCATAAACATGACTCCTAGTAAAGATCGATCGACAATTAATCATGTTTTGTCTTGAAATTGAAAATGATTCCATTTTGGTGTGTGGACACCTAGTCCCAACACAATTACATTTATATTATTGGACTATAAAGATATTATAAGAAATTTTTTTATAATATAACATATATAAAAATATATCATCACATAATGAGTTTCGTTCGATTGATGAATTAGAAAATCTTTTGCAGTTCTTATAAAATGTAAGTAACAAATCTGGGGTTTGAAAGCTTTTGTGTGTCTATTTTAAATATAAAAGGCTTGCCAAATATGCACTTCAATTCATTTTAGAGAAAAAGAGGACATATTTGTTCTTTGAATCAGTTTTTCATTATTATAGATCTGTCTAAACTCATTTCACTTTGTGGTTTCAGAATGGAACGATTAGATTGGAGAAGCTCAGGCAGCCTAGCTAAATTATTGGGAACAATAGTATCAATTTCCGGTGCTTTTATTGCGACTTTATACAAGGGTGTTGCACTTCTGAACGGACCATCACCTGCAAACTTATCTCAGTATCCAGTTTTCTCGCAAGATTCTAATTGGATACTCGGAGGATTATTTCTTGCAGCTGATTGTGTGATGGCTTCAGCATTTACTATAGTACAGGTGAAATTAAAAAGCCATAGTAGAGATTTCATGATCTATAATTTCTAATTGCATTGCATGACACCAATACTTTGTAATAAACTAATTATAATTGGCTGTATTTCAGGCTTCTATTCTTAAGAAATATCCAGCAGAGTTGATTGTTGTATTCTTTTATTGTTTTTTTGTGGCCATTCTATCTGCTGTGACCTGTTTGGTTGTCAAAAGCGACATCGGTGCTTGGAGCTTGGAACCCAATTTAAGATTGCTAGCGGTTCTATACTCGGTAATCAAAATGTATATATTTAGATTGAAGTACAAGTTACTACTAATAACTATGCATTATCTTTGTCTTGAAGTCTGAAATTTTCACTGATAAACATTTCCAGGGAGTCATTGGCTCTGCATTTCAGGTTGGTGTTATTACTTGGTGTTTGCACCAGACAGGACCTGTTTTTGTTTCCATGTTCAAGCCCATAGGAATTGTCATATCAGTGGTTATAGGCGTTGTCTTCCTTGGTGATGCATTCTATCTTGGAAGGTAGGTTGTGTGCCTCTCTTATGGACTGTATTTTATTTGTGTTAACCCTATGGTTCTCAGGGAAAATGAGCCTTGATAATTTGGAGTTTGGCCGAGAGGTATGTAAAGTCCGACCAAAGATTGTTATAGTCAGAGTTCAAACTCGGAGTCTTTCGATCCATTCGTCTTTAACTAAAGCTCATAAACCACTTGAGCCGAATCAGAGTTCTCTCTTCTAGACTATGTTTGGTTGTACTGTTGAGTTTATTTATTGAAACACAAATTCATTGTTGTCTTTTCAATGCAGTCTTATTGGTGCTGTTGTGATTGTCATTGGGTTTTATTCTGTATTGTGGGGGAAATCCAAAGATATTGAAGCAAGAAGCTTGGAATCAAGAGGCAACCAAACCCTTCTTTTGAAGGAAAACAGTAGTGAAGACATATGAAGGGGTTAGTTCATTTAAAAAGATACTACAATTCTGCCAACATATTAGATAGTTTCAATTGTTTCACTCGGAGTAAGGAGAGAGACAACTCTGACTCTGAGAAGTACATAATTTATTTCTTTCAATGTGGCATGGTTAGTGATCAGTGATCACCTATGTATACTAGTTTGAAGATGTTAGGCTTCACTATGCAGATAAAGATGTCAGACTTTGTGAGTTGTAACCTGTTTTGCTTACAAAAATCTTGAAGTAAAACTATTGTTGTAATACTATGCAAGATATGTACACACACTCTGTATGATTACATTTGATATCCAGTGGTTTACAATTACGGGGGAATATGCCAATCTAAGTACGTGTAAATAACACCACTAAATAAAATGGGGGAAGCCTTTGAAAGTTCTCCATTGCATTAAAATATTTCTGTTTTGATTGGAGCTTAGAGATTCTTCAAAGGAAGAACACTTGCACAGTTGCACTGCAAAGATGGGATTGGGCCTTCAATAAAGAGCAAAAGTAATCATTTCCTTCAAATAAGACCAGTTTGATATATCTCAGAAAATAAACAAACTTAATTAGCCGTAATTTTCTGCAATATTGAAATCCCAACTGTGATTTATCTTAGTTATAGGTCATGATTTGCGAAAGGGATGCAACGTGAATACACTAAACATTGAAGAATAGTATCATGAAATGTTAATCTTAATCGTCTAGCTTACAAGAGAGTAAACTCCTATCTTTTTGACCAAGTATGAATGAACTTTATTATTATAAGAAAGTCAACTCCTTATTTAAATTTGACCTTGAACATTGGATATTGAAGGAATGCTTGCTGTTTTTTTTGGTCAAAGGAGTGCTTGCTTAGGTGCTTAGATTGTGATAGTTCCAATTACCTGGTGGAGGTGGGGTGGTCCATTATCCAAATTATGTTAAAAAGTTAATTTCATTTCTGGCGTGAGGAACGATGTTGAGAGGATTATAATTTGAAGATTGATCTTTTTTTTTACTAGAAGGAATTTTTCATTGAATCTAAGATAGAAAATATTTACAACATTTTAAAGAAGAGACCTCTGAATGCTTGAAAATTTGAATCAAACAAGTCTTACGAATATTTTTTCAACATTTGTTTTCGCTGGAAAAAAATAGAAAGTTCTCTCTATCAACAAAACATAATAAACTATTAACATTTTCTTGTTGTTCAGGCGAAAATTGAATTTGAATGATGAAAAAAAATTGTCGAGTGGCCATGTTGCCAAGATGATTAAAAAAAAAATACCCCTCCTCTCAAAAAAAACTAAACTTCTAAACTTCATTTTAATTGGATGAGATATAATTTGAAAGTGTGTTTTAATCAATAATTTATTATAAATATTAGTTTACCAAATAATTTATTAGTTGACAAAGTGATATTTAAGATTTATTTTAGCATGCCCACACATTTTCCATCATTATTCTTTTTATTTTAACAACTTCAAAGTGATATTTTATATTATCCCCTCTTTTCTTTTTCTTTTTTGTTACAGTTATCCTCTCTTTTCTACTTCAAGCGAAAGAAACTTGCCAATGTCTTGATTTTTTTTATTTTTTTTTAAATCTAAGTCATTGAAAAATGAGTTCAAACTTGCATTGAGGAAGGAAAGATAAGTCTTTTTCCACCTTTAAAATGTCAATTATTTAGTAATCATGATCGACATTATAAGTTAACTATACTAATTCTCTTAAAAAATACAATAACAACTTTATTGCTGCAGGCACATTGTGCATAATGGATATGATTGTATTAAAAAAACTGTTGAGGGACTTCAACAATAATGAGACTGAAAATTCTGTTTTTTATTTTTTTCAATCTTAGAATTAAAAATAAAAATAAAAATAGTCTTCTCCTCTGTAGCAACCTTTCAAATAGTGAAGGAACAAAAACAAAAATGCTATGGGCTCAATTTGTTAGTTTACTTTCACCATTCTATTGACTCTGTCAGCCTTATTACACATTAGGCTTAACCAACAGGCCCACCAACTTGACATGCGCATGAATTCAAATTTCAACCAAAAAAATAAAAATAAAATTCAACCACGTTGAGTTTGATCCATCTGTATATATTTTGACAAAACTCTAAAGATTCAAAAAAAAAAAAAAAAAAACAGATTCCATTTAAAAACATTAATTTTTTCTTTAGATTCCAATCTAGTCTTTCTTAATTATACGCAAAATGGGTAGATTATTATACAAGTAACGCCAAAAAAAATCCTCTAATGGTAGGGCCACAAAAAATGTGCGCCATTAAACCATTCTCAAACATACTAAAAAGCTTCAAGTTAGTGGTCCTCGATTATTCATGCTTTTTTCTATTATGGCTGATAATTAACTTAATAAATCACCAATGCTATAATATATAGGATCTAATTTGTTTTTGGTATTCGTGTAAATAATTTTTATACGGTTAATCAGTCACAATTCTCAAATCATTAAAAATATTTGACTTTTATGATAATTACTTTTAATATCGTCCACATGATTGGTTGTGATGTGACACAGTTTAAAATTTTATACATGCAAATTAAATTCTACTATTATAATAACCCAAAGTAATTAACCAACAAATAAATAGAGAACATGTGCACAAGATCTACACCTAGAGAAAATAGTTAAATGATTAAAACTCTATGATACGTCACGTTTGATCATTAGTTTAATAAAATTAGGGATACTCGAGTTGCAACTTCTCTTAGAAAGTAGCTTCTTCATTCTATGAAAGGTTACTCACATCACATGCATGGACCCATTTCTTCTCTTCCTTTCCTTTTACTTCTTATATTTAGAGCACAAATTAACATGCTTTTCAATTTCAGCTCAATAAAGAGAGAGTACTCTAGTTTGGTTTTTTTGTGGTGCTTGTGCAAGCTCCAACAATTTTGGAACACACACACACACAAAGAGACACATAGCTAGAAAATACTCAAATTAAATCTTTGTCCATCTCTCTCTATATATAACAAGGAATATAATTAACATATTATATAAAATTTAGAAACTTGTTAGGAAATTAATAAATGGAGGGTAAGAATAAGAGTTCAGAATTGGTAGCATTTATAGTGATGGTGCTTATGGAAGGGTGCACAATAGGACTAACAATTTTAGCAAAAACAGCAATAACAAATGGAATGAGTCCATTTGTTTTCATTGTTTATACCAATGCTCTTTCCACTATAATACTCTTTCCTTCTTCCTTTTTATTAAAACAACAACAGGACAGGTTTGTGTTTTTGTTGCTAGCTACCTAACATGGGTGAATTTGTTTGCATGGATGATTAATTTTCATTGTTATGTTCTTTTCACAGAAAGGAGAGGCCACTTTTTAGTTTATCTTTGTTTATGAGATTCCTGTTCCTTGGTTTTACAGGGTAAATACTCTCTTTCTCTCTCTGAATATAAATACTTACCTGAATGAATTCAAAGGTGTCATAAATCATAATAATATTCTATATGGAATACCAACCAAAAAATTATAGTATATCTAAATTACTAAGGTACTTTGAATATAATATAATTGAATTAAAACTTAAAGCCTGTGTTAACATTTTTGTTTTCATTGATGGACTTTGCAGAATAACAATGACTCAGACACTTTTATTTCTGGGTCTAAGCTATAGTTCTCCAATACTTGTATGTGCCATGAGCCACTTGATTCCAACATTTAATTTCCTGCTCAATATCATTCACAGGTTACTCTTCAAATATTACTCTTTTTTTTTTTTTAATTTCCTTTTATTATTATTTTTTGTATATTTTTTTTATGTTGTTAGATTAATATATAGTTGATGGATCAATTTATTTAATTGATGTTGTGTTTTATTTTTTCAGGAAGATAGAGTTGAATTTAAGAAGTTCAGGTATCCAAGTACAAATGATTGGTATAATGGTATCAATAATGGGAGCAATAGTAGCAGAATTCTTCAAAGGACCACTCATAAGACCCTCTTCTCACAACCTTAGACACACTAAGCAACTTTTTGTCTTTTCTTCAACACCTGAATTTTGGGTTTTTGGTGGCATTTTGCTTGCTGCTGCTTCCTTCTCTGTTTCAATTGGGAACTTTATTCAAGTACTGCACCTTTTCTTTTGTTTATTTTTTTAATAAAAGAAAATCTATTATTCTTCGAATTAAAATTTCCTTTTGAATGTTTGAAGTGATTAATTCAAGTTTGTTCTGTTCTCTTGATACTACTAGAAAGAAACTATAAAGCAATATCCAGAACAAATGAAGGTGGTTTCTTATTATACCTTGCTTGGGTCAATCCTTAGTGCAATAGTCTCATGTATATTGGAGAGAGATGCAAATGCCTGGAAGCTAAAGAGTAACATGGAGCTCATTCTCATTGTTCTAACCGTAAGTATCATCATATTTTTTATATATACATGTAAGGGTTAAATAAGTTTAATTTCTATAATTTTTTTAAAAAAATTTGCAGTACAATTTTTTTGATTTTCATATTTTATCTTGCTTTTAAGACAAACATAAATTATATTTTTAAATGAACTTTTGTAAATATATTTTGAATATGATAAGAATTTTTTCTATAAAAATTTTAGTGGTTGATGAATTACATTTGTATTTTTAAGTGTTGAGCTTAAAAATGCATATTTAATTATTTTATGTTAAAAATTCTAAATTTTTGTACATAAAATATTTATAATATCTTAAATATACCGAAAAAAATCGTTCAAATATTCAAATGATACACATGAATGAATTTAATTGCAAAGACCAAAAATAAAAAGTCGTCCAAATATTCAAACGAATAATTTTTAAATTAAATAAAATATTGAAATTTTATAGACTAAATTGATTTAATCATACGTGTAATATAATTCAATAATGAAAAAAACCATATAATATTACACATCACTTAAGAATAAATAGATTGGGAGTACCGAATTTGAATCTAATTAAAATATTTTTTAGTGAAATTTTTACTTATCTTCTATTTACCTTCGGATTTCTGCACGAAAGATTAACACAAAAAAAGGAATATGTTCATGATAAATATGTAATTTATTTTGGTACAGGCAACATTTGGAGGTGTGATTCGTCCAAATATTCAAGTTTGGTTCAGCCGAATGAAGGGTCCACTATATGTACCACAATTCAAGCCCTTTGGTATTGCCTTTGCAACCACTTTTGGAGTTTGCTTCTTTCCTAACAGCCTTCATTATGGAAGGTACTTGCAATTGGATTCTCCTTCACATTTCCCACATATGAATATTTTTTATAAACTATGTTTTTCAAACTAATAATGTTTATGCATATGAATTATTTATGTTCACACATTGTGCATGCAGTGTGATAGGAGCAAGTGTAATTGGAATGGGCTATTATACAATATTGTATGGAGAATTCAAAGGAGATATTGAAGATGAAGAAAACTCAGATTCTTTGGACAGCAAGAAAATTCCACTTTTGCAAGAAAAGATGGAAGTGTAAATCTATAATAAAGCTTTAAAGTAGACCTACTATAGATCCAGAAGCTTCCTCTATTCTCATGTACATGTTGAAGCTGCATTTGATTTCAAAACTTCCTTTTTTTTTCGTGAAATATCATTTCAAGTAATATACGTGTTTTTTTTTATACAAGTAGCTCATTGCTATTTGTAACTGTATATATTATAATACAAGTATCTCATTGCTATCGATATATGCAATCCACATATTTATTGTCAAGTGATTCAAATTTTCAATCTTAGTTAAAAATATAACTTGTGTTCAAGATTTAAAAAATATGCGCAGTAAGAGGTTGGCAATTGAAAATTCAAATCAGCACTAGCACTTTTTTTGTTTCCTTTTGATAGAACTTTTAATTATAACAAATTAATTAGGTAGGAGACTTCTTTCGGTCGGCAAATGATACTGTGATTAATCCACTCAAAACTAATTTATTTCAGAAAACAAAAGAGTAGAAAGCAAAAATTTCCAAGTTAACTTAGATATCTCATGAAAAGCCCAGGTTTTAACTGATACAGGCCGCAATGGGAAAACATGATAGAAGAAGATAAATACAAAGTTTTTCGAATGTTGGCTGAAATGGATTTGGCTTCTGCAATCTTCAAGATCTCAAAAAAGTTACACATGTAGTGTAGTTAGACAATATTTAAGTTCAGAGGGAGTATTAAAGTTACATTTGTAGCCTAATATTATGCTTATATGACGCATATTGCACAGTCAACATAATAACATGGTTGATACCATTTTCTTGGCCTGAAAATGTCGTATTTTCTTCATTCAATATTTCCACGGTTTGGCAGGAAAATCAGTCACCCTTGACATAACCGTGGGAATTTTTACCAGCCCTGTACATGCCGTTACCTCTTCCATATATTTACACATCTTTAAAAGTTGACCATATTATCAGCCCTACATGCAATTTTGAGTTCTCCACTTGACACCAAAATCTATAAGAATTTTTCTCTATGTGCAAAACTATATAGGCTGTTGAACTAATAACATTAAATACTATCTTCTCATCCTGGAGGCTGACGCCTTGGATTGGATATGTCTCCTTCCACTGGGCAAACCACCATCACTCACACTTCCTTCCACAAGTTTTTCGTGAACATCCGAAAATTCTGTTCTCCATGATCGCAGGGGAACGAGGTAACTATCATCCTTGACCTTGGTGTTTTTCCTCCGCTCTTCATCATGGCGTTTTACATTTTCTGATATTTGATGGAAGGTTTTGTTTATCTTTGCAATACCCCTTTCAACAGGTTCTACCACATGTGAAACTGTAAATTTCATGTCATCAACAATCTGAAACGGAAAGACAGCAAAAACAGCGTAGATGAGTTTGACATAGAGATAGAGGAGAAAATTAAAAGGTTTGAAGCTGAGTGCGAGATCTCACAATTTCACCACTTCCAAGAACCACATCACGAACATTATGAGTAAACTTCATAGGCTTCTTTTCTCTCTCACCATTTCGACCCAGCCGCATTCTAGTTGAGCGCTCACAGTCTCTAACCTCTGCAGGATCAGGAGGTGACCCTAGTGATGCATAGTCAGCCATCACCGCTGCATTGCGGACACACCTCTCTCCTCTTTTGTAAGGTACTGCAGGAAAGACATAAAGGTGCACAACTGCAGCAATGCCCATCTGTTGACAATTTTAAGATGGGGAATCATTTAAAAAATGCCAACCCAGAACTTCAGGATTGATTGCAAACATTTTCCATGTTAATGACACAAAAATTCCAGCTTATCCAGGCATCACACAACATTTAACAAATGAGAAAAAAAAGACTCAACATACTAAACATAAAACTGATGACTCGCTTAACTTGATACCAAAATTAGTCCCTGTCTCCGTTCTAAAGCAAACCCAGAATTGATCTTTTAAAAATGCTCAAGAAAATAGAGTAGAGCCTAGTATTTCATAAATAGGTCCTAGAATGATCATCTCATATACCAAGTCCTATTGAAGCAATTGTCCATGGATAGATGTAGAAACTATAGAAAAGTGCATTTGTCCCTCTCTCGACCTCACTGTCTCTTGACCTTATATGCAGATTATAGATATATTAGTGCTCCTTAATAATGCAGTATTAATTAATCAATGACAAACAAAATTATCAAAAAGCTGTTGATGCACAACTCAGTTTATTGTGTAATTTCAACTGTTTAACAAAAAGTAGGTTGAACTATTGGCCTGTATTAGTAAGGGATTTAATTCATATACACTGTCAATGTAAAGAGTTTTACACTGTCAGTCAACCACAACCCTTGGATCATTAAAGATGTTTGAATTTGACCATAACTACCTGTAAAGTCATGCTTATGAATGGTTGTGATATGCTGACAATTCAACTCATTAGTTATATATTAATCATAAAAGCAATATGCAAGCACAAATAGCACACCTCTATACAGATGATATAGTCTTGAATACGTGTCTTTAGCTCCTGAGCCAGTGACCCTTTAAATGCTCCCATCGAAAAAAGAAATGCAACAGCCACTCCTTGCCACCATGTTAGGAAGACTATTGATTTAAATGTTAAAAATTTGGCTAATGGTTTGATTGGCTCTAATTTATCTTTAATGACAGAGTAGAACTGTACAAGACAATACAGGGCCCAAGTCTGACTAAAATTGAGAACACTTGCCAAGTAGGGATACCTACAAGCACAAAAGAGAATCAGGCAGCAGTAAGAATTATGACAAATAGATAACGAAATAGACAAATAGAAATGATAATTTATGTACATCTTTTCAATCGATATCTCAACAAAAAATTGTTCTAAGATCAAGAATAATTTTTGTTGTTGAGAATTAAGATTATATATATTTTATGGTATCATTGGAATCTTACCCATATCTCCATTCAAATTTCCCCTCTCCATAAACCCCAAAAGACTGGAGGATCATTGCCAGCAATGCACAAATCATTTTCAGTATCATCTGGAATGTAGGTTTTAGTCAACAATAAGAAAGACATGGATTCCACTTTCCCAAAAAAGAGAGAGCAGTGGAACAAAAGCACAATTCACCAAAATGCAACATACATATTGTACGATGCCAATTTTCACAGCTTGATAGAACTCAGGACCAAGATACCAATCTCTTAGGAAGCAATTCAAAGGAAATGGATGTTCTACAACTCCATATGCATAAGTTTCTTTCAGGAGAGGAGTGCTGGAGTCTGTTAGGCTCATACTTTCCATAAATTGAATTGTTTTGTCCTCACCACCTAAAAGCAACCATAATTTAAAAATTGAGATGTACAAAATCTTTCAGCCATTTATAACATTCAAGCCTCATAGATTAATAGATTTTGAATTAGATTTGAGAGAAAGGATAGTCTCTTAAAATATCTTAATCCTTACACTTTTCACAGCTTGATAGAAAATCCTTACACTTCACGCATATAGAAAAAAATAATATACAGGAATAATAACTACAACTAGTGAGATAAAAAAGATATGCATTCTATTTGACATACCTAAGCAAGCTATAAGGTATCTTTCAAAGCAATATAAGGCAAAGGCCTCATAGCAATCCCGGATAACTTCACAGTTAAATGCCGCACTGGAATCCAATAGGGACAAAAACTGCATCATATAAACATCAGAACATAACAATATACTATTAAATTATATATAAAAACAAACCAATAAAAAATTTCAAGGCTGGATTATTTACATAAAGAAGGCACACTGATACTAATGTCTGTTGCAAGTCACTACAGATGGTCCTTTCAGGAAAATATAACCCAAGCTTTTCTTAATATCAGTTAAACAAGAATAAAATCTGTGACTGTATTATAAATACAAAGGAGGCAGTTTTTCTTGTCAGTATCAATTATCAATAAGATATCACAAAACTGCCATTAGATGACAGAAAATCCTCAAAAAACAAACTAGCCCAACATAAATTTGCATGTGAGCTTATCAAAAAATAAATAAATATGCATGTGAAAATTAGAGCATTTTAGTCTGACTGTGGAAGACACTGACATAAGAATTCTTTAGAATTAATAACCAACCCAAATAAACAATGCTTTTTATGATATATATAAAGAGAAACAAAGAGTATTTGGCCATTTACTTGGCATATCTTACCGATTCCAGTGCATAGACAGGAACCATTAAAATGAGACCAATCAAAAACTTCTGCTCCTGATTAAAAACAAAAGAAAATATTATGAAATGAAAGAAAAAGGTAGTACAGGCAAGAAATAGCCAAGTGACTTAAAGGGTGCAACTATAATAAGCACTGAGAGAGTAAAGGTAGGGATCACATAAATAATAAATCTATTGGTGCAGGAGGAAAAATATATAGTACTCGAAAGTCAAAAGTAAAGGATCATATGTAGAAACCTCAGGCTGATTATAGGAAGCTAAATGCTCGAATATCAGATACATGGAGAGAACAAGGGCAACAAACACAAATATACTTGCACTGAAGACTGTCCAGCTAACAGTTCCTGTAGACTCGACACCTATGTTTTGGGGCCACATATTCCCTGATCTGCTAGTGGACTCAACGATCGTAAAAAGAAATATGGAAGAACACAGAATATCCATGAAACCCCTTTGCCGAAACATTAGAATTGGTTGTATTGAATAGTCTTTCCTTGACTTGATCAACTCTATGCTTTACTATATTACAGACAGTGTGAAGTGTCTCCACTCCTACAAAACCTTCTATTGCGTTAGATTTTCCCTCTTGCTGTCTTTTCTGTATGGAAAGTGGAAACCAGCACCCTGTAAGATATAATATATATAACACAAGAAAACTGCCCTTTAGTCCATCAACAGCAGCCAAGGATGTTTGCTTTTGATGCATCTAGAAAACCTGAATTGAGATAGGACATCTATCATGCATTGACAATTGAATTCCCTAAGAAATAGTGTTTACCTATTAAAAATATCCTCATTCAGTCTTTGAAGCAAGTACAGGTGGTTCAACTAGTAAGCATATCCAAGATAACAGAAGATTTAGTAATAATAAATCTTAGACATAAAATATCAAAAACTCCCACAGCTCCAATATGTCCATTTGCAACAGAAAATCCAAAAGTTAAAACATCATTCAACCTCTACACGACAACATATCAATAACTCAAACTATAAATCAGTATATCACTAGATACAGAGTGCCATAGTTTGATGGGGGAAGGTATATAAAAAAGGTCAATAACCAGAGAACTAAGAGCTGGTGTGCCATTTTTTTAATGTATAGAATTGCTGCCACAAAACTATTTATTAAATAAATGACCATGTACTCTCCTAACTATTTTCTTGTTCCGGTCATAACAATTACCCTCACTTGCATATGTGATCACCGATCACAAGTAGGTACACCAGAAGAGGACAATAGCAACAATCTCATATTGAAAGTTGATCTAAACAACAAATTTGACACAAAATCATCAGGCAACTTCCATTCCATTTGATCATATAGTTATCATAGCATGTACTCTCCTAAGGGAAGTCTAAGAGAAATAAAATAACAAACTCTTTCCATAAATAAATTATTCAATACAAGACTTGGTCAAACTATTACAAATCATCTCCAAATCCAAGATGGTCGCATTAGTTATCATAGCATATTCCGCTGCAATATTGCTGCTACACTATGAAGCAAAAATATGGTCCTACCTAACGATTTTTTTCTTTTTAGGCACGAGACATTAGAACCAAAAAACGCACAAGGGGATGTCAAAAATCAAAGTACATACAAACCCCAATGTCCAAAAGAAACGGTTTGACAACACGTATTCATTTATTAAATGTCTTAGTAACGTCGGTAATTACTATTCACAGCTGCCAAAGGCACTAGAAGACAAACATCACATAATAAATGAAGTATCTAAAAACATGACTCTACTTCTCACTAGCAATAAAGGTTGACAGTACTTAATTTTCAAAGACTAAAACTATTCTACCGCATTTCCATTCCCCCAACACTAAATTTAATCATATATAATTGAAATTCAGCTTATCACATAAAGTCATAAACAACGAAGAGGTAATCAAGTACATACTTCAGCAAGGTAAACTCAAAAGGCGATTTAAATGAATTCAAAAACTATCACATAGATATAATTAGCCTTTCTTTCACATTTCATGGACAAAATACTCTTCGCCGACAACAAAGTTATTCAACAAACAACCATCAATTTTCAATACAAATAATATATTGGGTCATTCGGAAATCGAAAATGCGCAGTTTCATGTGGCATATATAAGAAATGATGTGAAAAGGCCAAAACCCTAGACCTCGAGTGTATGCAGACGGGGAAAGGAAAAACGCCATGCGCCAAAACAAAAATCGCTGCAATAGGAACAATAAAACGATGGAAATGAAACATTGAAGGAAAATTTAGGATAGAGTTCTAACCTGCGCTCAACATGTTGTGCTTTTCCCGAGAAAATCGAAATGGATATTTTCCGAGAAGATAGAACAAGAAAAGGAGGAACGAGCAGAAAAAAAATAATACTATAATAAATAAAATAAAATAATAAAATAAAATCAAGAAAGAAAGAGAGAGAAACGGAATTTTGCTCCGGCAGTTGGAAAACAAATCGCGAATTAATTTGTTTTTAGTTTTCGAGGGAGATATACGAACATGAGACGGACACGTGGATATTGTGATCGCAGCTAGAATCAGAGTCGTTCATTATGATGTCGGTTTTCTTATTTGACGTTTTGTGTGAGGGATGTGATCTCGAAGTTCAATGTCAAACGTCAGCGTGTACGTGGCAAATCAAAATTTTGGATCGGTGATCTCTACCAAACAGTCAGGGGCAGAAGAACACACTGTTTGGTGAAATAACTTTTGTGTGGGCAATTTTATTTGTGGACACACTGTTTGGTACCTGTCACTATAAACCATTGCTTGCTGAATTGAATGACCGGCGGCTCATTTTTTCTAACGGTCGTTGTTATTTAAATAGAAAGGCTCTATTATATAAAAGAATTTAAATTTATATAACTTTTTTAATATAACGTGTCCAAATTTTTTTAGATGACCGGGACTTAAAATTTTTATTTTCAACTACTCCATATATTATTCAATTCTTCCATCTCAAATCTATTCATCCAAACACAAGTTTCTAAAAGCAAAGCCGTGTTGGATTTGTCGGGTTTTTCTTAAGAATGATATCGGTTTTCAAAATTTTACTAAATTTACTTGTTCTGTATCTAATTAGTTTTAACGCACCTTTCAAAAAAAAAAATAATGCACATCTGAATATGTTTTTAGGGCTTCAATATGAAACCAAATTAATCTTTACTTTTATTATGTATTCATTGATTACAAATTAATTAACACTCAAAATAATTTCTTCATTAAGATTACAAAGTAATATGGTCGCTAATAAAACAATGTTGCAATTATTAGTTCTCATCTTTACATGACACTCTCCAACAGACACAAAATGACATCAATCATATGCCGGTCTCACAATTGAACTGGAAAATTATGAAGCAGTGAATCTACAAATGGTCTTTTAGTATACAAAAGAATGGGGCATTTTATACAAAATTGTTCTTTCATCGGCAAGTGTCAACAAAACCTAATACACTAGACCAGCCAAACGTTGATGGAAATTTAAGCAAATCAAAAGGTTTCTTACTTTCTTTCTTGTACCTATATGCTCCATGTTTCTTTTTTCCTGCTAACAAAAGAGAGGAGAGGGCAGTTTGCTATTGAAGTTCTCATACGTCGATCTCAAATCGCACTCAACTGCAAGGAGTCTATTAGCACCTGAAAACTGATCAATGGTTGATGATTGTCTTCTAGAGCGACAATGGATTGAGAGTCTATATCCCAACATCAAGCTCCTTTTGCAACTTTTTCTTTATACATATACATAGGCGCAAAACTAAAATTCCCAGCCTGAAGCTGTAAAAACTATATCTATATGGTCCTCAAGACACAAAGTATGCCAGGATATACTTCAAACAACAGAGGTGCTAGAACGGGTTACCCTTTGAGCTTCTTCCAAATCCCTGAACAACCTGCAAGTTCAAATAGAAAGGCTCTATTATAAGAATCCAGAATGCTGCCGGTGCAAGCAAGTTTAATGTTTTTGCAGTTAACTAATCTACCCTGGACCAATCAAAAAACAACCAAGTAAAACAAAGGCTATCAATGCCCAAAGCACATTGAAGACTACCCAAAATAAAGTTTATCATCCAAACTATGACAACAGACTTCAAAAAACATTCAAAATAACTAAGAATTTTTGTGTTTTATTTTATGATTTTGCTAATAATTTTAAAAATGTCACACAGTTTTCACTTGTTTACTGTTTCCGAAGTTTGTAAAATAAATGGTGAAAACAAAAAAATGCCATTTTATAATTTCTCGTATAAATATTTGGAAACATGAAACAGTTCGAATTAAGTGACATTTTTTTAAGTAGTAATAAATTAGGAAATAAAACCAGAAAAATATTTGCGAAAACCAAACAAGCCTTAAGTAAGCCCAAACCATGACTACTTCAAATTTTGCAGTCAATAGCCAAGAACTACCAATTTTCAAAAACAAATGTCATTGTTGACTTGTTGTTAGCATGCCAAATTGAAAGTACAATTGGAAAAGAAAAATGAACTTTTTCACTAATCCAATCCAAATTATTTTTATGATTTAATCATACCTTTTAGAATTAAGAACAGAAGAGCCACCAAGTATAAACCGGATGCCTGTATTGGTGGCATTTTGTAGAGCAACAGACCGTGACTCCTCATATGTTGTTCCACCAACAATGAAGATAATTACGTCCTGGGGCCTGGATTTCATACAGTCATCAACATCACAACTCAGATTATTCCAGTTATATGATAATAATGGACATCGTAAAACAGGCAACAATGTAGTGGCATCACAAATTTGGATATAAACCACGAGACCTCAAGAAGTCCACATATAATATTACAATGAAGAGTTTATATTTGATAGCAACAAACCTTCCTTGTTGAAAGTGATTCCCAATAAATGGGTAGTCCACATCTCTCAACCGCCCTTTGACAATGCTTTCCATGATTTGGAACAAAAGTGGCTGGTGTTGGGTGTAAACATTCTCAACACCCTGCAGCAAAACTCAAAATATTTAAGATTCAAGACTGACATCATCAAGCATATGATGTTATAGTAGTCATAATAATTCAAGGGTTGAATATGGTTTTGGGTGCAGTAAAATTGGACAATGTTGATTACAGTCCCTATACAGTTTTTACAGCATTTTAGTCCCTAAAAATAAAAATAAAAAAGAATGCGCTTTTAGTCCTGGGTACAGCCGGTGAGGCACTAAAAACATACTACTTTTCTTCAATGTAAAGACATAAAACATACTATTTTTCTTCAATGTAAAGACATAAAACAAATAAAATTTTATATGGATCAAACCAAATTTTACCAATATTATAAGGATAAAAAACATATTTAACTCATAATTTAATACAGACCTTCAGTCCACGTGCCATGTTACGGGCAATATTCATTAGATCTCGATTTCCATAAAGATCACCAGTTCTCTTGTCAACACCTGCCTGCTTCAAAAGAAACTGGACAAGCTGTTGTACCACAGTGAAGATATCAATATCAGAAACTTTCTCATGTAGCCATATATCAGAAGCAGCAAAATTGTCCATCTAAATGCTGTTCTTAAGTTAATCAATCTCATTGAACCCGGATTTCTATTTTAGAATATAGCCAAAGATATGACAAGACAACACAACCCAAAATAGTTTCACCACCACTACCATATACGTAAGGTATAAAAATTGGATAACTTCTGTTAAGGGACATTCAGACATTCATGCATACGAATATATGGATTTAAGAAGAAAGACAACAGTTTAAATTAGTTTACCCCAGGTTTGTATTTGGCAGATCTGGAAGCCAGTTTGTTGAAAAGCTGCATTAATTGAACAGGGCTATCCTTCTCATATCGCAAAGCATATAGCATGACCAAACGCAGTCGGTCCATATCTGATATGCTTTCATTGTTTAGTAGATTTGTCACTGCCTGCAAAAGAGTGCGCATAGAGACAAAAGTTATTACTTATCAACCAAAACTTACTTTAACTTTATCATTTTTAAACTGTTACCAGTCCATATAACAACAATTAACAGGGATAAATAGAATTGCATTTTTATGTGAGGACTGAGGACAAAAATAAGACGGCTTCTCATAACAAATAGTTTATTGTGTTTAGCATGGATTATTAGTGAAGTGAAACTAATCGTGGATATTATTCAAGAATTTGTTTATTCTTATACTTTGTTGTGGTTCCTTTTCCTTAATTCGTATATTGTTGGAAATTCAAATGCGAGTAAGTCCAACACTAAAAGGAAAGGGCTAAGTGAGAACAGAGTGACTACAATAACTCATATAACCCATGAAAGTACTAATTTCTAGTGAACAATATAGAGCTTATGAATTTCTCCAAAAAAAAAATAGAGTTTATGAAGACAGAACAAAATTACTACAAGGATACCATATTTTTTCAAATAAATATCAGCACTGAGATGAAAATATCACTATATATTAGTTTTCTATTTTCCCAGAACCACCCCCAAGAAATGCTACAACAAGTACCATGTGCAGAGCACACGAAAAACAAGTCACAGTAAACATTGCACAGCTTGAAAGGATTTTCCCGTTTTTTCTGTTGTCTCCAAAGTGCTTTTTTACTAGTGGGATATAATAATTATATGTAATAAAATCATATAATTAATTTAATACTATTTCAGAAATTAGACAGTATGCAATAAACAAACCTCCAGAGGCATTACTAACTGTTGAGATAATATATCTCAACATTATCATCGGTATTAGTAACTAGAAAGTTTCTTAGTTTATTCGATGCTCAACTTCTGAATTTGGAGAAAAGGCAAAGGAGAACTTAAAATAACTACGACTACAATATATACCTCAAAAGCAGCTCCTTGCCCTCCATTGCAAGCCAACTCCTGTTCTGTTTGCGAAACTAACATAAGTTTTCGCTCTTCAACTATCTTGCTCATTTCTGTTACCAAAGTTACATGCTTTGTCACATTCCCATGCATTTTTCTGTACTCAGGGTAGTTGTCAACAAACTTGGCCATGTCCTCTGCCAAGAGTCAAATCATCAAATCAGTGAGTTTTAGTACAATGTACTATGCTACCACGTATAAACAAGTTTTTACGTTCATAACTGCAACAGCTGAAGGGATTTTAGTACCCTGAAATGTGGGAGAATAAAAAGTACAAACCTACTGTTTGGATGTTCTGATTACTCTTCGCCACTTGTTGAAATTCATCAACCAGACGCTTGATATTCATACCAATATCTCCAAAATTCTCGTACATGTTAGCTTTGAAAAAGGAATCTTGTTCTGATGACAGCACAACCTCCTGCAATAAGAATTAGCAAAAATTTACTTTTCAATGAGCTCAAAATCAAGACTACAATATGCTTCTGACATATTACCCAGTGCAAGATTTGTATCCAACCTCCTGATCCTTTGGAAATTTACCAATGGATTTGATGTCTACTTTGTTGTCTTGGATTCCTATCAATTCATGAACCATAGCCTGTACAATATAACACCACAAATGAGCATTACCACCAATGTGCATACAAAATTTATCAGATCACTCAGCTGTAGGCTTGTTAGTAAGCACTAAGATTGTGTTAATACCACAGATACCTGATAGGTCCATTGATTTAGCAATGGGGTTACAGGATCATCCCTCCTGTCAATCACCAACAACAACGGAGAAACTTCCATTCGCCTAAAATCGAAAAGACCACTTTCCTCTTGGTACATCAGTTTCTGTTTCAAGCCCAATAAAGTAAATTAGTTTCACTGTGTATGCCAGCAAATCATTAATGATATAACATGGCATGTTGGGGTGCACATATTGCCAGCCAAATAACAATAGATTTGATACATGTGCAAAGAACATTATCCAATTAAGAACGATAGAAATGATATAAGCGCTTAAACTTGTAGAAACCATCAACCAAGTTGCTAAAATGCAATGTCAATTATTTAAAATAAACCACAAAATACAACTTAGACAAGGTGACTTGAACTCACTGCTGCTTCCTGTGCTACTCTTTTTGCAATGTCAGATGTTCTTTGATATCTAATTACTGGTCTCCGTTTTAATGCTAAAAAAACAGCAGCAAGACCTTCAACAACCCGATCACAGAAACGCTGCAATGCTGAAGGGTCTACGACAGCTGGAAGCATATAAATGTAATTTGAAGGCACGTGGAAAGTGAAATGATAAGGATCAATAGCAACAAAGTCTGCATAGAACTCCTGGGTGATCAGGACAACAACTATATCAGAATTAAACTTTACAATACAAAACCCAGCATTTTAGATTGCAACTCAAAGGGTGGGGAGTTCAAAATTCTAGCTCGACGGTGTGAAAATTCATTTTATCAGATAAAGAACAAGACAGTAAATACAAAAAATCACAATTATAAGACAAATTAGAAAGAAGACAATACCCTTCCATCCGGGTCTTGTTTCATGAAAACTTATGTTGATATTATTTTGATACTATAAAGTATAAACTGAATTGTAATTTTGTTGTCAATGTTTAAATAAACTAGCAATTATCCTGCCCAAGGCATGGTGCATTTGAAATATGCAAAAACCTAAAATTTTAGATATTTTAAAAAAATGATTTAATTGGTAAAAATATATAGGGTCTTGCTAACAAGTAAAGGCACTTGTTAAGCAACCACAAATGGAAACTTTATTTTGAAAACAACAAAATTTAAACTTTTAAGAGATTGAATGCCCAACTTTCAATGTAAGTTCAATATAAAGTTTCTATTTTTTATTCCTCAACAAGTGCCCTAAGAGCACTTGTTAGCATTTGCCAAATATCAATTAGTAGTAAGAAAAATAAATCAAATACAAAATACTTAACGTTTTAATGATTATTTACAAATATCTTATCTTATTATATTTAACATTTGACTTGATTAGAAATTTAAGTATTGAATGAAGAAATTAAAAAAAGTAAAAAATTTGTTTGGATGAAATAGTTAATGAAAATTACTATTTATTTAATGAAATATTCATAATATAAAAATGACACGTGGCTTATGAGAATAAAAGTATGGCGTGGCTTTTCGAGGTTTCCGAATGAAGACTCAAACTTAATATACTCTATGTCTCATATTATGTGTTTTGTTTGGATACTTGTTTGTCTCAAATTATCTGTCACTTTAGGACATCAAGAAAGCATCAATTACATTTTTCCTATAATACCCTTATTTATTTGCATCTCAACTATCCGATATTAATTAGTCAGTACACCTAAGTCCTACTACAATAAGGACAATGTAGTCAAAAGAGATTATTTTACCTTGGAAATGAATGTAATTGATAATTTTCTTAAAGTGTGTGCATAATCTTAAACAACAAAAATTATGAAACAAGGGTTTTTAAAACGTCTACTATCACAAAATTAGTGTGCAGTTAAATATCATAAAATGGTTATAGCAAAGTTCCTAAGTCCAAATAGACTGCAAACTTAAAAAGTAGAAGTGTGCACCCCATAAGCAGTTACCTGAACTTGCTGGACAACTTCCTGTTCATCCGAATCAGCAAGTAAGTGAATATGATGGTCCTTCAATATGTTGGAGAAAACTGTAATTTCAGAATGGATTCAAAAAGTGTCTTCAAATCAATGAGAGAAAGTCACTACTAACTTTGAGAAGTTACAAATTGAATTCATAAGGAAGGATTGTGCTATAGCTTATCGAAGAGTCAAGCAAAACAATTAAATAACCTACATAGATGATACTCTCCAAATCTAGGACTAGCCAGCTGACGACGCATATACTGGATATTCTCTGATGTCGGTCGAAGGAAGTAAATGGCCTTGAGATGTGACATTGGTTCGTTTGACTTGGAAATTGAATCCACCAACTCTACCAAAAACACTTCTTTCTGAAGAAGCTCTGACTGTGAGTACACAACACTCACAATACTTACCTGCATAAATTTGGAAGAAAAAAATGCAGTTCCTTATAAACAACCAAATGTAAGATAATCCATGTACCACCAAGTTACTACAGCAGATTGATTCATGATTTTGATGAAGTAAATCAACATAATATAGTCAACATAAATCTTTGGCGTCTTGGCTACAAAACCACATGTGATAGCTTCACAGGCACACATCAATATAATAAACTTAATATCAAACGATTATAACTGTCAAAATTAAGGAGCCTCATAACATTTTCCCTAATCCTATAAAACATCAATTAAAAAACATGCCCATATTTTACCGAATCACGCCATCACTGAACAATAATTTCAAACCTAGAAACCTCTTCTTGGCCTTCCATTGTGGATAAAATTTAACGTAATCAGACGCAGTAAAATTTTATAATTAATTAACAAAGGCAAAGACTAATTTTCATCTTTCAGGAAACATTCAAACCACTCCCAATGTCAATTTACTCATGAACCAAAAGAATCATTAAAAAAATTGAAACCACTGTATACTTGCTATAATAATAATAATAATAACAATTTGCTTGAACACAGACACTGAATAAAAATTGAAAACAATTTACATACGAAATTAGCAGAAATAGCAGTCCGTAAAACTTGCAAATGAGTAATTGGAACTATCTTAAGTGACACTTCATTGTCAATAACTCGGCGCGGAAAAATAAATTACGCTGAACGATTTGCTGAAATATTGATCAGATTTGTTAGCATTGTGGAAGATCGTTTAGGAAAAGTGTGGTGTACCGTTTGAGAATCAAGGATGAGAACCTTCATGCCAGAGATATCTTGCAAGATGCGGTTGATGTAATCACGCGCAGACGACGTGAGCACCATCGTGTGTACGAATTCTGTCTCTCGAAGAAGGTGAATCGATGAGGAAGTTCGATTGCAGCGGGTGCGAATCGATGAGCAGAGAGAGACACAGATACGAATACGAGTTCAGTTTAGAATTCACTATTCAGATCCAGGACCAGCGAGGAGGACGACGACGAGCTCTTAACGCGCCGTTTTGGCGTTCTTTGTTATTTTTTATTTTTTTTACAATAAGACTTAGTTTTTTAGTCCTCCTTTTCATTTTTTAACAAAAAAAAACTAATGATATAGAATGATGGGATAATGATATAGAATGATGGGATAACGTAGAATAATTAATATCTATGAAACTAATATAAAACGTAATAAAAACTTATATTTCAATTTCATAAATTTTTTCATATTTTTAATTTAATGAATTTAGATGGTTCTATATTATAAAATTGTATGTCACGTCACTAAAAATATATTAAATCGTCATTTTTTTATTTCAAAAATATAAAAAATTGACCAAAACTATCGACTTTTAAAATAGGGATACCAATTCCATAAATTAATAATAATAATAAAGTGATAAAAACTGCAATTAAGTCTAAAATAAATCAAACATAATTTTATGGTAAATGTAAGTTTGTCACTTAATA
>JBBPBP010009777.1:58631170-58642469 GCA_037974735.1 Cicer chorassanicum | reverse complement strand
CTTGACAATAAATTTAAAATGCAAAATGTATAGTATGTTAGTAAAATTGAAAGGTAACCATTCAAAATTAAAAAAAAAATTAAAAAAAATAAATAAATTTGTAACACCCCAGTTTTTATAATAAACTATTTTGTTAATAAAGTAGGATTTTAAATAAGTAATTTGATGTTAAAATTATTTTAGAATATATGTTGATTAATTTTCTTTATATGTGTGTTTTCTATGATGTGTTATTCTTGTACATATTTGACTAAATGAGTTGTGTAAACAACAAATATTATATTATATTATATTATATTATATTATATTATATTATATTATATTATATTATATTATATTATATTATATTATATTATATTATATTATATTATATTATATTATATTATATTATATTATATTATATTATATTATATTATATTATATTATATTTGATGGAGCTAAATATCACTAGAAGGGGGTTGAATAGGGATTTTAGCGTTTAAAAATAGTTTTAAAAATTTATGAGTTTCTGTCCTCTCAGTGAGGATGCGAACTGGAAATGATTTTTTAAACTTTTCAAATGAAAACAGAATAAGTGCAAGGAAAATGTAAAGAGATAGACACACAACTTTTATCCTGGTTCACCCAATGATGGCTACGTCCAGTCCTCACAACCTTATGAGATTTCACTAAAGATCAACAGATCAACCTCTAACTGATGATGATTACACTTTGTGTATTCTCAAGCTTCACCAAGCTTACAATCAAGTTTCAAATATTTTCAAGTACAACTTACTTGAAAATTACAGAATGATATGAGTATGATTGCTCTCTCTTTTCTTAAACACTTTCTAAAAAGATATTTCAAAGATCTAGTGTATGAATGTAGAAAGTTTGAAGAGAGGATGAATATTGCTTTTGATAAACTTAAGATTCTTGATCTTTTTCTGCAATATTGTTGTGTATTCGAATGATGAATAGCTTGTTGCCTTTTATAGAGTTCTTGAGATGTTCTTTCCATGAGACAAGCTTTTGTGACCGTTTGGGATCAATTCAAATCAATCCATGGTCTTTCATCATATTTACGAAAATGCCATCAGTTGTGCTTGGATCTATGTAGTTCATCCTCAGCCTAGCATTGAGCCTTGGTCTTGTGTAGCCTTTTTCTTTTCTCATTCTTCAAGACTTGTGACTTCTATTTTGAGTTTGTTTGCAGTTGCCTTTCTATATATTGACTTTGCTTTATTTTTCCAATCACCCAAAAATGAAATATAGGGCTGCCCTTAGCCTTTGCACATGGGATGGTGGTTTGCAAACATGTGACTTCTTGAAAATCCAACGTTGAATCACCTTTGAACCTAGTACAGCTGGCCTTTGGATTCCTTTTGATCAGATGCTTCATATATTTATTTATTCATGTTATTTTGACTTCCTTTGATGAATTAAGAACATTATTTCCGCGAGGATGGCTATTCAGTTTGAAAACCCATCCTCTGACCTATCCTCCAGCTTGAACATTTAATGTATTAACCCAGATTTTTCTCCCTTTTGATCTAATTGATGATTAACCTGTTTTCTAATAATAATTCACTTAAAAGCACAGATTAGTCATAAAACACAATCATAATCTTTAAACAATTTTGTTATCATTAAAATTATATTATATTATATTATATTATATTATATTATATTATATTATATTATATTATATTATATTATATTATATTATATTATATTATATTATATTATATTATATTATATTATATTATATTATATTATATTATATTATATTATATTATATTATATTATATTATATTATATTATATTATATTATGTGTTTTGTATTTGTCTTATTATGTGTTTTGTTTATATATACTCTTGATATTGTTATATGATATATAATATGATGAATTGTAATTATTTGTCTTGCAATTGACGTGGTGTGTGTGAATGACCTAGTATTAGTATATGTGAGTGAAAATCCCATTGTTGGAGCTTGTGTATCATGATAATAAATTTGAATGTAATATATGACTATGGAAATATGCATTGATGATGTGTACTTGTTGACTTATGATGTTACCACCTTTTGAATTTGCATGTTAGTCTTCATGAATCTTTTATTAATCCTTCAAAATTGTTTCAAAATTGTTGATTTCGGCAATTGTAGTCTTCATGAATCTTTTGAATTCCTTTCAATTTGCATGATATTTAACAATAAATTTAGAATGGAAAATGTATAGTCCAAACAAAATTAAAAGCAAACAAACATAACATGCAAATATTCATAAATGAAAATTGATAAAAATTTAATGTATGAATCTAACATTGCAAAACTAACAAAGTTCAGCTAAAGCAAAGGCTACCGTAATTCAATTTTGACATTTTTTTTACATTCTTTGAATGGGCTCCATCATTGTCGTCAGCGACTTCTATGAATCCCATTTTAAAAGGCTGCAATCATCAGAATCACGTTCAACCGGTTGTTCTATATGCTCCAGAGTTGTTCTATATGCTCTAGACGCAACACCAAAAGAACGAAAGTTGTACACAGCTACCTCACGAATATTAGTCTTAAATCGAGAAATAAGAGCTTTTCGCACTATTGCTTGAATTTTGTCACCCTTAAAATATGAAATACAAATTTGTTAAATTAATAACATAACAAAATCAGTCTGTGTATAATTTAAAAATTTGAATTTATCCATCAATACCATTTCCATCGCATAAAATTTATGTTTGAAATTCATATACATAAACCATAGTCGCACAACTTTAACAACCAAATTTCATAACTCATTTTTTGGAGAAATTGAAGCAACAAAATATGTTTTTTTTCCTGGAAATCGCACAAGGATAAACACAAATAAGGAATCTTTGGTAAAGGAAAATTAAAAGGAAATTGTGTATAGATGAGATAATATGAATGATATTTATAAGGGAGGCACCAAAAATGGGAGACTATTGAGGAGAGATACTTAAAATTTTAATTAAATTTATGTAATCTTGAGTAAGAATTTGAAGTAGTGGTTGCTAAAGTGGTGTTTGAAAAACCATTACTTTTAAATAAATAAAAACTGTCAAATCGTGGTGTAATTGATTGTATTTTTTTTGAATTCATAAATAAATTCTCAACTCTCATTAAATTTTTCTCTCTCAATAAACTGAAGGTACATAACAATAAATTTTCTTCTGACTTTTTAATTCGCCGATAAATTCTCAAACGATGCCTCAAAAGTAATGCGTGCGTCGCACAGAGACAAATTACGATTTTGATAAATATATTGTTATATTAATTTTTATATAAAATAAAACTTACAATAAAAAAATCTTCCGATTGTTATTGATTTTGGCGTAGTCTTCATGAATCTTTTGAATTCCTTTAAATTTGCATGATATTTAACAACAAATTTAGAATGCAAAATGTATAGTCCAAACAAAATTGAAAGCAAACAAACATAAAATGCAATTATTCAATGAAAATTGATAGAAATTTAATGTATGAATCTTACATTGCAAAACTAACAAAATTCAGCCAAAACAAAGGCTACCATAGTTTAATTCAACACAAAATAACAAAAGTCTTATGTTTGTGTGAAACTTGATTCTCACTCCTACTCAATTTTGACATTTTTCACATTATTTGAATTGGCTTCGTTGTCATCAGCGACTTCCATGAATCCCTTTTAAGAGGGCTGCAATCATCATAATCACGTTCATCTGGTACTGGCACAGGGACAGAGTTTGGGTATTGGCACAGGGACTGGGACTTGATATTTCTTATCACTAGCTTCTTCTTCAAACTTATCAAATCATTTATTATACCACCTTCTACGTAATTATCAAGTCCAGCTGCAACCTTAATCACGAATTGCGAAAATCAGAAACTAATAAATATTGAATTAGATAAGTAAAATAATTTACAAAAGGTAAAACAATAGAAACCTTTTCAACAACAACAAATCTAATTTTTTTTATAATATCCAAGTCACCTCAAAGTTTTTTTAGATTTTTCAAAATTTGAGTTCACATCATTTTTACCATCTATCTTAAATAACAACTGTTTTTTAACCAAATCTCCAATTTCTTTTGACACAGTGTCAGGTGTGGATCATAATATTCACATTGCTTATAAAATCATTAGTGTAGATCATAAAAATAAACATAACCAGACCACATCAATAACATATTGAATTTCTAAGGATGAAATGAATGAGTATGGAGAGACTGTGACCAAACTTGTTTATAATTCTCGAACCATTGTACCATTTTGCAAATTCAATTTAAATTGGTGTCTAGTTGTTCTATATGCTCCAGAGTTAGATGCAACACCAAAAGAACGAAAGTTGTACAGAACTCCCTCACGAATATTAGTCTCAAATCGAGAAATAAGAGCTTTCGCACTGTTGCTTGAATTTTGTCACCATAAAAATATGAAACACAAATTTGTTAAATTAATAACATAACAAAATCAGTTTGTGGATAATTTAAAATTTTGAATTTATAAAAGAAAGAATTAAATATTGTCATCCATCAATACCATTTCCATCGCATAAAATATATGTTTGACATTCAGATATAGAAACCACATTTACACAACTCTAACAATTAAATTCCATGACTCATTTTGTTTTAGAAATTGAAGCAAGATGTAGGATTAAGAAATTTGAAAAATGAGAATTTTTTTGTCATATACACCTATCCACTAAATAATATATTTGGAGGCCAAAATTTGAGTTCAAAATTTAAGGCCAAAAGCCTTTGTGTAACCCTCGGTGTTGGAAATGATGATAAAAATTAATGGAAGATTATTGGAAATAATGGTGACATTAATGAGCTAGTATGGTTGTGAATTGAAAAAAATGAGAAGTTCCACATATGAGAGATATTACACACTAGTAGGGTATATAAGGTGGAGGTATGTACCTTGGGGTGTGCCCCAAGGGGTACCCCAATTTTGTGAAGGAGGAAGAACGCAAGCAAAGTTGACCACCACACACTCGCGTGCGCGCACCGTTGCTGCCGTCCGTCCGGCTCAGCTCAGCCCGACCTTGGCTTTGGCTTTGGTCTTGCGGTGTATTATTATTTTTTTAGTAAATGAAAATTAATAAATTATTTAATTAATTTTAAAATTGAATGCTTGTGTTTTATCTCTGATTGTTGCGTTAATTACGTGACTGCCTTCCACCGAGTCTACCTGATGATCTGATCCAGTCTTCCCTTTTTGCCCGGTCAAACCTTAACCCTAGGTGCCACGTAACTGCTGTTGCCCGGTCATTATTCAAATTCAAAACCCTAGCGCATGTTCAGGTAGTCAAATGCGCACGTTTTGCGTGGGCAGCAGTTTCGGAGCTCACGTTTTCTGAGGTCAAGGATTGGAGCGGTCAAATGGAGCGCACTACTCAGAGCTAATGGATCACACCATTTTCTCTGATTCAGTTGCAGAATTCCTCAATAAATAGAGGACTCTCCTCAGTTGAAAAATCACATCAAAAAGCACTTCGAATATGAGGATTTTCTCTCTTCTCCCCCCGTTCTTACTTCTTCTTATTCTTATTTTTATTGAGTGGACTTAGTGCCATATTACGAGTGGTAGTCGCAAGATTACCATATTGAGGGTGTAATTCTAGAACGGTTTTCTACAATGCAGTATAACTCCGTACAGTGATTTGGGCTGTTTTATCCTGGGGATTTCGTGGTTGATAGTCTGCCTTGCACCTTTGGGGCAGTACCTCGAAACATCTTAAAGAGAGCGACCTAGTCCGCGACTCAACCCAGTAATCTTTTCGGTGGCATAAATTGTTTTTTCAAACTTTTTCGAAATTCAAAACTAACACCCGGCCAATACCGTTACCGATAGTGCTACCTCACAACCTTCTCGTCCCCCTTAACCACCCAGTGGAAATAACGAGTTTTTTGCCTTCTGTGGGATTTGAGCCCGGTACCTGAGGGGGGACGAGAATGTCGTGAGGTAGAACTGCCGGTAACGGTATTGACCCGGATGTTACAAAAAAAGCCCATGACCTTCTCGTCCCCCCTAACCAGCCAGTGGAAATATTTTTTTTGTAACACCCTGACCATTACCGTTACCGGCTGTGCTACCTCACGACCCTTACCGTTATCGGCGATGTTATTCACGACCTTCTCGCCCCCCTTACCACCTAGTGGAAATAGTAGCAATTTTTTGCCTTCCGTGGGATTTGAGTCCGGTACTTGGGGGATAAGTACCGCATCCACACAGTCCCACTACCAATTGATTGTAACACCCCGACTATTACCGTTACCGACGATGCTACCTCATGACCTTCTTGTCTCCCCTAACCACCCCGTGGAAATAACGAGTTTTTTCCTTCCGTGGGATTCGAGCCCTATACCTGGGAATAAGTACCGCCTCCACACAGCCCCACTACACTTTGCGTTAATTTCTTTGGGTGTCAAAATTTGTATGTTGGGAGTCAAAATTTGTACTATTGATTATATGGTAATGATAGAAGCAATTGGAACTTTTAAGACCGAGTCCTTCTTTTTACCTTAGTTAGTTTCTACTTTAGTTAGGTTGAGTTTTTTGTTTATTCATTTCCACGTGCTAATGCTGGCGATGATAACATGTGGGTCACGCACGCACGATGGATTGCGTGAATAAGAACCGTGAACGTGAAATGTGCGAACTCGATTAACCTTTGATGGTTGCGCACGGTGGTGGCAGCGCACGACGGTGTATAGTTGACAACAGATGTGTGGGGAGGAGGAAGTTGGTTACGCAAGCATTGTGGAATCTGGGAAAAAGAATGTGAACGGGTGAAGCCACCAAGGAATGTATTATAGTTTTCTTTTAAAGTAAATAAAATTTAAATAATAAATGCGTGGCTTGTTTTGATTCGTTAGATTAATCGAACTCATGAGATTGTCTCAAAGGTATGGTGCAGTTTCTTCCACAAAGATAAACAATCTTTTTCCAAACAACTATATCTTAAAACTAATAACAATAACATAAAGCATAACTTTAAACAACTAATTATTATTATTATTATTATTATTATTATTATTATTATTAATACCATCCACCGATTATTGTCATTATATTTACAAAATCAAAAGTTATAATTTAAATAAACTAAGAATAATAATAATAACAGTCACACATCATTTTCTTCTTCTCCTCCTCCTACATCTTTCACCCATCATTCTCTTATTCTTCATCTCATCCTTCCTCTTGTGATTAATTGCTGAAAAAGTAAAGAAGTAAGATAGTCTTAAATAGTAAAAAAAATATTTAGATAGTAAATTCAAACATACTTTTTTTGATTATAGTAGAAGGCAAGACCAAATTATGTAGCTATCTCTATTATTTCTCTTAAAACAAACATCAGAAATCCACAAATCGTATGCCTCAAAAATCCACAAAATCATATGCCCTACATTGTGACATATAGAGTTTAAGGGGGGACAGTTGGCAGAGTCTCAGAGATTTGTGGTGGAAGATTAGGAGAAAGTCCAACAAGACAAGGTGTGGTGGAGAAATGGAGAAGGTGTAGGAGGAGTAATGGTGGATGTGAGTGTTGCGGGAAATGGAGAAAGTGTAGGTGGAGTAATGGTGGAAGTGTGTGGTAGAGAGGGTGTGGGAGGAGTTGTTATTGAAGAAAATTTCTTCAGATTGATCATAATCATCAATATCTATTTCAACAGTAATATTAATATTAGATGAATTCATTGCGTTAACTGTGTTACTTTTGAAAATATTTGAATTTTAAGTTTTACAAAGTCTCTATTTATAGAATAGCTTCACGAGTATTGCATTTGAAGACACACTATTTATTATGGTGCTATAAATAATTTGTGTATTTAAATTTATTTGTTGATGTAATCAAACATAATTTTTAACTTTTTAATCTTTTATTATGATTTTGCATTGTGAATCGAACCATTTAACTATTTTACACCAAATTCTATTTACGTATGATTTTTTTAAAATTCTCTATAAAATTAAAAAGAATTATGGAGAACTACTTTGAATTTACAATCAATATCCATTATTTTTATTCAAGGTTGCCAATGCCTATTTATTATTTGTAATTAATTTATTCATAATTTGAAAAATGACAAAATTTTTGTCATATACAGCTATCCACTAAAACCATTGGGACAATGTAATTCTCGAACTTCAACATAATATATTTGGAGACCAAAATTTGAGTTCAAAATTTAAGGCCAAAAGCCTTTGCGTTAGGAGTCAAAATTTGTACTATTGATTATATGGTAATGATAGAAGCAGTTACAACTATATCTTAAAACTAATAACAATAACATAAAGCATAACTTAAACAACTAATTATTATTATTATTATTATTATTATTATTATTATTATTATTATTATTATTATTATTATTATTATTATTATTAATAATAATAATAATACCATCCACCTATTATTGTTATTATATTTACAAAAAACAAAAGTTATAAGTTAAATAAACTAAGAATAATAATAATAACAGTCACATCATTTTCTTCTTCTTCTTCTTCTCCTACATCTTTCACCCATAATTCTCTTCTTCTTCTTCATCTCATCATTTCTCTTGTGATTAAATGCTGAAAAAGTAAAGAAACAAAATAGTCTTAAATAGTAAAAAAAAAATATTTAGATAGTAAATTCAAACATACTTTTTTTCATTATAGTAGAAGGCAAGATCATATGATGCAGCTATCTTTATTATTTCTCTCAAAACAAACCTCAGTAACCCACAAATCATATGCCTCAAAAATCCACAAATCATATGCCCTACATTGTGACATATAGAGTTTGAGGGGAGACAGTTGGCAGAGTCTCATAGATTTGTGGTGGAAGATTAGGAGAAAGTCCAAGAAGACAAGGTGTGGTGGGAAAATGGAGAAGGTGTAGGAGGAGTAACGATGGATGTGGGTGGTGCGGGAAATGGAAAAGGTGTAGGGGGAGTAATTGTGGAATTTGGTGGTAGAGAGGGTGTGGGAAGAGTTGTTTATGAAGAAAATTTCTTCAGCTTGATCAGAATCATCAATATCAATTTCAACAGTAATATCAATATCAAATGAACTCATTGTGTTAATTGTGTTAATTTTGAAAAGATTTGAATTTTAAGTTTTACAAAGTCTCTATTTATAGAATAGCTTCACGAGTTTTGCATTCGAAGACACACAATTTTTTATGGTACTATAAATAATTTGTGTATTTTTGTTATGTAATCAAACATAATTTCTAACTTTTTAAACTTTTATTATGATTTTGCTTTGTGAATCAAACCATTTAACTATTTTACACCAAATTCTACTTTAGTTAGGTTGAATTTTTAGTTTATTCATTTTCACGTGCTCATGTGGGCGACGATAACATGTGAGTCACCCACGCACGACGGAATGCCTGAAGAAGAATCGTAAATGTGAAATGTGCGAATTTGATTAACCTTTGATGGCTTCGCATAGTGGTGGCTGCGCACGACGGTGTGGGGAGGAGGAGGAAGTGGGTTACGCAAGCACTGGGATTCTGGGGAAGAAGAATGTGAACGGGTGAAGCCACAAAGGCGTGTATTTAATTTTCTTTTAAAATATATAAAATTTAAATAATAAACGCGTGGCTTGTTTTGCAGCATTAATCGAACGCATGAGATTGCCTCAAAGGTATGGTGCCCACACAATCTTTTTTCAAACAACTATATCTTAAACCTAATAACAATAAAATAAAGCATAACTTAAACAATTAATTCTTAATAATAATAATAATAATAATAATAATAATAATAATAATAATAATAATAATAATAATAATAATAATACCATCCACCGATTATTGTCATTATATTACAAAAAAAACAAAAGTTATAAGTTAAATAAACGAAGAATAATAATAATAACATTTACACATCATTTTCTTCTTCTTCTCCTGCTACATCTTTCATCCATCATTCTCTTCTTCTTAATCCATCTTTCATCCATGGATCATAGTCATTATATTTACAAAAACAAAAGTTATAAATTAAATGAATTAAGAATAGTAATAATAACGGTCACACATCATTTGCTTCTTCTTCTTCTCCACCTACATCTTTCACCCATCATTCTGTTATTCTTTTTTATGTCATCCTTCCTCTTGTGATTGATTGCTGAAAAAGTAAAGATACAAAATAGTCTTAAATACTAAAATAAAATATTTAGATAGTAAATTTAAACATTTTTTTTATTATAGTAGGAGGCAAGACCAAATGATGCAGCTATCTCTATTATTTCTCTCAAAATAAACCTAAAAAATCCACAAATCATAGAGTTTGAGGGGGACAGTTGGCAGAGTCTCAGAGATTTGTGGTTGAAGATTAGGAGAAAGTCCAACAATACAAGGTGTGGTGGAGGAAATGGAGAAGGTGTAGGAGGAGTAATGGTGGATGTGGGTGGTGCGGGAAATGGAGAAGGTATAGGAGGAGTAATGGTGGACGTGGGTGGTAGAAAGGGTGTGGGAGGAGTTGTTTTTGAAGAAAATTTATTTAGGTTAATGAGAATCATCAATATCAATTTCAACAGTAATATCAATATCAGATGAACTAATTGTGTTAATTGTATTTGTTTTGAAAAGATTTGAATTTTAAATTTTACAAAAGTCTTTATTTATAGAATAGTTTGACGAGTTTTGCATTCGAAGACACACAATTTATTATGGTACTATAAATAATTTGTTAATTTGTGTATTTAAGAAATGAGGTCTTTTGTTTTGGAATTTTAAATATTTTTAAAGTAATTATTTTGTGATAAATTATCATCCGTATTAAAATTCGAATCTCAATTGATAGTTACTACTTTAAAAGTTACACTAACATCATGTAAACAAACTTGAAATACAACAATATCTATTTTGCCTAATATATAATAAGCTTGTAAAATTTTAATATAAAAAAGTACATCATCTCATCGTTCTTCCTAATAATGAAGTAATTGAATTTAAGTGTATCACGAGTTTTAGTTAAAAATGAATTTTTGAGAAAATACGAATTTGAATTTTGATTGAAATAAATCTTGACTATTATTTTACTTACTTTTAAACTCTGAATTACCAAGACTCCTTCTCTTAAGAATCAAATAGTTAAATAAAAAAACCATTAAGTAGTTCTTCAAATATCCAAATACTAAATATGTCATCTCTTATAAATAGACATTAATAATCATATTCAATTTCATGATTGAAATTGTGACTTAAATAAATCGATTCAATAAAAATTAAGCAAGACAAATATATATATCTAACTATATCAATTGTATAGACGCTTCTATAATACATTAAAAATTAAAGGCTATGATACA
>JBBPBP010009777.1:58608205-58630856 GCA_037974735.1 Cicer chorassanicum | reverse complement strand
TATTTATAAATTTTCGTATGATAAAAAAAAATTCATAGAAAGATCATCATTTCATTATTTACAAACATTATACTAATTTTCTACATACTTTTTAAAAAAAATATTTAACATTCCTTATTATAATAACAAATCCAAAACTTTTTTAAGTGGATTTCTCACACAATTTTCACAAACAATATTCAATCATTATAATTTTTAAATAATTTTAATAAATAAAAACTTATTTAATTATTGATTAAAAAATTTAATTTATATATAATGGGTGCGTTTGTTTCAGATTTTTTCATAAAAAAATCTATTTTTTTTAAAACAAAAATCATTTTATAGGGTTTGAAAGGTGTTTGTTTGAGATTTTTTAAAAATCATTTTATTAAAAAAAAATCATTTTTTGGCTAAAAATGAAAAGCTAAAAATAGTAGCTTCTCAAATTCACTACTGCAATAATAGATGAGAAGATGCCAAAATTTTTAAAAACCCGGAACTTACTCATTGATAAGAGAAAATGATGTAATTACCCTTACTCTTTGTGAAAAATCCAAAATTACCCTCCATCAATTTTTACTGGGTTTTCTCCGTACTGTTTCACGCACTCAATTGCGACAGTTTTTCTCCTTCCATGAGGCTCTCATATATGTTTTTCATCAAGTAAATTTCCTTCTCCTTTTCAATTTTTCCACATAGTTTTTTTTATTGTTTCTACGCCTTTAATTTGAATCATTTTATTTTTACATCATTCATATATTGATACTATTTTTTGTTGTTGTTTTTTTGTGTTTATTTATTGCTTACGAATACTTAAGGTACATTAATCAATTTTAAAATGTCTATAAGAAATGGATTAAACTAATAAATTTTGTAGAGTATTATAAAACTCATGTCCTTTATGGTAATTTTGTAGTTTAAAAAATCACTTTTATAAAATTGTATACAAACAGATTAAAAATCATTTTTATGATAGTAAACAAACAGAAATAAAAAAAAAAATATCATTTTAGACAAGTCTCTACAAAATAATCTCTAAATTTTTTAAACTAAAAATCATTTTTATTTAAGCTCAAACAAACGCACCCAATATTAGTATGAAAAAATATTTTTTCAATATATAAATTATTAAAAAAAATTCATTTTTACCATAACAACTTAAAAAATAATATTTGTAAATGGTTGAAATTAGGTGACATTTTTGCACGGACTGATCGTTTATAGTGCCTCATACTGTTAAACTCTTGATTTGAAGAGCAACTCTATATGTGTTTTTGGACATGTAAGTAGAAAACTCACACAAGGTAAACCGCTCGCTTCTTTTCACTTTTAGTCAAAAAAAATTCTGAAAAAATTCTGGAAAAGGAGAATGAATTTGATTAAAGATTCAACTTTTATTGTACTCGCGAATTCCTTCATCGCTCTTTATCATTATTAGGCCTAAGACTTTCTTCTTTACTTCTCCTCCTTCAACAACCAAATTCTACTCTTCAGATACTTCTTTAAAATTCCTTAATCTCCATGCCAAGAAGAAAAACTCTGATTCAGAGCCAATTCTAGAACCCACCATTGTCCAACAAGTACCACAAGACGAAGAAAAATATTATGGTGATGATGAATTTGTATTTGAATACGATGAATCTCAAATGGCCGAAGATGTTGGTGACAGTGACGAGTATTACGACGAGGAAGAGGACTATGAGGACGAAAATACTGTGCCCTATGTAAGTTTTGTTGAATAAGAAAACCCTATTATGGTGTTGATAGAAAAGTTCAATTTTGTTGAGTATTGTGACTTTGTTCGTTTTTTAAGGCGGGTGATGGCGAATCAGGTGGTGGAATCTCCCTTGCGGGAACATGGTGGGATAAAAAAGCCTTAGCCGTTGCTAAAGAGGTTACTATGTCTTTTGGTGGTGACTTACAAATTTATGCTTTTAAAACTTTGCTCAATTCCACCATTCGAGTGCGCATTGAGAAGCTTTCCAACAAGTAAGACATTATCATTATTTTTATCGTGGTGGAAATATTTTTGCTTGTTATTTATTATTGCTTGCTATAAGCACCAAGTATTTGTCCTAAATATAAGCCTCTTTTCAGTTTAGTATTTATTATTTTTTTCTAAACATAACCCTAATTAATACTATTAATTTGTCTAGATTATGAAAAATCATTATTGAATACGTTTTTCTTTACAAAATAGACGCATTAACTACACTACAAAATAAAGTGAAATTTGCAATAGGGACTTATATTTCGGGACGAAAATAGTATTATGAGTAGGATAGATGAATTTCTGATTAATGTTATTTTGTAGTATGAATAAATTACTATAGATAGCTAATACACGCAGTGTTGTTAAAAAGCGGCACTAACTTAGTGAAATTTGAACAAACCACTATTGTTTAGAACAAAATATTGTCAAATATAGACTATAGTAGCGACATAGTTATGTAGGGGAATTTGAATAAAACACCATTTTCTGCAATCCACGATTGATAACACTGAAAATAATGCTTTAAAGGGGAACCTTGATGTTTTTGCTGTTTTTAATCAAATCCGATCAATTTGATCGGATTAAGCGAACAAGCAAACATAGTTTACCACTTACCTTACCAAATGTGTGGCTACGTCTCTCATTTTGTGAAATGTATACCTAATTCAGATAGTTGAACTTCCTTAAACACTCAGCCAGGTTTAGTTTTCATTAATTTCATTTTTTTCATTATTTGACGGTGATTATGAATAAATGCATATCGATTTTGAATGGTTTCTGATTAATCTTTTGCAATCATTAAGTTTGAATATGTATGGCCGGATATAGTAGGCGGAATCAAATGTGTGTGTTCGTGACATGTGGTGAAATATTTGGGACAGTTTGATCTGGATGCGGGGTTTTGTTGCAATTTTACCAAGTGTTGTCAAATAGCCGCCACTATAGAGCTATAGTATGCGGAATTTGAACAGATCGTTATTGTTCCGCAATCCGCTATTTAGTACAAAGTGTTGCCAAATAGCTGCTATTGCGGCACTATAGAACTATAGCATAGCGGAATTTGAACATACCGCTATTTTCCACAATTCATAATTGACAACACTGATTTTATCTGTATAGAAGGTTCACTAGAAACAAGATGTTGAAGTTTTTTTTTTACTCAAAAGATGCTGAGGATTGATTCAGTTTACTAGTATTTGGTATCCTTAACCTATGTAAGGAAAAGAAGAAGCTTTTATTTACCTTTGTAATTTAAGTTCTGTAGAGTTTATGGAAAGAAACTCACTATTGTCATGTGGCACCTTTCCTCCTAAAGAAGTAAGAAAAAGTCCTGAGATTTTTACAATTATATATCAAAGCTTAATGCATTCGATTGGTGCATGATTTATCACACATTCTGAGTGCAAACATTTTTTGTGACCCTTAAAGACTTTTTACCTTATAGATAAAAACAGTAAATGCCATCATACGTTGCTCAAAGAATGAATTTCTGGCTTGTAACTACAGAGGCACTCATCAAGGATCAATTATCTGCATTATTTTGTGTTCCCCTAATACAATTATTTCATTTTTGTATAAACGGCTGCTGAACTGAACTTGCTTTATGTACATTGGATGTATGCTTAATTTATGAATTCTGATTTCCATGTACAATAGATCTGGCTCCCCCGCCATGGAGGATATTGAAGCCTTTTCTACAATCTACAGAGCAAAATTGGATGAAGCGGAACTTGCCAAATTCGTTCCTGAGAATTTAAGTTTGGAGGTACCACTTCAAGTATCTTACTGCTTTTTGTCTTAACCCGTGATTATCACAGTAATATTGGAGAGCAAATTACTGAAGTACTCTTTCGTCCAATTAGTTTCACTTGTGGCTTATCCACATTCCACAGTAAGCTTTTGATAATGTTTTTAAATTTTAGAGGAAATGAACCATACTTTGCCAGGGGTCCAAGGTTATTGATAATGATATCCCTCTTGATATTGAAAGATAATGCTGATGGATTGAAATTTTGATTTGTTATGTTGCTTAATATTGGTTCTACTAGCTTTTATATCTTTAGATGTGTTCCTTCAGGTGTCGTCTCCAGGTGTTGAAAGAGTAGTTCGGATTCCAGATGACCTAGACCGATTCAAGGACAGAGTTATGTATGTGAAATATGCCATTGATGATGATTCAAATAATCCATCTGGTGAAGGTGATGGTGTCTTCAAGCTTGAATCCTTTGACATGGAAACAAAATATTGCACATGGAGTTTAGCAAATGTAAGGGTCAACAGAGAGAAAGCAGGGAAAGGAAGACCACTGAATAAAAAGCAAAGAGAATGGCGTTTAAGTACCCCCTTTGATTCATTACGTTTTGTACGGCTGCACTCAGACGTTTAAATTATTTATTTTCCTCAGACAGTTGAAAGTTCGATCTCCATCTTTGTCTATGTATATGTCTGTAATGTACACTCACAGTAAGGATCTGCGAGTTTTGTAGGTACTTAGGAACAGTCAATACATACAATTTTGTTGAGTTTATCTCTTTTTCACTTCTAAAATTGACTGTAAATGTGATACTGGATGACAATTGTTCTATCATTTGTTGCCCTTGTTTCCTAACTGTTTAGAACTTGGGTTGTCAATTGCTTCTTTAGCCGCCGCTATTAGCGACAGAACAGTGCTGTTAATATGTTTTCTTTTCTTCTATCTAATACACCATGCACATGCCATAAGCTGCTATTATTCATCATAGACTTACTATTATTTCTTCAGCTTGCACATTCTAAAAGTCAGGCTCTGAAATACATGCATCGGTTCGTTTTTTTTGGTTTGTCACAACACTTGCTTGACTCTGGTATATCTAAAAAAACCTTTTGACAACAAGATTATAATAGGCATGTTATGATAGTGAGTAATAGGACTGTTATCTAGATAACACTAGAGCACAACGAGAATTGTGCTGTTGTATTAGAATTTACATTTTTTTTTATCCCCATGCTACTTTACACAAAGGACACACATTTTTTTATCCAAAGAAATATTTACAGTAAAACTTTGAGCATCTTCAATGATAATTCAATTTGTTGTATTTAAGTGTTTGTTGCATCTATGTGGCCTATCATACTATATCATTTTTAAGCAATTCATTCATTTTTGTATTTCAACGATGCAACTCATAAATCCAAAATGATTCCACTATTTTTTTTAACCGGATTAAATCCAATTCAATTGAAAAAATACTTAAAAAGGAACGTAATGAGTTATTACATATCATTATTTGGAAGGGAAACATTCTACTTAAAAAGTAAGGAGGCAACAAGTTTATCTCACCACTTGTCAAACCTAATATACAATTGACAATTGTTATCGCCTCTTTCATATGAGCTCAACAAGCTTACTACTTAATAGTGCTTCTAAAAAACTAAGGGAATCTTTCTTCATTACTTCCTTAATACAAAGAGGTGCTATTCTTTGTATGAGAAAATCTTGTATTTGTGGATATTTTGACTAATTCTATGAATTGAAGCAACTACAACTGCCACTGAAACAGAACAAATTCAAAAGTTGGGAGCAAACACCACTTCAGTGAAAAAGTTCTTATTCCCTCCGGGGCAATGTGCATCTGTATAGGGAAAAAGACAACTAGAGCTCCAAATCCAATTGTTCCTAGCAGAGAAAGAACCTGATTAAAAAATGGCATTGGCATGGCAAGAATTGTTGCCAATATCACAAATACCGTCCACCAATTGAATATCTTTTTTTATGAAATCCGATTTAGGCCACGATATCAGCATCCATTTCAATAACACGAAAGAACGTCTGAGCCATCATTTGATATGCTCCAATCATGTGGATTACGATGAAAACATCGCCCATCGCAACCAACCAGAATGGCTCATAAAATCCTGCAAAAATACTTCCTGTTGTGTGATCACCAAAAGCAGCATAACCAAGACAACTACATAGTAAAAATATTATTGTCATTGTTGAGACCCCTATCACATTAGCCTTTTTCATTTGTTTATTTTCTGGTGGGTGTGACTTTAATGTATCCATTATATCATAAATAACAGTAGCATAAGTACAAGCAAGAGCTATGTTTCCCATTGAACTTAAAATCCTCCAAAATTTATCTTCAGTTGAAAATTCTGGCCCTACTTTGACTCCATTTATGCCGGTTGACACCCCTTTTCCTGAGATAACAACACTAAGACAAAGACCAATTGCAATGAATACATAACCAAATGAGGTGATAGTAGCAACTGTTGAAATCCATGTCATTTTATGAAGTTTAGAGTTTGAGACAACAAAATCTGCAATGTTCCATGTCAATTTATGAAGTTTAGAGTTTAGAGTTTGAGCTTGGATGTAATTACTAAAACCAAAGTTCTGAGTAGGTATTCATATTTTGTCAGAGACTCGCTATCCATCCTTAATAGTTAATTCTTGGTAGGTACTGGCAAGAAAAAAGTCCTTCATCCATTGACTACTGAGATTAAGACTATTCAAGATATCAACTGTAGTGCATAGGGATTGCATTCCAGTTCCAAGGATAGCTATTTACAGATTCCACAAGTACTGTACGTTCATTGCCTCTCTTTTTCAGAACAAGACCATATTAGTACAAATAAAGGGATCAAGTGTGACGTTCTTGCGAAGTGTAGACAACTCCCTCTCTATAGAAACCAATTCCTGATTCATAGCATCACTCTTACCCAGAGGTTCATCAAGTTCAATCATCTCTTCCTCTTTTCATTTCTCTCCCGCCTGAAGAAACTACAAAGCATGGACACAAAAGTTATAGACATGTGAAATTCCAAAAACTAAAAAAAAAAATCGTTCTTTCAAAATGATATTATGTACATTAATTTAGAAGTGTAAATAAGTGGTATTCAATTAGAAGACTTTGGAGATATACTTACTTACAAGCAATCTATTTTGGGCACTTAGTTTTCAGTTAATTAATTGTAACTATTTTGTTTGTTGTTACTAATTGTAACCAACTAGTATATAAGTCAAAGTAAGCAATGCTGAATGCAGAGCAATAAGGCAAGTTGCAGTTCTGAAAAGAGTGTAGAAACACTGTAATCATTTCATCTCATATTAGTGTTAATTCAAAGTCGGATTCAGTCCCCCAAACGTAAGAGTTTAACTCTGAACTGAGTTAACAATTGTGTGTGTTCATTTTAGCATTGCAAGTTAATGTTTCTGTTCAAATTGCAGAAAATCTGAAACCAAAAACAATCTTAGTTTTCTGACTAATCAACTTCCGTTTTAAACAGTCTTGGTTTTCTGACTAATTGATCTCCATTTTCAACGACAAGAAGAATAATGCATTGTGTCAGATCACCATATTAGCATGCAACAGTGCTCAATGCATTATCTTTAATGAGGTTTTACCAAAGGAAAAGTATTAAGTGAAATGACATGAAATACCATAAAATATGTTAAAGAAATTATTAACATAATGACAGTTGTATAGCATTGAGCACCTAGACTCTACAATAAAACATGTTAAGTACCTAATTAGATTTTCTTTGTTATTAAATATATATCTTTAAATCTTAGTTCAATTAATAAATGTCGATATGGTTAATTTCGACGTTTTGTCTAGAGTTGGAATCCAAAATATCAAAGTTGTAGTGAATTATTTTCGAATTTAATCGATAACTATTTGAGGGTAACTCCAAGAAAATTGAAAATGAAAACATATAAACAATACACATAGACAAAAAGGCATGAGGGAGAAAAAAAAACAAAACTAATCATATAGAGAGCATAAGATCACAAGAAAACCGATTTGCGTCCAATTTGATCACGAAGAACATTAGCATCTCTTTTATATTCGCGGCAATCGAAGTAAGACTTAGCCAAAAGATAAAAATCAGAAGTTCATCTCTTCCATAACACAAGTAGCTACATACGAAACGCGGCAGTGGGCGTCGCCGTAATCTCGTGAGTACTGTACTTCCGACAAATACTTGAGATTGAATCTCGTATTGGAAGGAGAGAACTTCGCTGGATTTTGTTGGATTCTGCAACTTTCTTTCGAACTCATCTGATTATGCTCACCCACGCTGCTGCCCCTCACTTCACTTGCCCGCTCTCATGCTTTTTTCAAATTCCTCTCTTCCCAATTCTTTCCACACCGAGACACTCTGTACAACGGGGTTTTTTCTTTGAATTTTGAATTATATATCTTCATATATCTATCACTTCAGTCAAGAAATCAAAATTTATTATTCGGGAAAAAATAATTTAAATATAAATGAAAAAAAATCATTTTTGAATTAAAAAATTTATTGTAAAAGTAATATTACTTCTGAGTTTAATGTAATGATGGGGGAAAATAGTTTTACATTTAGTTATTTATTTTGTAATATTTAATATTAATAGTACTTAATAATTTATACAAAAATTCACATTGCAATAGTTGCCAACTTTTTATTTGACAAGTAAATATCAATAATTAGTTATATTATTTTAATATTCGGAAAACATGGGACCTCTATTGAAACTTCTTAACGTTCTTAGTTCACCAACATAATTATGTTCATATTTGGCCACCTAGTTTAAATGGCTCATTGTTGTTATCAACCTTCAAGTCCAAAAAAAATAAAAAATAAAGGTTAAAATCGATTCATTGTGTAATTCTAACAACTGCGAAAATTACTTTATCTCTAATAGTTATCACCGCAAATTCGGATTAAAAACATAATTTTTTTATATTATTTTTGTCGATGTATTCTTCCAAAGTATACACAAACTTTTAAATATTTTAATAAATAATTATCTAAGTAATTGATTGCGTCTAACTATAAATTATCTTAGATAATTCAAAAAATTGTTGTAAATCATGTCACATATGGTAAGGATTATAAAAATATTCACAAACACACAAATTAATTACGTTCTAAAATATACACAATTTTATAAAAGAAATGAGTTTTTTAAAATGGTATTAAACATTTATATTTCCATAAATTATAAATCATAAAATTAATCATCATATCATTGAAGTTTCAATTAATTTGAAGTTGAATTCATGACCCACAATCTTTTTATGGTTCAATTGTTAGTAGAAATGAATGGACGATGCTACTTATTCTCTGATAGTGGAAAGCAATCGCTATTTTTAATGGGTGGAAAGGACCAATAGGTGAAAAGGGGAGCGAGAATGACGTTTTCGAATCCTGTACCTAAAGATAAGTACCGTCGTCCATTTATTCTCACTATCAATTGAATTGTGACTCAATTAGTAGTGAAAATGAATAGACAGCTCAATTGATATTGGAAATAAATAGTCGACGATACTTGTCCCCAGATAACAGTGTCGTAAAGGTCAAACTGTTACATTCTTTTTGTGAATCTAATTATTTGGAAAACATAAGCGAGTACTACTACATGTCATGTGCTATATTAAACTAATAAATTTTTAAAAATTAAATTAATATTTATTTATTAGAATGTTCATCCATAAAAATTTACATTGATTTATATAAAATATTTAATATCCTTATAATATATTTGTAATATATGTTTTTTCTTTTAAATTTATATCTTAATATCCTTGTAATTATTTGTAAAATATCTAAATATATTTGTAAATTTTTGTATAGGTATCAAAATACAAATATATATATTTCAAACATAGTCATTTCTATTAATTAAAATTTATTAATTGAAGTTGATGTGATTAATATCAAACTTATGTGAAAATGTATTTATACTATTTTTTGATTTTTAGACAATAATCAGCACTAAAGATATAAATAATATACAAAATTAAAAGAGCATCAACATTCTAAAGTGTGATAGCAAATTTTAACAAATTAATTTCAATTTGATTTTGATTGTGCTTCATGATTGGTAACTTTAAATTATTAATATGATTTAAAACTGTATAAATTGTTCGAGTGCATAAAAAAAGTCTCGTATTTTAAAATCAAATTTTTTGGTCATTCAATTATCATATTTGTTGCAATTTTGGTTTCAACTTATAATTTTTACTTCAAATTAAAAATAGTGACTATTTACCATAAAATTGATATTTTCTATTCAAATTTACAATTGAGATAATACATCACTATTTTTAAGACCAAAAGTCACCATTTTAGAGGTCAAATTTCACGATGAAAGTGTTATGTGCATAAATTTCACGATAGAATAAGCCTAACTTATTTATAGTATATATAGATTCAAATATTGTTACTTAGATAAACTTAATATCCATTAAGTTATCTTCCGTAAGAATAGGTGTGGAATGAAGAAAAACATGACGAAAATGTATTTGCACTAGTAGCTATATGTATACAACACATTTTTACATTCTAGTCATCGTCATCATTCAGTTTTATAAAATAAGTCAACGTCTAGATAAATGAAATAAGATAAATTTTATCCATAAAATTCAATTACATTGTGGAATATTTGAATGTTGAAGCCTCAAAGTTGAAGCAAAAGAAACTAGAAAATATAATAACTTTTCATAGTAATAAGACTAATAGATGTTTTAAGTTGTATAAAATTTCAACTTTTGATTCATGAAAAGTACAATATTTCCCAATTAATGATATTATTGGTCCAACTTATCTATACTTCTTACCTAAATAAATACTAAGTCACACAGGTGGTCTTATCCATTCAACATTTAAAAATTCAAAATATGTATTGTTCCCGCTATATTATTAGAAATAATTATATAATTGGTTGATTTATGAAATGTATATAAAAAATACTATAATTAAATTTACTTGTATCAGATATTTATATTGATGTTTGTTATGAATAAATGATTACTAATTGAGATATTTTTAAAATCTATAGAAAGTATATAATTTTTATTAATTTTTTTTTCAACGAATAATTATAAATAACTATAATTCTTTGTAGAAGACGATACTATGGAAAATGTCTCAAGATGGATAGCCATGTGATTTCATGTACGAGGATCATGGAAAACTTATAATTTTTAAATGTTTAAGATTATTGAAGAGCGTTGAAAGAAATTAAATATGACCATAAATATCATTCAATTTTTTTGGTACCTATGCCACGTTCGAAATTTAAAGGTAAAAAACTATCATTCAATTGAGATATTTAATTTGGAGGTAGTGCACGTAATAGTTATATAGTTTGTTTTTCTTTTTTAGTGAAATTATATAGTTTGTATTTTTATGCAAATTAGTTTGTTAGTTAAGTATTTTAAAATAGAAATTATGATTTTGTATAATACAATCATTTAATTTATGAATGACTGATGGATTGGAATGTGAAATCAATGATAATTATTTTGGTTATAAATAAATATATTAAATGAGAAATCAAGGAGAAAATATATACTTAATAAATTGCATACGTTTTATTATGTTTGTTAATCATTTGTATTATAAATAATTGAATTTAATGTGAAATGAAGGAGAAAAGATTCTTAATACTTTTATATTTTAATTTTATAATTTTTGTACTATAACTTCCTTAATTATTTTTACACCACAGTTTCATTAATTGCATTTAATGTTAAATGCACGAGAATAAAGAATCTGCGTGGGATTGCCACATGGCTAGAATTAGACTTGTAAAATTATTTTTGATCCTTTAAAGGTCATTTGGTTCGCAAAATCGTTTCTTGTTTTCATTTTCCATTTTTATTTTTAAAAAATTATTTCCATTTTTAAATTTCAAGATTTAGGAAATGTGATTTTTTTTACTTTTTATTTTCATTTCCAAATAGTAAAAATATTTAAGATACATTTTATTTTACCAACTTTTAACCATCATTTCATAAAATATATTGTAAGCCAAATGATTTTAAATGCAAATAATTTGACCGACTTTTAATAGATTTTTTACTAGTAAAATATTATATAATAAATAACCCCTCAATTAAACTAGTATCTAGTTTATACTTTTTTTGACATTAGTATAAACTTTTCCTTTTCATTTTTAATTCATTCTTTTAAATCAATTTATGTAGGGGTGTACGTGGGTCGGGTTGGGCGGATTTTGACAAAACCCAAGACCCGACCCGATCGATTATCTTTGGGTTGGATTAAATTCTAAACTCGTATTTTTTTATTTAACCCGACCCGACCCGATCAAGAACGGGTTGGGTTGGGCTGGCGGGTCATACATAAATAATAACCTTTTTTATTTTACAGGAAAACATATTGAATAAAATATATTTAATACTTGTCTCAAAACTATAAAATTTCAATCAAATTATGCAATTCTTTAAAAAAGTCATCAACCTCTCACATAAAAAAATAAATCCAACAATCTACACATACCAATCTTCATGTCCATATACACATATCAATCCTATGAGATCTACACATACCAATCTTCATGTCATTTGATTAGATTAATTCATGTAACAAGAAAAAATGCACATATAGTATGTTATCTTCACATATTAGACTGAAACATACACCTCGACAACATAACTCAACAACTGCAATTCAACTCATAAAATACACCAATACATCTCGACAGCATAACTCAACAATCGCAATTTAACTCATAAAATACACGAATTATAGAACCGCAATTCAAATGTTTTTTCACAATGACAAGGATAAACTTGATTTAATCTATATTAATTTTTATTTAACAAATTATAGTAGTATGAATAAAATAAAATAAGAAGTATTTTGGGTGGCCGTGCCCAACCTATGTCCCAACAAAGATTAGCCACGGTTACATATAATTCATCCACCATTTTAGTTTACTAAGTACGTTTATATTCATTATGAATAGTATTTAACTAAAAAAATTTGTATTTAACAAATGTAAAAAATTTAAACTAAATTCATTATAACCATGAGTTTTCTGTTCATACCTTTATTACGTAAAACTATAACATTCAAATAAATAGTATTTAACTCAAATTAAATTGCTAATTTGAAAGAGACAATTCAAAAATTAGATATGAATTTTATGAGTAGACATATACGAGATTACAATGTCAAAACAAATTAAACGAGTAGTCTAGACGCATGAACACCTTGCATCAACATTCATATAAAAATCACTTATTAATAATATCTTATTATAGGACAACGGCGCGACTTCAAAAAGTCTTGAACTTCAAAAAGTCTAGAAGAAGGTATAGGAAGAAAGTGGACGAAGGCAGCTGAAAATCTAAATAAGAAGAAGAGTAATGAAACCCTATTGAACTACTCTGCCGAACAATTTTTTTTTTAAAAAAATATAACTCCTTACCGGGTCGGGTCAACGGGTCGACGGGTTCAAATTGTTAAACCCATTACCCGACCCAAATATAAGCGGGTTTCAACGGGTTGGGTTGGGTCATATCCGAAAGTGATTGGGTACGGGTAAAAATCGGGTTGGGTTGGATTGGATGATCGGGTTGGCGGGTCGACCCGCGCCCATGTTCACCCCTAAATTTATGTATCTTTGATATTTTTTAATAATTTTTTGTAGTAATATTTAGAACATTATAAACCCCTCCTTTACAAAAATTTTAAAAATTTTACAACAGAGAGAAATCAGTATATGAATTTTTAAGATTCTAATGCTTAAAAGTTGATATTTAATCCATCTTATGTTAAAAAGTTATAAATTTTTGTGGGATATATTCTTATAATTCGTAACGTACTTATAAAAAATCATGCAAAAATTTAAAAGGTACACATAAGTTGCTATATATGTATTTAAAAGGAACAAAATTTTATGAACTAAAATGTTAAAAAAAAATTTACAGTAGCAAAAAATAATTTAAAATTTTATACAAACTAAAAACTTATTTAACATTTATTTGTATGTAAGATGTGGAATCAACTTGTTTTATTTGTACCGTCATCGAAGACTTACTTTATTAGTTTGTCTATTAATTATGGATTAAATCATGGGACGATGAATAACTTCTCGAAACCAATTGTAAAATAGTTATTTAATTTCTCGCTTTTCCGTTTTTTTAAAACAATTTATTTGTTTATTTTGTATAATTGATATTAATTTAATGAAAACATTTTTTGTATATTTTATTTATTAAAAATTATTGTCAATTATTTATTATTAATATTTATTTTAGTTTTTTTTATTTAATGTCAGTTAAGATGTCCTCTTATGTTATTATTATTTTATAATAATAACTTGAAATGACTTTACGATTCAATGAATTACTTATTTTTGTCGGTAAAATGAATTATTATTGTTGTAAATACCAAAGAGATAATAACTATTACTTTTTGAGATTAAAGTTGATGGATCCTCTGATGTAAAGTTAATTTACAAACAATAACAACCAATCTCATACTGATAATATATAAAATAACTTACAGGTGTATCACCCTTAATCTTTCTTTTATTACTCTAAGAGTAGGCATCGCAACAGAGCAGGAAGAGGAGATAATTTAAGCATTACCAACCCTGAATTTTACTGTCGCGTTCTTTGAAAATTGGGTGATTCCTTGCCCCATCCCAAAAACTGATATCTTTTACATAAGAAAATGTGATTTTTTGTTTTTAAATTTATTTATTCATAGCATTAATAATTAGACTAAATGGTAGCATTCAACACAAGTTCTAAAATTCCAATAATCAAAATATAAAGTCACAATATCTCAAACTTTAGTTTAAATTTTCTAAAACTCACAATATTTTCATAATTTTCAAACTCTTTATATGTGAAAATAACAATTCCAACAAAATTCCAAATCAATAAACGAACTAATCCATCAAAACAACAAAAAATGTTCTAAATCATCAAAACAAAAAACTTTCAAATAAGCATTTTCTAATGATTGTCTTCATCTTCGAGGCGGGAGTTGGAAACTGAAGTAACATCACGAATCAATAATTCACCTATATTACAAAAAAATAAAAGTTAAATATAAACATTTAACTTAACAAATTTAATACAATTAGTGTAGAGAATAGAATCCTTTCATCGCCAGACTTCATTTGAGTGAGTCAAATAACATTTTCATTGTCCACTTTAGAATTCAAATCATCTATCAATATCAATATAGTACAATATAAACAATAATAGGTTAAGATATACAAAATTATTAACTATTTCAAAGGTATTAAATTTAAATGAATAATTTAAAAGAAATATCAGTCTTCCCAACACTTCATAGTCAACTTATAGCACACATAAGGCCTCTAAAATAGTTCAATAAAGTCAACTTCAATGAGGCCTCTAAAATAGTTCAATAAAGTCAACTTCAATGAGGACTCAATATATGTTCGCTGATAATAAATGCACATTCAAAATCCACTATAGAAACATAAATTGTCAATACATCATTTGCAATGACTTGAAATGTCGAATACTTAATCCCATTCAATTTCTACCATAACAAAATATCAAAGTCTAGATTTCTTGGTAAAACTTCCTCCTCTAAATAAACCTCCAATTTTGTTTTGAAAAATGAAGTTCTAGCTTATAGTTTTCTAAATCATCATCCTCAACATTATTAATAGAGGCATCTAACATTTCAGAATCACTGCTAGAATCATTATTCAATTGCATTTGTATGGAAAATAATGAAGGGGTGTTTCTTAGTAAACCATTTGTATGGAAAATTATATCATATAGTTATAATTTTCACGTTCTATTTTTGCGTCTCGGTTGTTATTTAAATTTTTCTAATATTAATAATATATTTATCTTATATTTTATTACTTTAGAATAAAATATAAATTAAAAAATAATTAAAAACTAATGTGTTTGATTTTAATTTTTAACCATCAACTTTACAACTAATTTATTTTACATATATTTCATTTCTGTATTTTTTCATTTCGATAAAATGTATGTCCAGTATTTATTTATGCAAAATGCTTTGTAGTGTGAATTAAGTTTCAAGAAACCTCACGAAAATGACGTGGCATAGTGATGTGTTTGCGCGCTTCAACTCTCCAATGTAAAACTTCCGTAAGAAAATCTCAAAACCTATATTTTCTTCCTTTAGTTCTTGAGGTGCGTTGATACTCCCATGACGATTGACCTTATCCACCGGAGCTCGCGATAGATAACGATGGTTGCTAGTCGTTGGGTTTCGATGTGAGTACTCTACTCGACGGACTCGCGGTGGATTTTGATTCAAAGAAACCGTAAACCATGTGGCTGGAGAGTGCGGGTCTGCGCGGATTTTATTTATATCTCTTTTTTAATAGTATCTAGTTAGAGAGGAATAATTACCGAGAAATTTTAAATTTCAAATAATAGAGTAAAAACTTATATACATTAAAGTATTAGAATATGATGCATTTAATATATAACTAATAATTTTATAATTATATCTAACAATAGTCGTAACAGAGCTGTTTATTTATTTGGACTATATTCCGTTCATTAGTGCATTTGTGGCATACTCTGCAAAATTTAGATATTGAGGTGGAAATTTACCTTTGTTGGGAGGAACTGATTGTTGAGTTTAATCCATAACTGCCATGTTTAGAGGGTTGTTATAGTTAGTTGCATTGTATCATAATATAAAAAGGCTTATAACTAACATCTTGTATGTAATTGACAATAAGTGAATAACCAGATTTATTCTGGGAAGATCGATTTAGGATTGATCTTGGATTAATAAAAGATCAATCCTAGATTAATACAAAAATCAATCTTCTGTTTCTGCAAATTATTTTATTTCTTCTTTCTTCTTACCCGCTGCGCACTATCCATTGTTCCAACAATTGACATCTAGAGCTAAGTTAAAATCAAGGGAAACACGAGTGAAAAGTGAGGGGAACAATCAAGGGAAACACAGAGTGATAGATTCTTGATAGGCATAATGAATAGCAACGGTTTTGGATCACATATTCTGGTTCTTGATGGCAAGAACTGGGATCGATGGAGTGCATTGGTGAAATCTTTATTTGGAGCACAAGAAGTGAGTGAACTTGTGCAGGATGGCTATGAGGACTTGGTAGAGAATCCAACTTATGCACAGAGGAATGCATTCAAGGAATCCAAGAAGAAGGACTGCAAAACCTTGTTCTACATTCAGCAGAATGTTGACAACCAACATTTTGAGAAGATTTCGAAAGCCACAAGATCCAAAGAAGCATGGGACATCATAGAAACCTATCACACTGGTGGAGAAAAGGTGAAGCAAGTGAAGCTACAATTCTATTGAAGAAAGTATGAGATGATGTAGATGGAAACAGATCAAAAAGTAAGTGATTACTTCTCAAAATTAACAGCCATAATCAATCAAATGAGAACTTGTGGGGAGAACATTACAGATCAGATGGTAGTAGAAAAGGTGATGAGATCTATAAGTCCAAAATTCGATTTCATAGTGGTAGCCATTCAAGAAGCAAAGGATGTGAAGACTATGAAAATTGAAGAGCTGCAAAATTCATTGGAAGCACATGAGCTCCTGGTGTTTGATAGAAATTCTGAAAGATCAGTTCAACAAGCATTTCAAGTTCAAACTACCAAGAAGGAGAGAAATCAGAAGGACTTCAAGAAAAAGGGAAAGAGAAGAGCAAATTGGTCCAGCAATGGCAAGAACAAGAATGAAGACAAAGTTGAATCTTCAAAGAAATGGGGTTTTGGCAAAAGTCAGAACAAGAAGAAGGATTTTGACAAAAGTAAGGTACAATGCTTCAACTGTGAGAAGTATGAGCACTTTGCAGATGAATGTTGGTTCGAGAAAGATCAAAAGGATGATGAAGAATCAAATCTGGCTCATGGAGATGATTCCAATACAGTGTTGATGATGGCTATTACCAGTGATGAGAAGATCAAGAATGAAGAGTGGTTTCTTGACTCTGGTTGCTCAAAACACATGACATCACATAGAGAATGGTTGACAAGTTTTGATGCTAGCAAGAGAACAAACATAAAACTAGCTAATAGCAGAAATCTGATGGCTGAAGGTAGTGGAAATATAGTGATCAAAAGCAATGATGGCAGAAAAATCATTACTGTAGATGTGATGTATGTTTCTGAGATGAAGTGTAATCTCATGAGCATTGGTCAATTGGTGGAGAAGGGATTCTTAGTGACTATGGATGGTGACTCCTTGAAGCTGTTTGATGCAAAGAAGAAGTTGGTGCTCAAATCAAACATGTCACAAAATAGAACCTACAGATGCAACATTTCAAGTGAGAAAATGATGTGTATGTCTGCAGCAGTTAGTGAAGATATTGAAGGCTTATGGCACAAGAGGTATGGTCATCTAAACTTTAGAAGTCTTAGTGATTTGAATTCCAAAGAACTGGTGTATGGGCTGCCAAAGCTGAATGTTAGAAAAACTATTTGTGAAGTATGTGTGAAGAGTAAGCAAAGCAGGTTCCCATTTGTATCTGATACACCTAAAAGAGCTACTGCAACACTGCAAGTGGTCCACTCTGATATATGTGGTCCTTTTGAAGTATCTTCATTGGGGAGAAGCAAATACTTCATCACTTTTGTTGATCAATTTATAAGAATGATGTGGTTGTATACAATCAAGCTTAAGAGTGAAGCATTAAAGGTATTCAGGAAATTCAAGAGCTTAATTGAAAAGGAAAGTGACCAATCAATTAAGATCTTGAGAACTGATGGTGGAGGAGAATACACCTCAAAAGAATTTGAAGATTTCTGTGTTAATCAAGGTATTGTGCATGAAGTGACAACTCCATATACACCTCAGCACAATGGACTTGCTGAGAGAAGAAACAGAACCCTATTGAATATGGCAAGAAGCATGATCAAGCAGAAAAACCTACCACACAACTTCTGGGGTGAAGCAGTCACTGCAGCTGCTTATATCTTAAACAAATGCCCTACAAAGAAGCTGAATCAGAAGGTTCTAGAGGAAGCTTGGTGTGGCAGAAAGCCGAGTGTGAAGCATTTCAAGGTTTTTGGCTCATTGTGCTATAAACATGTACCAGATGTTAGGAGAAGCAAACTTGAAGATAAGAGTGAGATTATGATACTTATAGGCTATCATCCCACAGGGGCCTATAAGCTTTATAATCATGTAACTCAAAAGGTGCATATCAGTAGGGATGTAATTGTGAATGAGGCTGAGAAGTGGAAATGGGAAGAGGAACTAGTGTACAGCGAAGAGAATCAACAAGGCTGCATTTATTCTGATTTCAGTGATGAATCAGAGGATGAAGAAGTGATCAATAATGATGCAGGTGAACCAGAAGAAGTGGTAGCAGCAGTGAGACCTCAAAGAATCAGACAAATTTCAAGCAGGCTGAATGATTGTGAATTAATTTCTGATAATGCAGTAAATGATGAAGGTGATATCCTTCACTTTGCATTGTTGGAAGACTCTGAATCTCTCAATTATAAAGAAGCATTGAAGATAGATGTATGGAGGAAAACTATGATGAAAGAACTCCAATCAATTGAGAAGAATCAAACATGGGAGCTGGTTGACTTGCCAGACAAGAAAAGGAAGATAGATGTGAAGTGGGTCTTCAAACTGAAGATTAATCCTGATGGGAAAATTTCAAAACATAAGGTTAGGCTGGTAGCTAGAGGATTTGTACAGAAACATGGTATTGATTACAATGAAGTGTTTGCTCCAGTTGCAAGACTTGAGACTATAAGATTAATGGTGGCTCTAGCTTGCAAGAGAAAGTGGTCACTCTACCATTTGGATGTAAAATCAGCCTTTCTAAATGGTCTACTTGAAGAGATTGTGTTTGTGTCACAGCCTCCTGGATTTGAAATACAAGGCAAGGAAAACATGGTGTATAGACTCCATAAAGCTTTGTATGGTTTCAAGCAGGCCCCTAGAGCCTGGAATAAGAGGATCGATCAATTCCTGATTCAGATAGGCTTCACAAAGTGTGCAGTAGAGTTTGGTGTATATGTGCAGAGTTCAAGTGCAGAAGAAACAATGATAATTTGTTTATATGTGGATGATTTGCTCATTACTAGAAGTAAAGCATCAGAGATTGAAAGGGTGAAAAACAAGCTGAAATCTGAATTCGAAATGACTGATCTAGGTGAACTCTCATTCTTCCTAGGAATGGAATTTCTAAAATTGAAAACTGGAACAGTTATGCGTCAGCAGAAGTATATAGGTGAAATGCTGGAGAAATTTGAGATGAATAGCTGCAATTCAGTTCCAAATCCATCATAGACAAACTCAAAGATTGATGAGTGAAGTGAGGAAGAAAGGGTCGATCCAACACTGTTCAGACAAATGGTTGGCTCACTGCGATATCTGTGCAACAGCAGGCCTGACATCTGCTACTCAGTTAGTGTAATTAGCAAATTCATGAATGATCCAAGGAAGACTCACTTGATAGCTGCTAAAAGGATACTTAGGTATATAAAAGGTACAAAGGAGTTTTGTTTGCTATTCCCTAATGGCAGCCAAGGTGAAGGAAGTGAACTCATTGGATATTCGGGTAGTGATTGGTGTGGAGATATCACAGATAGAAGGAGTACATTTGGTTATGTTTTCAAGTTCAATGAGGCAGCTATATCTTGGTGTACAAAGAAGCAACCAGTGACGACACTTTCATCTTGCGAGGCAGAATATATTGCAGGAACATTTGCAACTTGTCAAGAAATATGGCTGGATTCAGTGATGAAGGAACTAAGATGTGAAGTGATGATGCCTCTTAAACTTAGAATTGAAAACAAGTCAGCAATCAGCCTTGCTAAAAATCCAATCTCTCATGGCAGAAGTAAACACATTGATACAATGTTCCATTTCATGAGAGCAAGTGAACAATGGAATGATTGAGGTGCAATATTGCCCAACTGAAGTGCAACTAGCAGATGGTTTTCCAAAGGCTCTGAAGCTTGACAGATTTGAGTTTTTGAGAAAGAAGCTTGGTGTTATAAGTGTTCAACAGTTATGAATTAAGGGGAAGTGTTGAGTTTAATCCATAACTGCCATGTTTAGAGGGTTGTTATAGTTAGTTAGCTAGTTAGTTGTCTTGCATCATAATATAAAAAGGCCTATAACTAACATCTTGTATGTAATTGACAATAAGTGAATAACTAGAATTATTCTGTGAAGATCGATCCAGGATCGATCTTGGATTAATAAAAGATCAATCCTGGATTAATACAGAAATCAATCTTCTGTTTATGAAAATCGTTTTCTTTCTTCTTTCTTCTTACCCGCTGCGCACTATCCATTGTTCCAACACTTATGATTCACGTGCCTCTTTTTTATCCATCAATCAAATGTTCACCAAGTATAGCCTATCATAATCAATATGCTCATTATGTTTTATTAAGAAAAAAAGAAGTATCATTTTTTGAAGGAAAATGGGATTCGCTTAATATAATTTCTAAATTCGTTGGTATTGAATTATTTGTTTGATTCTGCTATCATTTTATACTATAAATACAATACAATAACTTTTTAATTAATTCTGGAAAATTAGTATTTATTATTGTAATCTCTGGTGGTATTATTTAAATGACTTCATAGGGAAGGGAAAGAGGGTACGTTTGTTGTGAGGGAATTGGAGTTGTTAGAACTAGAAGTTAGAATGGGAAAGTGTTGGTTTATTGGGGTGTTGATTGTGGTGGGGTATGGGTGCTTGTTTGGAAGTAATGTTGGGGTACAAGGGTACCCAATTGAGGATCTAGTTGAGAGGTTGCCGGGCCAACCCAAAGTTAAATTCAGGCAATATGCTGGCTATGTTGATATTGATGTAAAGCATGGGAAAAGTCTCTTCTACTATTTTGTTGAGGCTCACCATCACCCTCACAAAATGCCTCTAACCCTTTGGCTCAATGGAGGTAATAACAATTATTTATTTTTATTATTATTATTATTATTATTATTATTATTATTATTATTATTATTTTGGTTATGGGTGCTGACTCAATTTTCTTCACACTATTGAATACCATTTTGTGGTCTCTCGTTTTTGTTTTTTTGTCTTTTTTTTCTTCTATTATTTTCAGATTTTTCTTACCCTAATTGTGTCACCTTTTACATGTTTAAGTTATTTGATTTGAAATCAAAGGTCAAAGATTATTTTTCTTTAATTTTACTGATTGTGTAATTAGAACTTTTTGATTTGAAATAAAAAACTGTGCGATAAAATTACTGTAGTGAATCGAGTCCATTATTTTTCAATCTCTTTTATCTTTTTATTTTATTTTCTTATATTATTATATTTTGGTGAAAAGCTTAGGTCGCTGTCTTTTATTTGTACTTGTGTCCCTATCAATATTCGGTTGTGTTGTTGTCTTGCTAATTGAAAATCCTATTTGCTTTACAACAACGGAATCTGTGGATTGAAAATGTTGACTGAATTCGGCTTTGTCAACGGTTGACACTTGAACGTGCCTGATAAAAGGATCTATCTATTTCTTTTTTCAAAGGCAAAAATTAGTATATTAAAATAAACACGCTCAATTCTATAAATATAGTTCAATTGTATAAATATTGATATATAGATGTATGCGATTGAATATACGATTTTCTACTTTTCTACATTAAAAATGTATAAATCTAGTCAATTAATTATTTAAAAAAAAAGTCTAGCCAGTAATTTTTTTTTTTAAATAATAATAAACAAACTCAAGCACAAAATATGATGTGCAAAGGAGGATCAATTCTTTATTTATTTAACTTGTAGAGACGGACATTTATTTAGAAAATTATTGGTCAAAAAGTTATCATAAAAAATATTATTTTTTCTATATCAGTGAAATATTTGTTTAATTATTTTACACATATTAAAAAAAATTATAAGTGAAATAATGTTAAATTTATCAAATT
>JBBPBP010009777.1:58576281-58591806 GCA_037974735.1 Cicer chorassanicum | reverse complement strand
AAAGGCTGTGATACAATTGTTTCCTTAACTAATAAATTAATCATCGTTTTGTAAATCAAAAAACTATTCATAAATTTTTGTATTAAAAAAAAATTCATAGAAAGATCATCATTTCAGTATTTACAAACATTATACTAATTTTCTATATACTTTTTTTTAAAAATATTTAACATTCCTTATTATAATACAAATCCAAAACTTTTTTAAGTGGACTTCTCACACATTTTTCACAAATGATATTCAATCATTATAATTTTTAAATAATTTTAATAAATAAAAACTTATTTAATTATTGATTGAAAAATTTAATTTATATATAATATTAGTATGAAAACATGTATTTTCTCAATATATAAATTATTAAAAAAAATCATTTTTACCATAACAACTTAAAAAATAATATTTATAAATGGTTGAAATTAGGTGACATTTTTGCACGGACTGATCGTGCATCATACTGTTAAACTCTTGATTTGAAGAGCAATTGTACATGTGTTTTTGGACATGTTAGTAGAAAACTCACACAAGGTGACCGCTCGCTTCTTTTCACTTTTCGTCAAAAAAAATTCTGAAAAAATTCTGGAAAACAAGAATGAATTTGATTAAAGATTCAACTTTATTGACCTCCCGAATTCCTTCATGGCTCTTTACCATTACTAGGTCTAAGACTTTCTTCTTTACTTCTCTTCCTTCAACAACCAAATTCTACTCCTCACATACTCCCCTAAAATTCTTTAATCTCCATGCCAAGAAGAAAAACTCTTATCCAGAGCCAATTCTAGAACCCACCATTGTCCAACAAGTACCACAAGACGAAGAAAAATATTATGGTGATAATGAATTTGTATTTGAATACGATGAATCTCAAATGGCCGAAGATGTTGGTGACAGTGACGAGTATTACGACAAGGAAGAGGACTGTGAGGACGAAAATACTGTGCCCTATGTAAGTTTTGTTGAATAAGAAAACCCTATTATGGTGTTGATAGAAAAGTTCAATTTTGTTGAGTATTGTGACTTTGTTCGTTTTTTAAGGCGGGTGATGGCGAATCAGGTGGTGGAATCTCCCTTGCGGGAACATGGTGGGATAAAAAAGCCTTAGCCGTTGCTAAAGAGGTTACTATGTCTTTTGGTGGTGACTTACAAATTTATGCTTTTAAAACTTTGCTCAATTCCACCATTCGAGTGCGCATTGAGAAGCTTTCCAACAAGTAAGACATTATCATTGTTTTTATCGTGGTGGAAATATTTTGCTTGTTATTAATTATTGCTTGCTAAAGTATGCGGAATTTGAACAGATCCTTATTGTTCCACAATACGCTATTTAGTACAAAGTGTTGCCAAATAGCTGCTATTGCGGCACTATAGAACTATTGCATAGCGGAAATTGAACATACCGCTATTTTCCACAATTCGTAATTGACAACACTGATTTTATCTGTATAGAAGGTTCACTAGAAAAAAGATGTTGAAGTTTTTTTTTACTCAAAAGATGCTGAGGATTGATTCAGTTTACTAGTATTTGGTATCCTTAACCTATGTAAGGAAAAGAAGAAGCTTTTATTTACCTTTGTAATTTAAGTTCTGTAGAGTTTATGGAAAGAAACTCACTATTGTCATGTGGCACCTTTCCTCCTAAAGAAGTAAGAAAAAGTCCTGAGATTTTTACAATTATATATCAAAGGTTAATGCATTCGATTGGTGCATGATTTATCACACATTCTGAGTGTAAACATTTTTTGTGACCCTTAAAGACTTTTTACCTTATAGATAAAAACAGTAAATGCCATCATTCGTTGCTCAAAGAATGAATTTCTGGCTTGTAACTAAAGAGGCACTCATCAAGGATCAATTATCTGCATTATTTTGTGTTCCCCTAATACAATTATTTCATTTTTGCATAAACGGCTGCTGAACTGAACTTGCTTTATGTACATTGGATGTATGCTTAATTTATGAATTCTGATTTCCATGTACAATAGATCTGGCTCCCCCGCCATGGAGGATATTGAAGCCTTTTCTACAATCTACAGAGCAAAATTGGATGAAGCGGAACTTGCCAAATTCGTTCCTGAGAATTTAAGTTTGGAGGTACCACTTCAAGTATCTTACTGCTTTTTGTCTTAACCCGAGATTATCACAGTAATATTGTAGAGTGCAAATTACTGAAGTACTCTTTCGTCCAATTAGTTTCACTTGTGGCTTATCCACATTCCACAGTAAGCTTTTGATAATGTTTTTAAATTTTAGAGGAAATGAACCATACTTTGCCAGGGGTCCAAGGTTATTGATATTGATATCCCTCTTGATTTTGAAAGATAATGCTGATGGATTGAAATTTTGATTTGTTATGTTGCTTAATATTGGTTCTACTAGCTTTTATATCTTTAGATGTGTTCCTTCAGGTGTCGTCTCCAGGTGTTGAAAGAGTAGTTCGGATTCCAGATGACCTAGACCGATTCAAGGACAGAGTTATGTATGTGAAATATGCCATTGATGATGATTCAAATAATCCATCTGCTGAAGGTGATGGTGTCTTCAAGCTTGAATCCTTTGACATGGAAACAAAATATTGCACATGGAGTTTAGCAAATGTAAGGGTCAACAGAGAGAAAACAGGGAAAGGAAGACCACTGAATAAAAAGCAAAGAGAATGGCGTTTAAGTACCCCCTTTGATTCATTACGTTTTGTACGGCTGCACTCAGACGTTTAAATTATTTATTTTCTGCAGACAGTTGAAAGTTCGATCTCCATCTTTGTCTATGTATATGTCTGTAATGTACACTCACAGTAAGGATCTGCGAGTTTTGTAGGTACTTAGGAACAGTCAACACATACAATTTTGTTGAGTTTGTCTCTTTTTCACTTCTAAAATTGACTGTAAATGTGATACTGGATGACAATTGTTCTATCATTTGTTGCCCTTGTTTCCCAACTGTTTAGAACTTGGGTTGTCAATTGCTTCTTTAGCCGCTGCTATTAGCGGCAGAACAGCGCTGTTAATATGTTTTCTTTTCTTCTATCTAATACACCATGCACATACCATAAGCTGCTATTATTCATCATAGACTTACTATTATTTCTTCAGCTTGCACATTCTAAAAGTCAGGCTCTGAAATAATGCATCGGTTTTTTTTTTTTTGGGTTTGTCACAACACTTGCTTGACTCTGGTATATCTAAAAAAACCTTTTGACAACAAGATTAGAATAGGCATGTTATGATAGTGAATAATAGGATTGTTATCTAGATAACACTAGAGCACAACGAGAATTGTGCTGTTGTATTAGAATTTACATTTTTTTTATCCCCATGCTACTTTACACAAAGGACACATTTTTTTATCCAAAGAAATATTTATAGTAAAACTTTGAGCATCTTCAATGATAACCCAATTTGTTGTATTTAAGTGTTTGTTGCATCTGTGTGGCCTATCATACTATATCATTTTTAAGCAATTCATTCATTTTTGTATTTCAACGATGCAACTCATAAATCCAAAATGATTCCACTATTTTTTTTTAACTGAATTAAATCCAATTCAATTGTCAAAATATTTAAAAAGAAACGTAATGAGTTATTACATATCATTATTTGGAAGATAAACATTCTACTTAAAAAGTAAGGAGCCAACAAGTTTATCTCACCACTTGTCAGACCTAATATACAATTGGCAATTGTCATCGCCTCTTTCATATGAGCTCAAGAGGCTTACTACTTAATAGTGCTTCTAAGAAACTAAGGGAATCTTTCTTCATTACTTCCTTAATACAAAGAGGTGCTATTCTTTGTATGAGAAAATCTTGTATTTGTGGATATTTTGACTAATTCCATGAATTGAAGCAGCTACAACTGCCATTGAAACAGAACAAATTCAAAAGTTGGAGCAAACACCACTTCAGTGAAAAAGTTCTTATTCCCTCCGGGGCAATGTGCATCTGTATAGGGAAAAAGACAACTAGAGCTCCAAATCCAATTGTTCCTAGCAGAGAAAGAACCTGATTAAAAAATGGCATTGGCATGGCAAGAATTGTTGCCAATATCACAGATACCGTCCACCAATTGGATATCTTTTTTTATGAAATCCGATTTAGGCCACGATATCAGCATCCATTTCAATAACACAAAAGAACGTCTGAGCCATCATTTGATATGCTCCAATCATGTGGATTTCGATGAAAACATCGCCCATCGCAACCAACCAGAATGGCTCATAAAATCCTGCAAAAATACTTCCTGTTGTGTGATCACCAAAAGCAGCATAACCAAGACAACTACATAGTAAAAATATTATTGTCATTGTTGAGACCCCTATCACATTAGCCTTTTTCATTTGTTTATTTTCTGGTGGATGTGACTTTAATGTATCCATTATATCATAAATAACAGTAGCATAAGTACAAGCAAGAGCTATGTTTCCCATTGAACTTAAAATCCTCCAAAATTTATCTTCAGTTGATAATTCTGGCCGTACTTTGACTCCATTTATGCCGGTTGACACCCCTTTTCCTGAGATAACAACACTAAGACAAAGACCAATTGCAATGAATATTGAATACATAACCAAATGAGGTGATAGTAGCAACTGTTGAAATCCATGTCAATTTATGAAAGTTTAGAGTTTGAGACAACAAAATCTGCAATGTTCCAAAAGCAATCATGTATGGATGATGTTATTGTGTATTCCGCTGTTATACCAGCAAGTTTTCCATACACAATTAATCCACAAATTACTTGCATTGTTTCACCTAAGTAAACCTTGACAGCTTGCATGAAAGTGTAGTTTCTCTTGCCATTGACAGGGTCTGGAAACCTGTAACAATCAGCTACAAGACTTTAAGTGAAAGTAGAGATGGATGAAAAGATCAATATGCTGGTTAGTGGTTATACCAACTATCCATTCTAGTTGGGCCATGGTCCACGCAAGAGCCAAAACCCCTGCTCCAACTACAACTGTTATTTATATGTGTTGTAGCTGTCCCCACATTCCCATTTCTTTTGATTTTTCCGTCGTCGTTTTCAATGTCCATATATTAAAATAGACTCTCACATAAACTTCATCTTATATTGTGATATTTCATTTAAATATTGTCATCTCATCACAAAATCACATTTAAAAGGTTTTTCCTCTTCAATTTTCCTTATTATTCAACTTCCAATTTGCTTTAACACACATTTTACTATTATTATTATTATTATTATTATCATCATATTATTATTATTATTTAGCATCTAATATTATGTATAACTATTAATATGTCATGAGTTACAAATTAAAGTAAAATCAATATTATGTATAACTATTAATGTGTCATGAGTTACCAATTAAAGTAGAATCAATAAATAATTTTTTTAGTATACTATTCTAAATCTTCAAACAACCTCTACGAATAGTGTCTTGCAACCCAATTATTTTCAAAGAAATAGAAATAGTTGGAATTTTTTTTTTAAATAGACTTCCACATAAACATCATCTAATATTGTGCCATTTCATACATACGAGTTGTTTAAGAAAATTCTCAAGTCATGTCGTATAGAAGTCTCATACTCAAAATATTGGAATTTAGATTTGTCATTTTTTTTTATAGGATTAGAATGAAATGAATGTCAAATGACAAAATTATTTGTATATGTTTCTAACAATATTTTGACTATAAATTTCTATTAGACAGCACAAAAAAAAGCATCACAAATCTGATGTTGCGGTAGATAATTACATATATTAATATTTATTAAAATACTTTTAAGATTCTTAACACTAAACATAATATATGAATTTTGTTTGTAGGATGATCTTCACTATAGATTTTTAATACTAATTTAATATCTATCTATTATCTATCTATCTATCTATTATATATATTAAAATAGACTCCCACATAAACATCATCTAATATTGTGACATTTCATTCAAATATTGTCACCTCAACAAAAAATTCCATGTGGCACATCTAAAAGATTTTTCGTCTTCAATTCTCCTTACTATTCAACTTCCAATTTGTTTTAACACACATTTTACTATCATTATTATTATTATTATTATTATTATTATTATTATTATTATTATTATTATTATTATTATTTAGCATCTAATATTATGTATAACTATTAATATGTTATGAGTTACAAATTAAAGTAAATTTAATATTATATATAACTATTAATGTGTCGTGAGTTACAAATTAAAGTCTAGATATCTCGCGCAACGCGCGAGTTATATTCTAGTTATACCTTTATATCAGAGGTGTTTAATCTATCTCTATACATATTCATCCATCATCTCATTAATCATCATATATCCCACAAAACTATGTATTAATATGTCATGAGTTACAAATTAAAGTAAAATTAATATTATATATAACTATTAATGTGTCATGAGTTACAAATTAAAGTCTATATATCCCGCGCAACGCGCAAGTTATATTCTGGTTATACCTTTATATCAGAGGTGTTTAATCTATCTCTATACATATTCATCCATCATCTCATTAATATCATATATCCAACAAAACTATGTTTATATTATTCTAATTTATAAAGACAGACGCGCAGGTTATATTCTGGTTATACCATTATATCAGAGGTGTTTAATCTATCTCTATACATATTCATCCATCATCTCATTAATCATCATATATCCAACAAAACTATGTTTATATTATTCTAATTTATAAAAACAGATTTAGTACTAACAAATTAATCATATTTAAACCAAAATAAATCAAAAACAAATTTAATTAAGAAAATCAGTATTATTATAAACCAGATTCACTCTATGGCTTAAAGCAATCTCTAAGAGCATAGTTTGAAATGTTTACTTAGTCTATGAAGAGACAAGGTTACATTCAAGGACAGGTTGATCATACCTTATTCACGGAATTCTCCTCTGGTGAGAAAGTTGTTGTCCTCATTGTCTATGTTGATGATATTGTCCACACCGGAGATGATATAACTGAATCGTTGAGATTTTTTTGGGTACAAAGGTTGCACGATTAAAGACTTGTAGATAAATTGAACGTGATAGATATCTATACACCAACTTTAAGAGGGTGTTGGAGAATCCCTTATTATTTTCTATTTTATTAGTATAGATTTTATGTTTTATTATATGAAATGTTTTGTTTTTAATTTTACTCAAATCTCTCCTTCATTCAAGGAAGAGAACTTCTTGTATTACCTCTATTTAAACTAGTTGAGTTTTGTCCTCCTCTACAAAAAAAATAAAAACACGGAATAAATACTTTTTATGCAGTCTAATGTCTAATCCATTACAATTTTTACAAATCAAACGGACCCTAATCTGTTTACCCAGTGTTACAAGAGAAGAAAGGCTTTTCTGGCTTCAGAGTCATGTTCTTGGAAACCATATCACCACTTTGGACTTAAATGTGCTACGATGCTTGTGTGCTGGTTTAGAGCAATATGCTATTACATTTTGCAGCACTACAGTATGAGAATGATTCCTTTTGACATTAGTTCTGATGCAGCACAAGAGAAATTAGGGAGGAAAGTGGTCCACATCTGTTGGAGGCAAACTAGATTGTGTTGATCGCATCCCTTTTAAGTAATTTTTTTGCCGTCTTTCTCTCCTGAAACTAGGAATGAATTGGATCATTAAATGAATGATTTGGTGCGAAGATAGGCATCCACAGCAGCATGAGTGTTTTTCATCTCTACAAACTCATGACCCATAAGTGTCAAGCAGAGAGGTATACAACTGAGTTTTCAAGTTTCCCCTTTAAACTGTAATAAATCCCAATAATACAACAAGATTCAGGTCTGTATTTATCAGTCATGAATACTCTATGCGCAAGGTAACTCAAAGCGGAAAAGCATTCCTTAGCTTATAGCACATTGGAGTACATATCCATGTCTTCCACTCTGTAAGGATCAGTCCTCAACAGTTCTTCAAATATAGCTTCAACTTTGGTTTTAGCAATTTGAGCTTGGATGTAATTACTAAAACCAAAGTTCTGAGTAGGTATTCATATTTTGTCAGAGACTCGCTATGCATCCTTAATAGTTAATTCTTGGTAGGTACTGGCAAGAAAAAAGTCCTTCATCCAATGACTACTGAGATTAAGACTATTCAAGATATCAACTGTAGTGCATAGGGATTGCATTCCAGTTCCAAGGATAGCTATTTACAGATTCCACAAGTACTGTACGTTCATTGCCTCTCTTTTTCAGAACAAGACCATATTAGTACAAATAAAGGGATCAAGTGTGACGTTCTTGCGAAGTGTAGACAACTCCCTCTCTATAGAAACCAATTCCTGATTCATAGCATCACTCTTACCCAGAGGTTCATCAAGTTCAATCATCTCTTCCTCTTTTCACTTCTCTCCCGCCTGAAGAAAGTACAAAGCATGGACATAGAAGTTATAGACATGTGAAATTCCAAAAACTAAAAATAAATTGTTCTTTCAAACTGATATTATGTACATTAATTTAGAAGTGTAAATAAGAGGTACTCAATTAGAAGACTTTGGAGATATACTTAATTACAAACAATCTGTTTTGGACGGTTAGTTTTCCGTTAATTAGATGTAACTACTTTATTTGTTGCTGCCAATTGTAACCAACTAGTATATAAGTCAAAGTAAGCAATGCTGATTCCAGAGCAATAAGGCAAGTTGTGTTGGGTGAGATCACTCCCCAATTGGAACCCACTAATTTTATTAGTATTATTATTATTATTATTATTGAAATAAAAGAAAAAGAAAAAAAAAAAGAAATATATGATTTATTGGGCTTGACTCATGGTAAGGAAAATAAAAGGAAGAAAAGGATCTCAAATCTTAAGGCAAAGGCAAACAACCAAAACAGCAACGGTAACCGCACGGACACACGGCAACCAGAGAAAAGGAAAGGAATTCAGTTTCGGGTGCTAACAGTTGGGTAGTTTTACTTTCTCTAAGAGTTATTTTGGCATACCCACTTTAGTGGAAGATTGTTATAAGGTTATTGTTGTTGATTGATATTCCATATTGTTATTAGGAAGAGTGATTCATATTCCCTATTGTTATTAGGAAGACTATGGTGTACCCATTAAATTATTATAGTGAAAGTTTTTACTGAATAGGTCCCGTGGTTTTTATTCTCTCAATTTGAGGGAAGTTTTCCATGTTAAAATTGTGTTTGTCTCATTTAATTTTCTGCCAATTATTATTTTCTGGTTGACCATTTATCTGCACAGGTGAGGGAAAAATATTCCGCATTATTGATAAAATTATCTCTGGTTTTTCCCAACAAAATGGTATCTAGAGCTCGATTGATTTGATTCGTGCATTTAAATGGAGGAGGAAAATAAAGGTCTGAATATGATTAAACTCAACTCTTCTAATTACACACTTTAGAAGACTCTCATGGAAGACATGCTATACAGTAAATATTTGTATGATCCTATTGAGGGTGACACTGCAAAACCCACAGATAAATCTGATGCTGACTGGAAGAAGATGAATAGAAAGGCAGTGGCGTTGATCAGACAGTGGTTGGACCTGAGTGTCTATCCACATGTTGAAACTGAAATAGATGCTAACAAGATGTCGGAAAAATTAAAAGAGTTGTATGAACGAAAGAATGTGCAAAATAAAGCATTCTTGATCCGGAAGTTGGTGAATATGAAATACAAAGATGGGGATTCAATGGAAGATCATATGAGTATTTTTCAGAATACAGTGAATCATTTGACAACCGCTGAAATTAAATTAGATGATGAATTGCAAGCGTTGTTATTGTTGAGTTACTTGCCTAATAATTGGGAAGTCCTTGTTGTGACATTGACTAATTCAGCTTCAAGTGGAAAACTGAAAATGTCAACAATTAAATAGAGTATGTTGAATGAAGAAGCTCGAAGAAAGGAACGTGGTTTGATTGGTTCTTCCTCAAAGTCAGAAGCACTAGTTACATAGTCGCGGGGGAGAAGTCAATCTAAAAACTTCCATAGACGCGACAACTCTGAAATTCGTAGCAAGTCAAGAAGCATGTCGAGGACTAGAAAAGAAGTGATATGCTATCATTGTGGCAAAGCAGGTCACATAAAAAGAAATTGCAGGCTCCTTAAAGAGAGATCAATCAAGGGAAAGAGATGAAGACAAAAAAAAGAAAAATGATAAAGATACAACAGCAGTTGCATCTGTTAGTAATGTCTACATTATTTGTGATGATAATTCCATAAACCTTACATGTCAGGATTCAACTTGGATTACTGATTTGGGTGTCTCATATCATGTTACTCCTATGCGTGATTTCTTCTCATCTTACAATGTTGGTGATTTTGGCATGGTAAAAATGGGAGATGAAGGAGTATGTAAAATTATTGGTATGGGAGATGTTTGGGTTGAAACTGGGATTGGCTGCAAGCTTCAGTTGAAGAATGTTAGACATGTTCCTGATATTCGTCTCAATTTGATTTCAGTGAAAGCCTTAGATATTGAGGGTTATCACACTTACTTTGGTGGTGGTGGTATATGTAAAATCACCAAAGGGTCCCTAGTGGTTGCAAAGGAGCAAAGTTCCACTTCTCTCGATAGGATGCCTACGAAGCTATGCAAGGAAGAAGTGAATGCAGTTAAAGACGCCTCTTCTGATTTATGGCATATGCGCCTTGGTCACTTGAGTGAGAAAGGACTCAATATACTTGCGAAGAAAAATTTTCTTCCTGTGAAAGGTATGTCTCTAGAAAATTGCACTCATTGTTTTGCTGGGAAACAACATAGAGTTTCTTTTCATAATACTGGTCCTCATATGAGGCAAAATATTATTGATTTAGTTCATACTGATGTTTGTATGATGGATAGTAAATCTTTTGGTGGTGCATCGTATTTTGTTACTTTTATTGACGACCACTCTAGAAAAGTGTGGGCCTTTTCTTTGAAATCTAAATACCAGGTACTTGGAGTCTTCAAGCATTTTCATGCAAGTGTTGAAAGAGAAAAGGGAAGGAAATTGAAATGTGTTCGATCAGATAACGGTGGTGAATACAGAGGTCCGTTTGAAGAGTATTGTAGAGAACATGGAATCAGGTTTGAGAAAACAGTTCCAAAGACACCTCAGCATAATGGAGTTGCAGAGAGAACAAATCATACGATTAATGACAGAATCAGATGTATGCTCTCTCATGCAAAATTATCGAAATATTTTTGGGGTGAAGCAATGAAAACTGCAGTGGATTTGATCAATTTTTCTCCCTCTATTCCACTTGATGGTGATGTTCCAAATAGAGTGTGGACAGGGAAAAATGTCTCTTACTTTCATTTGAAAGTGTTTGGCTGCAGATGTTTTGTTCACGTTCCAAGAGATGAGAGGTCCAAACTTGATAGTAAATCCAAACAGTGTATATTCATCGGTTGTGGTGATGAAGAATTTGATTATAGATTGTGGGATCCGGTTGACAAGAAAATTATCAGAAGTCGAGATGTGATATTTCTTGAAGACCAGACTATTGAAGATTTTGATAAAGCTGAGAAACAGAAACCAAATTCCAGAAGTTACATTGATGTTGCGCCTATGCCCCCTGCAGAAACTTTTGTTGATGGGGGAGATATACATGTAGATAATGAGAATGTAACTGATGATCATGTGCCTCACCAAGATGAGCAGGTACCAGCTGAGCCACCATACGAGTTTGAGTTGAGAAGATCTACTAGAGAACGTCAACCTTCTCAAAGATATCCTCCACACGAGTATGTGATGATCACTGATAGTGGAGAGCCAGAGTACTATCAAGAAGCTATTACAAATATTGATAAAGAAAAGTGGTTGAAGGCCATGCAAGAAGAGATGAATTCCTTGCATGAGAATCACACATTTGATTTGGTTAAGTTGCCTAATGGCAGAAAAGCACTCAAGAACAAATGGGTATACAAAATAAAGGCAGAAGAGAATAGTTCTCAACCAAGATACAAAGCAAGATTGGTTGTGAAAGGTTTTAATCAGAGAAAATGTATTGACTTTGATGAAAAATTTTCACCTATGGTGAAGATTTCCTCTATCCGAGTTGTGCTTGGATTAGCAGCTAGCTTGAACCTAGAAGTTGAACAACTTGATGTGAAAACTGCATTCCTTCATGGTGATTTGGAGGAAGAGATCTATATGGAGCAACTAGAGGGTTTCGAAGTCAAAGGTAAAGAGTAGTTTGTGTGTAAATTAAAGAAAAGCTTGTATGGGCTCAAGCAAGCACCTCGACAATGGTATAAGAAATTTGATTCTTTCATGGAGAAACATGGGTACGGTAAAACTACTTCTGACCATTGTGTGTTTGTCAAGAAATTCTCTGATGGTGATTATATTATTCTTCTGTTATATGTGGATGACATGTTGATTGTTGGTCATGACACTAAAAAGATTCAATCTTTAAAGAAAGATTTGAACAAGTCTTTTGCAATGAAAGACTTGGGTCCTGCAAAGCAAATTATGGGCATGAGAATTACTCGTGATAGGAAGAATAATAAATTGTGGTTGTCTCAACACAATTACATTGAGAAAGTGTTAGAGATGTTTAACATGAGCAATTGTAAATCTGTTACTACTCCACTTGCTACTCATTTTAAATTGAGTTCTGATCAATGTCCTAATAGTGAGAAAGACAAAGAAGAGATGAATATGGTTCCTTATGCATCCGCAGTTGGTAGTTTGATGTATGTTATGGTATGCACAAGGCCAGATATTGCTCATGCAGTTGGAGTTGTTAGTCGGTTTCTCTCTAATCCTGGTAAAGATCATTGGCAAGCTGTGAAGTGGATTATCAGATACCTCAGAGGCACTTCCAAAGTGTGTTTACTCTATGGAGGTGGTGAACCTGTGTTGGATGGCTTCATAGATGCAGATATGGCAGGTGACCTTGATTCTAGAAAATCTACTTCTGGTTATATGACAACGTTTGCAGGGGGAGTTGTGTCTTGGCAATCAAGATTACAAAAGTGTGTTGCTTTATCCACTACCGAAGTTGAGTACATTGCAGCAACTGAAGCTTCCAAAGAACTCTTGTGGATGAAGAAATTCCTGCATGAGTTAGGCCTCAAGCAAGATAAGTTTGTGTTATTCTACGACAGTCAGAGTGCAATCCATCTTAGCAAGAATCCGACTTTTCATGCAAAGTCGAAGCATATTGAGGTGCAGTATCATTGGATACGAGACGCACTAGAAATGAAATCATTTCTAATTGAGAAGATTCATACTGATGAGAATGGTTCAGATATGATGACGAAGACCTTGCCTGTGTCAAAGATGATATACTGTAGAAAGAATGCAGGCATGGTTGAGCAGTACATTCCCACTTGAGTCGTGAGGGAGAGATTTGTTGGGTGGGATCACTCCCCAAGTGGAACCCACCAAGTTTATTAATATTATTATTATTATTAAAATAAAAGAAAAAAAAGGGAATATATAGTTTATTGGGCTTGACCCATGTAAAGGAAAATAAAAGGAATGAATGGGATCTCAAATCCCTAAGGGCAAAGGCTAACGCAAAGGCAAACAACAATAACCGCACGCACGCACGGCAACCAGAGAAAAGGAAAGGAATTCAGTTATATGATGACGTTTGCAGGGGGAGCTTCACAGATGCAGATATGGCAGGTGACCTTGATTCTAGAAAATCTACTTCTGGTTATATGATGACGTTTGCAGGGGAGCTGTGTCTTGGCAATCAAGATTACAAAAGTGTGTTGCTTTATCTACTACTGAAGTTGAGTACATTGCAGCAACTGAAGCTTCCAAAGAACTCTTGTGGATGAAGAAATTCCTGCATGAGTTAGGCCTCAAGCAAGATAAGTTTGTGTTATTCTGCGACAGTCAGAGTGCAATTCTTCTTAGCAAGAATCCGACTTTTCATGCAAAGTCGAAGCATATTGAGGTGCGGTATCATTGGATACGAGACGCATTGGAAATGAAATCATTTTTAATTGAGAAGATTCATATTGATGAGAATGGTTCAGATATGATGACGAAGACCTTGCCTGTGTCAAAGATGATATACTGTAGAAAGAAGGCAGATATGGTTGAGCAGTACCTTCCCACTTGAGTCGTGAGGGGGAGATTTGTTGCGTGGGATCACTCCCCAAGTGGAACCCACCAATTTTATTAGTATTATTATTATTATTATTGAAATAAAAGAAAAAGGAAAAAAAATATAGTTTATTGGGCTTGACTCATGGTAAGGAAAATAAAAGGAAGAAAATGGATCTCAAATTCTTAAGCCAAAGGCAAACAACCAAAACAGCAACAGTAACCGAACGCACACACGACAACCAGAGAAAAGGAAAAGAATTCATTTCCGGTGGTGGTAACAGTTGGGTAGTTTTACTTTCTCTGATAATTATTTTGGCATACCCACTTTAGTGGAAGATTGTTATAAGGTTATTGTTGTTGATTGATATTCCCTATTGTTATTAGGAAGAGTGATTGATATTCCCTATTGTTATTAGGAAGACTCGGGTGTACCCATTAAATTATTATAGTTGAAGTTTTTACTGGAATAGATCTCGTGGTTTTTATTCTCTCAATTTGAGGGAAGTTTTCCACGTTAAAAAAGAAAATTTGACCCCGTACCCCCACAATTATCCCTATACCCCAAAAAGCCAGTGAAAATACCATAATACCTTCGTATATATTACGTCAAAATTTTCATTTTTACCGGAAAACTTTTTTCAAGTTTTTCGGTACAGAACACCACTCCGGAAAACTTGAAAAAAGTTTTCCGGTAGTTCCGGAAAACTTTTTTCAAGTTTTCCAAAAATAATGAACCACCGGAAAACTTGTTAATGACTTTTCTGGAAGTTACCGGAAAACTTCGCCCACAAGTTTTCCGGTAGTTTCAGATTTTTTTTATTTTAATTTTTTAATTATATTAGTATTTAATTAATTTATTTGATTTTAACTATATTTTCTTTTCAGTAGGTAGGGATAGAGATAAAGACGGCAAAGTTATAGGCACGGACTTCATTATGATATAGAGTTGGCACGATAACCCGAAAATTTTCAATAATTTTTTAAATGATATAAAGAAATTAATAAAATTTAATTTTTTTTAAAAAAATAAGGGTGTGTACCCGAAAACTTTTCGGGAAACAAGTTTGACAAGTTTTTCGGAAATACGTTTTGTACCGGAAAAGTTGAAAAAAGTTTTCCGGTACACACATTTTTTTCTTCTGTACTGGAAATCTTTTTTTTAGTTTTCCGGAAACATTCTTCTGTACCGGAAAACGTTAAGTTTTCCGGTAAAACTCTATGTACCGGAATTCTTGAAAATACTTTTCCGGAATTGAAAGTGAATTTTGAAAAGAAAAAAAAAATTGAGGGTATTTTTGACATTTTCAAAAAATTGTGGAGGTGTAGGGATAAAAGTGGGGGTACATGGTCAATTTTTTGTTGTTGTTATCAACCTAAATGAACCGTTTACATAATTATATCTTGTCTTAAAAAAACATGAACTCAGTCCAAAAAAACTATTCAATTCAGTATTATTATTTTTTTGACAGAATATGAATTATGTGTGATATAACTATAAAAAAAAAAA
>JBBPBP010009777.1:58529529-58547852 GCA_037974735.1 Cicer chorassanicum | reverse complement strand
ATCAATTACACGTATAGATAAAAATAAAATGATTAAAACTGCAATTAAACTTAAATAAAAATAAACAATCAAGACAATTTTGATTCACATCATCAAATGATAACGATAATAAATAATTATTAAATTTAAATTTACTCATTCGGTCTCATTTTAAATGTCTCATTTGTTATTTTTTTTCTTCAAATTATTTATTATTTTATAATATCAATACAACATTAGTTATTTTTTTCACTAATATATTTATATTTATTATTTCTCAACTCATCAAATTTTTTACTTAATTGCAATTAATAAGAATATTTAAATAAATAAAATTTATTTTATCATTAAAATCAAATTAATTTTTTAATATTCATGCACAATTCAAATCAGACTGTGATAAATAAGTCCTTTGTGCCACATTGAAAACAAAATAAGAATCACATTAATTAGAATTGTCAACCTTACAAATATCGTTCACAATCATAGCACTATTTTACCAACCTTACCAAAAAGGGGTCTTGTGATGATCATATAGTAGACCAAAAGGACTTAATTAAATCAAACAAAAACACCAAACAGTAATACTAATACCGATACTGTTGGAGTGGTGCTTACTCAGCCAACTTCATGTGTTTTACATCCAGTAACTATTGTAAGACAATTGTGGAAGGTAACAATGGTTATGATGAGGGGCAGAATGGGAATAAGACATTGGAGGAGGAGGATGGGGATAATATCCTCTGTTGTTGTGATATGATGACGTGTAACCAGACATGTGGTTATGTTGATCCATACCATAATTGTTCCCATTGCCATATTGTTGTTCCACTGTTTTCATCCAACAAAGCTCTACGTTCTTTGCATGTTTTGTAATCATTCTCAAAATTTTCTGTGGATCTACTTTCCCTGAAATGTATATCATCCCATCTTTTGTATCTAAATTGTAGTTTAGCCCTAAAATTGAAACATAGCATATATATATATCGTAACATTTATTTAATTACCAAAAAACTAGTTTATTAATAATAAAAATTAAAACTTTGTGTCAAAAATAAAACTAAAACTCGAGGGAGAGAAAACATGAAACACATACCTTTGATTTTCCTCAAAATTTTGCTAGTAGTTTCTGACCAACCTTTACTGTTAGTATCCACTTTCAAAGCACAAGTCTACCACGAAAAAGAATTGAAGAATTATACATGTGAATATTAAAGTAGAGTTTGAATTTGTATAGTGTATATATGGAAATATAGAATGAACTACATACATATTATAATATATATATATATAAAAGAAAATAAAATAAAAGGAAATGAAAGAAATTAAGGATGATAATATAATAGAGTATAGGCACCAACCATGTTAGATTTCGTTCCTTCGTTGAAAAACATTGTGATTTCAAAAGATAACTAAAACAATGGGTTAGAAATGAGAGGAAAGGTATGAGCCGTGAACGGGATTTTATAAGATTATGACATTAGCAACTGAAAGTTTATTTTTGGAGTAAAATCTTTTGCTCTCATAAATGAAATGAAATAATAGCAAATCAATTTGAAAAATTAAAGATCCGGTTGATTTGCAAATTAATTATGGAATATCTTTACGTATTGAATATTCTACGATTATTCTTACTCCTAATATCATCGATGAAGTTTGTCTAATTAGATTAAAAAAAATGACTTATATGTCTCTACATTACCACCATTGGATTAAGATTTTCTTAGGTAAAAGCATCGGATAAATAAATTAGTGTTTTTTTTACAAATAAGTTAATTAGTTAATCGTAATTAAGTTTATGCATATATTAGTTTATCTATAGCATTGTACTTTGTACCCAAAAAAAAAAGATTAGTTTATAGCCATAGCAAAACAAAATATAAACTGCTGATAGATTTTAAGTTATTCATAAAAATAATAAAATAATGGTTGAATTAGTATATAGAACATGGGATTAATTTCTATGGACCTAAAACTTTTTTACACATACAACTAATTAAAAAATGTCAAATAGATATTTATTGATATATTTTATCAACTAATCTAAAAAGGTGATATAATTGAGTAATTGGATGCATGTAAAAAAAAATCTACGGTGCACAGAAATTAAATTATATAAATATATAAGTCAAAATTGCATTAAAAGTTTTTTAAATTTAACTCATATTTCATAAAAATTATTTAACTTTTTAAAAACTAACTAAGTTCTTTGAATTTTTAATAAAATACATCAACAACATTCGACCTTATTTGAATTTTTGTCAAAAAAATGTTATGATCGTTGTAGTAATGTGTCCATCTTCAACCTTCACCCCTTTGTTAGAAAATTAAGATTCAAAAAACCAATAATTTCACATTCAACTTTTTCATGAGTTTTTTTGTTAAGAGCTAATGAAATGTCTTGCTCGTGCGACTTAGGGAGAAGCAAAACGAACTCAATCTTGTACACGAAAGTGGTGAATGGTCGGTACCTGATTGTATGGTGTAGGACGCACTTGGGCCAACTATGGAACAAAGTTTTTGGGCTGTAGATACTATGTAGTATGTCCCATAATATTTTTTTAAAAGTTTTAATAGTCTGGTTTGTTGTCATTTATTTTAATAAAGTTTAGTAAAAAATTATTTTAATTAAAATTTAAACTCAAATTCTTTTAAGTAATTAGTTTTTAATTAAAATTCATTAATCATTTGAATTCAATTATTTAATTAATGGACTTTAAAAAAGACATTTGGTGTGGTTATGTATAACTATAAAAGATATACAAAATGTACGTGTGTACTCAAAACATGTTTCCATAATTTGCAAATTTTCAAAAAATATCAATAAATTCCCGTGTTTCAAATTTAATAGGACCAATTAAAAAACTACAAGAACACCAAATTAACAAAAACAACACTATTCATTCGATATTATATATTTGGTATCACAAGTGTCACATCATTCTCTCCATCAAATTTCACAATTTCAACGAAAATGAAATATATATACAACAATATTTCATTATTTATTTTTTCAAAACCAGATAAAGAACTCAGTCCCCCAGTAGGGACTCTTTCACAGTGTCTTACAGTTTTACTCTCCCATACGGATGATACATCTGATGGACTGTCCCTTAAGCATGTAATCAAAAGCTTTGTTAATCTCTGAAAATGGTACAGTGTGAGTGATGAATTTTTCAAGTTCCAGCTCCTGCAGCATCAACAAATATAAGAATATACACTATGGCAAATACTATTGTGAAAGTGGTCAATAGGGGAAGTAGAAGTTCATGACATTTCTTATTTCATTGATGCTCATTCGATAAAAAATAAAGGAAGACGAGTATGTGTCCCTAAAACTATACCCATCGAATTAACATCAATCAAATCGTCATCTCAACAGTAACGACGAGGAGGGCTGAGTATTTCTAAATTTGAGAAGTATCTTCAATCATCGCTGAGTTTTAAATTATTTTTAAACACTGGTCTACGGTGGACCAATCAGAAACAATCACCATCATATCATTATGCAATATTAATTAATTCTCTGAAAACAATGCACAATTCAATAGATTTTTAAACTTACCCCTTTCATGTACTTCTCAACAACATTAGGAAGATCGGTGCGAGGCTTGTAGTTGCCATAAAATGTACCCTTAAGAGTCCTTTCATTCAAGAAATTCATAGGATGAGTTTTGAATGCATCATCTTTGCTTGGCACACCAACAAGTACAGCAACACCCCAACCCTAAGAACAACAACAAATCAAGGTTCAGCTTTACCCTCAATAAGCTTTTTAATTACTTTAGCAACAAGTAACAGCAAATGAATTTTTTCTGCATACATCGTGGACACATTCGAATGCTGAGATCATAGCCTGGATACTGCCAGTACATTCAATAGCACGATCAACGCCTCCGTTGGTCATTTCAGCAATTACCTGCACATCAACTTTCACATCTCAATCTCCTATAATGAAAACATAGAGCTTTTTTTAAATTAACACTTCAAATTCAAAATAGAAAAGGAATAAAGAACAGAAATATGATAAACTAATATATAGACTAAATTGTCGATGAACTAACTTGTTGGGCGGGTTTGTCATGTTCTTTTGGGTTTACAAACTCGTTGACCCCAAACTTCTTAGCTGCAAACAAGAAAAAAATAAGAAATGTCATTAACAAAAGAATAAATTTATGTTGACCCAAATCTTCATTTGATGGAAGATAAAAGCAATCTACCTAGTTCAAATCGGCTGGAAACTAAATCAACCCCAATGATTCTTGATGCACCAGAAATCCTTGCCCCTTCAGCAGCCTAAATTTAAGTTTAAAGAGAAGATCAGAAGTTAATATTGGCTCTTTTCATTTTCAATAATAACTGCAACACACACACACTCAAAGTATAAGAGTAACATACAGCAAGGCCAACAGCTCCAAGTCCAAAGATAACAACAGAAGAACCCGGTTTTGGTTTAGCAACATTGATAGCAGCACCAAGACCTACAACCATGAATGCGCATTAAATTTCGAGAACATAGACACACCTAGTTATTGTATATTAATATCTCAATTCTCAAGGTAGGTATCTTCTATGGATGATATATACCTGTGCATATTCCACAACTGAGAATACAAACTTTGTCAAGTGGAGCAGCAGGGTTGACCTTTGCAACACATCCAGCATGAACCACAGTGTACTCACTGAATGTTGAGGTACCGACAAAATGGTGTATGGGCTGTCCCTTGATAGAGAATCTTGACTGGTTATCATTGATCATGACACCCCTATCTGTGTTGATCCTAAGCAGATCACACATGTTGCTTTCCTCTGACTTACAATGTGGACATTCCCCACACTCCCCTGTGAATACAGGCAGAGCATGATCCCCTGGTTTCAGATTAGTCACACCCTCTCCTACGCTCTCCACAATCCTAATCAACATCATTCCAACAACATGCATTCACATTACATAACACATTAGATAATCAATAACATGCATTTACATTACAAATCACATTTGATAGCACGCTTATCATATAAGCTATTTCTATAACCAAAGAAAAAATAAACTCAAACAAGATGTTTTTACAAAAATAAGTTGAAAACAGCTTATAGATATATTAGAAATTTCACATGTGTTGTTGTTTATGTCATGTTTAATCAGATCCTTGTTTGAGCATGACATAAACAACAACATTTTGTGAAAAAACATTTTTCGTTTATGTCATTTCCTGGAAAATGACTTAACACATATTTTAGGAAATGAAAAGAGTAAATGTTAATTTGTGAGGGAAATGCAATGTTGAGAAGAGAACAATTTATCGAAATATAGAAGGAAAAAAGGTTAATTTGTGAGGGAAATGCAATGTTGAGAAGAGAAGCATAGATACCCTCCAGCTTCATGACCAAATATACGAGGAAACAATGGAGTCTGACCCTGAAACAGGAGAAAACAAGAAACAAAACCATATTAAGCTATTGCAATACATAACGAAGAGGACATTGAATGAAACAAAATAAGAACAGTAAATAAATAATATAATTAATTACCTTAGCTTCCCAGAAGTAAACATCAGTGTGACAAAGGGAGGTGAAGAGTATCTTAAGACGGACTTCACCGGCTTGTGGTGGCGCCACCTCCACTTCTTCTATCACCAGCGGCTTCCCCGCCTCCCATGCAATCGCAGCTGGTTTATAACAATCAAGGGATTCAATTAGTAGGTACTCAAATAAGTAAGTAGCACTCATGGAAATCAAAGTAATGTGGTTTCCATGATGTTCAAAAGTAACGGATTTGATTCCAAGTGAGTAGTTCATCGAATGTGAAAATCAAAAGGATACAATTTTAATCACTTGTTTACTATGCATGTGTATATAACATCAATCAAATATTATTTTTTTAAAGAAATATAACATCAATCACTTATTTGTTTATTAAATTCACAAAAAGTAAATTATAACACCGGACCATAATGTTAATTGATTATTAGCCTGTTAGCCAAACGAACTGTATACTAACTAAAAATTTCCTAGATACAAAATGAAAATTGATCCAACAAATATTTCTTCAAAATTCGAAGTTGAACCTAAGATTTGTTTCTCAAACTCTAAATGACTATGAGAAGAATAAGTATTCAACTTGAAGTAAATAAATCCTAGCGATTAATTGTGATGGATCAGATGAGTAAAAAAAGAAAAGATGATTGGAGTGTTGATACCTTTGCATTTGATGACTTGACCAGCAGTACTCGACATGGATGATGGTTGAAACAAACAAGTGAGAATTATTGTGTAGAACAAACAAACGGTGAGTCGTTGTTGTTGGTGGTGTTTGTTTATTTATAGTGTGAAAAAAACCTACCAAATGACCAATGATGTTCCAAACGTACTACTAGGAAGAAAACCATTTGTTGTTTTAATTTCCTAAGGGCGCCTTTGGGTTCTCCAGACACGCTGCCACGTCAGTGTCGGCGGTTTCTGAGAATCTCAATCACTGTATGGGATATATTACCATAAGTGGTTTTTAAGTTTTACAATAATCAAATAATTAATCTAATGACCATTCCACGGAAACGATGTGCCACTATTACAGGCGATACCTTTTTTTCTTTTCCTTTTCACTTCAATCCGTCAACTATTTCTTGTTAATTATATAGAGTAAGCCTTGACATATACTACTCTCTTTCTTTATATATTTTTTTGGTATATTATCCTTCTTCATTATTAAACGTCGCATTTTTTAGATGTAGGTGTTAAAACTGAAAAAACATATTAATATGAATAACTTACAACTAATACTAGTTGACTTCTTGTCCTTCCTCACTCAACTCACAAAATAGATATTATTAGGTTCAATCATGTCTTATATTTAAATTTAGTATCTGGACCTTGTTGTAAATTTTTTAATAATAATTATATCATTTCATCTATAAACTAAAAATCGACTTCTTTTAATTTTATAATATTAAAAAGATATTGAATAATACTAATTGATTAATTATATTTTTATAAAAAAAAAAGTGCCAATATAAATAAAATTCAAAAAATGAATTTACTTTTTTAATAAAAAAAATTAATATAGTGATATCAAATTAAAATAACATACAATATTATACAGTATATATACATGAGTTTTAATTATTATATATTGTAATAAAAATTACAATATTATTGAATGTAAATTTAAAATCTTTACTAAATGGATATACCAATTAAACTCTTATACATATAATAAAATAAAGTGATTGAAATTTTTATTTTTTTCAAAATATGATTTGTGACCGCTCTAAAAAAAATTATGATTTATGATCATTTGCATCTGCAGTACATTAACTTTTTGACATGTGATTTTATCAATTATCAACTACTACAAATTATAAAGACTAAATTATATTTTTCGTTATTTGTCTTTTTTTTCAAGTTTCATTTTGTTTCTTTAATAAAATTTTGTTTTGTTTCAGTCAATTAACTATAGTTTTGTTAGTCACTTTGATATTTTCCATCAATTTTAATAAAAAACTGTAAAGTTGAGTATATATGTCAATTTGAATTTCTGAGTCACCCATACAGAAGACAAAATTAACGTTTTCATACATTTTTCTTCCTCTACAAAATCATAAAATCAAATGAAGCAATTGATTTGAAACCATCACTATGTTCCTGTAAAATCAAACAAAGCCACTGATTTGAAACTATCACAAGAAGGAAAAGGAGGACAAAGACGTGTTTGGATTGTTGTTTTCTTAAAGTTTTGTTGTTTTTTTAAGTTGGAGCTCAAGGAGGAGGAGGAGGACAATTTAGTCATCCAAATTGATGTGTAGACTTGATTTTTTATTAAAATTGACGAAAATCACCAAAGTGACTAATAAAACTATAGTTAAGGGATCAAAGCAAAATGAAAATTAATTAATGAACTAAAATGAAATCTAAAAAAAAAAACATAAAACCAAGCCAATTATAAAATAGACAATTTTTTTAGGAACATTAATGAATGAGTTTAAAAAATACTAGTAGTTATTTGCAAAGGAAATAAATTTCCATCGGGTTAAACAGGATATTTAACAACATACTTTAATTTGTATTTCTTTAAGCAAGATATGCAGAAATAAAAAATGTCATTGTAACTTAACACGTCCCAATTCTAACTTATTGACACCCAAGTCATTTTACTTTGATATAATTTCATTATATTAGTAAAAAACCAATAGATCAATAGATATGATTTCACAAATGTATACACAAGCTATTCTACAACTATCTGTCACAAATGTTTGCAACCACGTCTAAAAGGGAATCATCATAACGAACAAGTGACCGAAGCTTGAAATTATATCTTCAGAAATTTCAGGGGCAGCATGTTGGACGCAAGCTAACGCAAATCCAAACACAAGCTTTTTGAGTCACACATCAGACCCATTTAGTAATCCAAATAGATTCCTAATTTGACATTCATTCATAACAGACTTTACTTTGAATCTATTTCATTGTAAAAGCGTGTCAAACCTAACCCTATGACTAAACATTTCATTCCTGTTCTTATTCCATCCCTTTATTGTAGAGGAAGTGACAACTATAGTGATACCTAAATACGATGCAAAACTTCAAATTAACTAAGGTGGACAAAGGTGCAGGAAGCATATGAAAGATAAATGGGGAAAAAAGATATGCATTAAATAATTGCTCTACAAGAAGGCTATCATGGTTGGGCTAATTTTGCCAAAATAACCAAGTCTAAAATCTTCACATCCAATGTGTCATCTACTTTTACAATGCCATCAGTGCCATCTACACCAATCAACTTGCCAGTGGCACCGCGCAATGCCCCGCCCATTATCTTTATTTTATCGGATTTCCTTGGCACTACAGCCTCCATTTCAGAGTGAAGGGCCGTGATGGTTTCACCGTTTCCGCTGGACCCAAGAGCTACCTTGTAAGAACCATCCTGAAGAAAACAATGCCCATGTCAATGATATCGAAAACGGAACCCAAAAAATTGACATGAAATATGATAAAAAGATAGTTTCATGATTTAACAACGTAAAATCGTGTTTGGAGATGAGGTTTTTTATAACAAATGAGACTTTGAATTACAATTATGGTTTGATATTGATGTATGATGATGATGAAATACACTAAGCACTAAGCACTTTTTACAAACAAAAAAAAAAACTTAAGCACAAATCTTCATTCATACCAATACAACTCCTGTGTCTAATAAGCAAAGAGAAGAAATTTAAAAACTAGTCCTCAACAGATAACCTAAATCTAAAATACACTAATACAAAATCAGATATTTTTCATAGCATGTAATGAAGCGCCAAAACACATAAAAGCAAGCTTCCAGGTCAACATACCGGAAGAACTTCTTTTATAACTCCAACAGACTCATCTCCCGCTCGGTGTACATTGACCAATATTTCTGGCATAAGCCAAGGCCCTTCATTGTCCCCACCTACATCAAAATTAAACCAAGGAGTTGACAAATATAAGTGGAAGAAATAAAATGGCATTTCAAACATGCTGATTAATTGATGATCGAATCAAATAAGTGATTAAATAGATCCAGGAAAATGCTTGGTAAATGATAGCACAATATCTGCATAACAGCAACAAATCTTGAGTTATCTCAAGATCTACGACAAAAATGGAAAGTAAAACCATTGTTCTTACAAGGTTGTCTGACAGGGAGCTTTCTCAACATGGTAGCCTAAACAAGTACATATGGGTGTTTGAGTGAAATCCACCCTACTATATTACTCCTTCAGTCTCATATTGACTATTGAGTATCATATTAGCAAAAGAAAAATCACCCAAAATAAGTGTTGCTTTAGATTTTCAATGTAACATTAATTATTTTACTTCAACTCTACCTTCAAATTGATAGTATGTAACATCATTCCCAAGTTCATTATACTCCACTATACATTCACAACAATGGTTAACTAACAACAAATTTGGTTACTAAGGACAATTTCTTAAAATTAATCCACCCGTCCTTTTATTTACAGCTTTTCTTAGTCTATGTGAAATAACCTAAAGTGAGACTCAATATAGGACTGAGGAGTAGAAGATATTTATAGGAATAGAAATGCTGATTCAACTAGAATATCCACTCAATTTTAGATCATTTTTTACTGGCACCTGCATTCAAATAAGACAAAGAAACATACAAGTGGCCAACCAAATACTACGAGTAGGATACTAATCATCTTCACATTAAATGCACCACAACAGAGACCATACTTGTCATAGGCTATTACCATCACAGATGAAGAGAATTAGATCTATCACGAAGTTGAGATGCAACGATAGTGATACAATTAAATAGACGTACTGTATAAACAAAATTTTGTACACACTAAACCTGTAGGTTGATGAAATACAAAAACTTACCTAATACTGGGGACATCATGTCCAAACCACCAGTTCCTGGAGTCATTGGCTGTCCTCCAGGGGTGCCAGGAAGATAAGACGCAGAATTTGGTGTCATAGGCTGCCCACCTGGTGTTGATGGTAAATATGGGCTTGGAGCATTCGCTGCAATACAATCCCCATCCCCCAAATTTTATTAGTATAAAAACTAAAACTACAAATATTCTATTGATTTCAGAGGGCAAGTAAGAAGGGAAGCTACCGTATGCAGAACTGTCCCGTGGTGTTCCAGCCTCACTATAATTGCCACCGGGAGTACTAGCCCAACCTGCACCAGGAGTTGGGGCTTCATATGGCCGGGAAGGAGGGCTTCCGGGCTGAAAAGATTAAACAGAAGGAAAAGACAACAAAAATCAGCATGGTTCTTCATATGAATTACAGTTGCAGTGTCTGAAGTTAGCTAATACTCCTCACCTGGTACTGTGGACTGGCTCCCCAAGAGCCTGGATTTCCATCTTCCCAGTTATCCCTGAATTTATTTCACCATCAGAATTATATATGACATACAGTATACTACGATGATGGTGCGACAGAATGTAAACTGAGCAAAAATGCATTTAAATTTTAACTACTGAGTTTGTTACAGCCCTCTTGTTCTACTAGCTTGAATTTAGAATACTGATATTTATTAAAATGTTGAGTAACCTAAAGATCTTATTGTGACTTCACCCTTTACTGGTACAAGATCACTCTTAAAGCCTCAGCAACCAGTACACGAAATAGAAGTAAAAACTAGAAAACATCATAGTATATATCAAGCTCAGAAGGGAAGGATGATGGACAAACCTAGGAGGACTCATTGGTGCATAAGGATTCCAAGCTCGGTCACGCATAGGGGTTCTCATTCCATCATGAATCGGTGTTGCTTCAAATAGCAATACATTTAACAAATATTAGCAGTTTATAAGAGACTCAAATGTCAACTCCAAAAAAGAAATCAAGCAGAAACCTAGAAATATAAAATCAACCATACCTCCAGGGTCTCTCATCGGAGTCATATATGGATGCAAAGGAGTTCGAGAAGGATGCATTGGGGTTTCACTTCCCATTCCATATCGAGATGTTTCACTGGCAGAACACAAGAGTCGCATGGTTGAATATCTATCATCTTATACACACAAGAAATCATAAATTTTATGTAGATAAAACTTACCGGTGTGGGGTAACAGCCACATTGTCAGATATATGATTGCGGTCAACTGCAAACAACCAAGTCAGAGACCATGTGATTACAAAGATATAGTCAGCTCATGTGTTTGCCCAAACTGCAGAGACTTACCTGTTACAACCTTCATTTGGGACTCTAATTCAACCCGAACAAATGTTCCTTTAACTTCTATAACACGTCCACGATAACCTTTATAGGGACCCTGGCGTACTTTAACAGTTGCACCAGACAAACCATCATGCCCCCTTCCTCCCCGATGCCTCCCTCCAGCTTTACCACATCCAGATAAATTAACATCAAAAAAGATATCTAATGTTCAGCCTTAAACACAAGGTAAGATTTAAACATACAATCAAAAGCAGGCCCTCCTCGAGGAAACCTCTTTGGGGACTGTGGAATACGAGGTGGGGTTCGAAGACTGGGGAATCTGGAGTATGCATCACCCTGGAGAGGAAACAAATAAATTAAGCAAAACAGAGCATCAAGAATGAATGTTTATTTATCAAAACTTAAGAATAAATATAGGGAAAATGGGTACATTTCTGTCGCCATTGGAGCGTGAACCTCCCACAACTACACACGATTGAGCCTTAGCACATATAAATCCTGCATGTTCAAGATGATGGCGATCAAAGATGAACAATATTCCTCTATATATGTGCTCCACAGGACCTTGTTTGCCCTAACCAAAAAAAAAAGTGTTAAATTTAAATCGGAATAGTATCAACTTGAATATAAAAATCAAGCCAATAGTCAGAATCTCACTTTGCAGGGACCCTCAACAATCCGCACAACATCTTTTGATGCTACTGTATTTTTAAACCTATCCTGCACGCTTATTTTCTTCTCTATCTTACACTTGATCTCTCTCAATTTAACAAGCACAACTTCAGGTCTGTCAGGAACCCCCTTAAGAACCTAACAATGGCAAAAGACAATAATATAATGACAAAAAAGTCAATTTTAATTGAAATAGTCTTCAAAGTTTTGATTCATTGAGATACTAACCTGAAATGCCTCACTTTCTACGCGGATAATTACACCAAAACTCAAATTGCTGCATAATGTTTAAATTAGAAGTGAGAAAAGGTTTGGACCAGAAGGACAAAGTGGCAAAGTACTATGCTTAATCTTTGGAACAAGAAAAATGCTTACTCTAGCAATACAAGATCACGAAGTTCATAGTCCCCAATTCTTGTCACTCCAGTGGTTACTTCAGAACTCTCTACAACATCATCTGCAAACACACGGATCTAAAGAGAGGATATTTTTGTCATTTCTGCAATAAGTGTAAGTAGAAACGAAGAAGTCTTTCAGCAAGTCTATTAAAGGACTAAAAAACTCACATGCTCCTTTGTAGTATCAGATATTAAAATCAGGACATGCTGCTCCACCTTAACAACCATGCCAGTAGCACCCTCTTGAGCACCAGAAACAACTTTAACATGGTTTCCAGGTTCAAAATATTTACAAAGTTCCTTTTCATTTACTGCAAGAGTTTTCTAATAAAATAGAAACATAAAAAAAAAAAAAAAAACTAAATTATACCATCCTCGTGAAAGCAATTATCACTAATCATAAACATGCAAAAATGGCAGAGTTTACAGTGAAGGAAACAAGTCAAATGTCACTTCATACTTACAGGAAGACCCTTTATTTCTGGTCTTATATGAACATTATCTTCATCCACTTTCTCCACCCATCCCTTCAAATTCTTCAAATCGCCCTTGATGACAATAACAGCATCACCCTTCATGAAATGCCCTTTCTTTCTGTTTGCAAACAAAGTTGACAGACTGACTACATCACCATCTCCACTCTCACCCGGTTTACGAAATTTTTCGAGTTCATCAAACGTAGGTTTGATGTTCTGGGCGCTGATGGATTTTATAGATACAGTTTTGTATAAGAATCCATCTTTGAACATCATACCTCCGATGGCATCAAACCGTTCCCCATAGGCATCACGTCTATGCTCCACGCGAATATGTAGTTCCCTGATAGAAAGCTTAAGCTCTGTCAGACCAGGAACTGAAAAGATTCATAGAAACATAAGACATTCAGCAATAGCTAGGAGAATCAGCCATACCTAGCTTCATCAACATTCATGAAACGAGGAGGGGGAACAAATGCCTTCTTTTTCACAACTTCTCTACCTTCCTGCATGATAAATGCATTTTGCACAGAAAATAGTGACTCAAGTTATTTCAACTTACAAGGTAAGTTAAACATTCTACAAATATAAAACATGCATTCAACAAGAGAAAAACATTTCATACCAATTTGTTTGCAAGAGCCTGTAAGTCTATTCTTGGAATTAATTTAACAGTAACCCTCTGTCGCACATTATCAACATCCACTACCTGTCAAAGAGATATAAATTAGATAACAAATTAAAATTAAGAACGCACAAGGGATAGAATCATGAATTTTCCAGAATATGGTGCATACTTTGGCGAGGTCCCCCTTGTATGTCCCAATCTTCATTCTGACCCATGTATCTCTAGCAAGATCAATTGCTTTGCTTTCAACTGACAGAACATCAGTCATTTCTCTTATTGGAACAAGGGTTATTTTTTGGCCAAATATATTGCGAAGACCTTTGCAAGCCTGGAAAAAATGTAAGAAATTCACAATTTTATCCATGAAGAATGTGTAATAAACAATAGATATTTCACACAATACCTCTCTAACATGAGCTTCTTTATCTGCTTCCACATATATATAGTTTTTGAGATGATCAAGAGCAACAGCTGATCGGATTTGCAATTCAGACCCCTTATCTATGTACTTTTGCATGAGGCAAACAGCTGTTTCACGCTCACGGCCAATCTGGTGAACATAAACCAAAGTATGTGACATGTTCTATATCATAGCCAGCAGCCACAACAAGGAAATCAATATAAAAAATTGAAAGGATCATACCGCACATTTGACCATCCACAGTTTTGGATCTCTCACAGATGGCAAAAGTGCTTGTTGCTCTACATCTGTAGTTTCTTCATCATAATCTGCTACTCGCTGCTTTCCATATCTTTCTTGTATACTTCTTGCCATTGCTTCAAGATCTTCATGATCTTCTTGGTGAGGTGGCAATCTGGGGCGTGACCTACCTCTAGTGTCATCTTCCTCCGGCAGATCAGCTTCAGTTTCAACAATGAAGCCTGCATGGCTCAGATGGTTGTTAACTCATACATATCTAAGTGGCACATTTAATACGATATAGCTTAGAGCCTGTGCTAACAATGTAATTATAAAGGCCAACAGTGAACAAAACAGCAGAAACACACAAAACTCAATCCTTCCCCATCACTCGGTAACACATAATAGTAAGAAGCCACCACTCTAACAAAATATGCATGTATAACACACAAGCTAATATACAGAAATAGAGAGGACTTGAAGCAATCCATATAATAGAAATTGGTGTATTCACGAAAACTACAACTAAAGTTACTTGGTAAAATTTCAGCCCAAAAGAAAAGATAGTGCATTCAGGGGACAATTATAATATCGCTTAGTATCAAACCCTACCAGAGTAATGAACACTTGGATGACTGTGTAGATGAAAACTGCCAGTGTTTTAAGATATCCCTTGATCTATCATAGTTTAAGTTCGTGACAGAGAATAATTGAAATCTCTAGAGGGTAAGAGTAACAGGGAGTTTAACTACCATTTACATGACCCGATTTTATGTAAAAGCTTTCAAGTCACACTAACTTAATTGATTCGTTGATTACAACAGAAATGCTTGTTTGGATAATCCTACTTTTAATACAAAGATTATCACTCCAAACTAAAATCCATGTAATTGCAGCCAAACACCAATAATCTCATGCATAAAAGTGAATCTACATTAAAGAGTAAGGAATGGTATAACAATTGTAACTGTCAAATACTTATTAGCTATGGTGAATTCCAATCTCATGCGGACCACATATCACAAATCACCCTCAAATCTCATTAGATCACACTTCGGGCCTCCCAATTTCAACCCTAATTCCATTCGATGCCTAATCATGTTAATTTCTTCACTATAATCTAAACCCAACTGAAATTGATAAATAAATAAAAGGGAAAGAAATAAAAAAAGCGCACCGTCTTCGCCTTCTTCCTCTTCCTCCTCTTCATCCGTATCAACCTCGGCTTCCTCATCGAAATAATTTGAAGCGGAAGCCCTTTTGTACTGCTTGCGTTTACGAGTACCTCGGCCACCAGCGTCATAATCATCGTCGTCGTCATCCTCTTCCTCTTCCTCTTCGTCCACCTCCTCAGCGTCATCGTCGATGAAACCAGATCGTCTCCGTTTCCTTCCACCGCCTTTCTCCTCCACTTCCTCATCCGCTTCCTCTTCGTCGTATTCGGCGACCTGCTCCTCTTCGTACTCCTCGTCGTCGTCGTCGTCGCGGTCCATTCCTCGATGGCTCATTGCGATTGAAAACCCTAATTTGCGATTGCGATTGTGCTTCTGCCCTTCCTACGGGAGATTATATAACAGAATACAAGTGACCGTAAAACTGCTTAAGTAACTATGACAAATGTTTGCATAGATGGATAAATTGGAGGTATATATAAAATATATATGAATTGTAAAACGGAGATGTGGCTTCGCTGTTATACAGCTTCATCCCGTAGCCCTAGAATATCAACCATGACTTTGGTCGTATTACACTATTACTTTTCCCCAATTGAAACAACACTATTTTTTTTATAAAATAACAACTACATGCAAATTGGTCTTTTAAATTATTATTGTTGGTTAAATTAGTATTAAATTTTGTAAATTCACAAATAAATTTTGGATATTGTAAAATATTAATTAAAATAATATTTTTGTAAATTTTTGTCATATAATTAAACATGTGGCTTATTTACGTTAATCTCACATCAATATCATTTTCTCTAAAACAAATTTACTATTGAAATTATGTTTTAGAGAGATAAATTTGTGAGTAACTATAATTGTAATAGATAAATTAGTCCATGAAAAATGTGAAATTCATAGAAAAATTTGAATTTCATAGAAAAATTAGTTTATGTTGTGATGACATTGATTTAAGTTCAACGTGTGGACGCAACTTTTCAAGCAATGTTCGTGATATTATGCTTATTCAAAATCTTAATTTTCTAGTGCTTCTAGAACCCTGAATTAGTGGCTCGCGTGTGGATACGGTGATCGAGCAACTTGACTTTTATGGTGTGGCTAGGGTCAAGGCGCATAGTTTTTTCTAGAGGTATTTGGTGTGTTTGGAAGATGAATACTATCACTATTGAAGTTATCTCTATTTCTACTCGATGTGTTTTGTTAAAAGTTTATACGTGGTCTAATTCTCTTTAACTGTTGTACATCGTTTATGGAAGTCTCAAAGTCAAATTAAGAGAAAATTTATAAAAAGAGGTTTGTGACATATATGCTCTTTACAATCTTTCATGGTGTCTGGCAGGTGATTTTAATACAATTCTCTCTAATTGTTAAAAACTAGAGGAGGTCCTATTAATACAACTTCAGCTTCAAAATTCCTCCATTGCATGAACAATAATTAATAGCTATGTGAAGAGGGCATTGACATTATGACATGTTCGGAACGAGATACATGCACTAAAAACAATATTCTTTGTGGAGATCTGAAGTTTCAAACCGAATTAGTTTGTTCAATTGGTTGAATTGATAATTGGTATATTTTGCAATTAGTTCAATCATATTTAAAATATGTTAAATCAAGTATAATTATTTAAGCTGAATTTGAAATGTATTTGGTTTGTTCGGATTTTATATTTTATTATTTATTACTTTTTAAATATTTTTATTTATTTATTAGTCATCAAATCAATGTGATTTTACCAATTGAATTGTGAATTAAAAATTTTATAGGTTTGATCTTTAATGCAATTTTTAAAACATTGATTTTCAATAATAATGTCCACGCAAAAACTTGGATCGATAAATAGAACCAATATAGAACCAATATATAATAGACGTTGATAAAAAGATATGAGAATTACAAGATTGATATAAAAATTTGAACGTGAATTATAAGATGATTTTTTCTGCCTCTCTTTAGTGTTTTCAAAAACCTATAATATATGTTCAGATTAATTAATTTAAAAATGTAAAATACATGTCCAGGATGTGTATTTATGGGCTATCGATAAGATTTGGATATAAGAGAACAATAAGCCACCAAATTACAATGACTCTGCAGCCCAGCTTGATAAAGCTCGTGTGCCGTAGTAGTTCAACGTACACCAAAGAGTTATCCTCTCGAAGCTTTGTGGCGCGTGCTTTGTAGCTCAGCTTGAATTGCCATCTCAGTGTTTGGGTGCTAACGTCAAACACTCATTTTAATTACCAAATTACAATAAAAATTTGGGAAAAATAATAGAAATTTAATTAAAAATAAATATAAATCTATTAGGTATATCGATCCCGTAGTCTCTTTAGAGTCGGATTTGAGATAATTGGATTTCATATCTTACATTTTAACTTTTACTCCATATTTCATATTTTTTTTATAAATTTTCAAAAACTACTTTGGTAAAAAATACAAAAATTTTAAATGAAATCAACATGTTTTTTTACCCTATATTTATGTTTTTTTACAAACAAAACTTTTAATATGTAAATTTTATTCTTATTTTTTTACATACAGGAAATTTTGAGTTTTTAAAATTTTCATTTTTTTGTATATATTAGTAATTTTGAGTTTTTGAAATTTTCAGTATGAGAATATTTTGTATACATTAGAAATTTCGTTTTTTTAA
>JBBPBP010009777.1:58496670-58506841 GCA_037974735.1 Cicer chorassanicum | reverse complement strand
GAAATGTCGTTTTTAGTCCTATTAGAACGATAACGTATATTTTTAAATGAATTTTTATAAACATGTTTACAATATTGTAAAAAAAATTCTCCTCAAATATAAATTAAAAATTTTATTTTAAAATCTATATTTATGTTAATTTTATTTTGAATTTATTACATTTAAAAAATTCATATTTAATTTATTTGAGATAAAAAAATTTTAAATTTTTATAAATAATTTTTGTATAACATTTTAAACGTCATTAAAAAAATTCGTTCAAAAATTTAAATTTTTAAAAATAATGAAATATGTTTATTTCTATCAAAGATTATAACTATTTACCGAAAAAATTTATAGTGTGCAAAAGATCCAGTTTTTTGATAGAGATTGAATACAAGAATAAAATTTAAGTAATTCATTTTTATTAGTATAAAATAACATCGGTAGGATCCCACGGTAAACACAGAGACAATAATCTTGTTGCTAAAGTCAAAAGTGTAACTGTCTTTGTTCACCTCGTCTTCTGTGTAGCGTTTTCCTCACTCTTGACACCTCAGCAATTACAGCCTCACGCAGAGGAGCCAACTAGGGTTACTCACGTTGTACTTGCATTCTATGCAAACCTGTATCGTTCTAGGACAAGGAAGCATAGGACTTTTGTGGGTCCACAAAAATTATGGATTATCACATCTGTCCTTAAATTATAAATAAAAAATATTTCGTCAAAAAAATAATTGAAACTTTTATGTGCATTTCTCTAACTACTTTTAGTATTCTTATTAACGTAATTAATTATGATTTGTTTAGAATTTATGATTTTTAAAATTAAGTTTGTTATAATCATTAAATATTTTAAGTTAAAAATGATACAAAATGCATTTAAAAAAATCTACATAAGTTTTTTCTAAATATAAAATATATTCAAAATAAAGAATATTATAATGTTATCATTATAATACTTATTGTTAATGAAATAAAAATTATGTAAATTAATTAAGAATGTATTAATAACGAAGTAATTAATATTGTACTTGAAAATGTAAGAAAGAAAAAAGAAAATTATCAAAAGAGTTTTATATTGAAGAATAAAAGTTGTAGTACATATATGCGTGAGAATTGTAATAAAGGCCAACAAGTGCATACCATTAGTTAAGAAATAAAAAGAAATGAACTAAAAAAAGGTTTAAAGTAGAAAATATAATTTTTAATTTTTATTCAAAATATGGAATTCACAAATTTCAATATGATATTTTTTTCCCTTAAGAAGTGCTATTAATTTATAAAATATACGACTTTGATATTATATAATACTTCCCGTTTTAAAGTGGACAAAATAATTCAATCAACTCGAATATCCAAACCAAACCAACCTAAAAAATTATCTGTTATTTTTGGTTTGGGTAAAAAACCAAATTAAACTAATGTAAACTAAAAATTATTAGTTCGGGTATTTGATTTTAGTTTTAAAAACCAATAAAAATCGAACCAAACCAACATTGTTTATATTTTTTTGTATATATTTATTTTTAACATAAAAATCTGGCCAATAAGACAATTCTTTTTTATACAACAATCAGACCCTAGTGAGATCCTCACATAGACACAGTATCGTATCATCCTCCTCACTTCTCACCTCACCGCCTACAACCCACTCGTTGAAGTTGCGCCACCCACCTTGCCACCTTTCACCTCTCTCTCTGTTTCTCTCCTCGTCGCCACAACCCACGATTGTTTCTCTCACAACTCCTTAGTTTTCCCTCTCTCGACCGTTTCTCACCGCCGTGACCTCATCTCTGTTTGTTTGCAACGATTTTTTTTCTATCACAATTTGTTTCTCTCCATTGAGGTAACAAAATTTATTCTTTTTTGTTGTTTCCTTTTACTATTTTGATTATTGTTTCCTATCGTGTTGTACATTAAGTAAAAAAATTATTGTTATTTCTTATTTTGTTGTACTTTGATTGCTGTCTATTTTGATTAATATTTCCTTTTTCTATTTTAATGGTTTCTTATTTTGATTGTTGTCTCCACATTTAGTGTGTGTTAATTGCACCACTAAACTCTTTAGAACAAAAAAAAAATACAGTTCTATTACATTCACTAAACTAAGATGTTGTTTTCGATTTTTAGGTAATTTTAAGTTGAGCAATGGAAAGTGGAAGGGGAAGTTACATAGGAAGTGATTCACAAAGTGAGAATGTGGCAATTGTTTGCACTCTAGTTTCAATTACAGAACCAATTGCAACACAAAGAGGAGCAGTAGAAAGTTCAATTGTAAAACTAGAACCAGTTGCACAACAAGAGGTATTGAAACGAAAACCTAGTAGACCTCCTTCTTTAGCGTGGGAGCACTTTACAAAGAATAAAAATAGGGCTGAATGTAGTTATTGTAACAAAACTTATGGATGCAATAATTCTAGTCATAGAACCACTAACATGAATAAGCATTATAATGTGTCTTAAAAATCCAAATAGGGTAGTTGATAAGAAACAAAAAACACTTACTATAGGAAAGTATTGTGAAGATGACCCAAGCATCAATGTTAGTTTTAAGCTTGTTGAATTTAGTCAAGATATGACCCGATCAGCCATAGCAAAGATGATAGTTATGGATGAACTTGCTTTTAAACATTTTGAAAATAAATGATTTAAAAACTTTATGAGTGTGACTTGTCGTAGATTTAAAGTTCCTTGTCGTGTTACGATTGCTAAAGATTGCATAATTTTGTATAATGTTGAGAAAGAAAACTTGAAAAGCTTATTATCTGCGAATAAACAAATGGTTTCCCTTATCGCAGATTGTTGGACATCAATATAAAATTTGAATTACACGTGTGTTATTGCTCATTAAGTTTATGAGGCTTGGGAGTTGATTAAGAAGATATTGAGTTTTGGTTTGATTTATGATCACAAAGGAGAAACCATTGGGAAAACCTTAGAGGAATGCTTGACATGAATGAAGAATGCAATATAAGGTTATATTTAATTTGTCTTTCAAGTTGGAAATAAATTTCATATTATAATTTCTAATTGTTTATTGATTTTTTTTTTTTTTTATTTCAGATTTTTATCATTCAAGTCGATTGTTACCGTCTATTTTTGCATTGTTGTTCTTTTGCATTGTAATTTAAATTATCGTTTAGAATCTAGTCAACTAAATTCTAGTTTACTTTGGCACACTACCGCGTGTTTTGTATTTTAATTTGGGTTGTTATTGCACTGTGTTATTTGAAATTCTATTTTAGGAGACCAAATTATGTAATGCTATTGCATATTTTGTTTTAGTCTTTTAGAGAATTAAATTATGAGTTTGTAGTTATTTCTAATTCTATTTAAGAGGAAGAAATTAAAATGACTGTTGCACTTGTATTTTTTTTTTATTATTCTGCCAAAAAATTGAAATGTTTATCGTTTTATCTTATTTTTAAGTCCAATCACCTAAACCGAATCAACCCCAATATGATCGGTTTAGTTTGGTTTGAATCCAGTTATAAAAAACAGGTAAAAGCGAACTAAATCAACCTGTGAAAATTTCATTGGTTTGGATTCGTTTTTCGTAGAAAATCAAATCAAACTGACCCGTTACACCTCTTATCTATCAATATTTTTTAACCCTTTTAATTATATTTAAGACTTGATAGTATGAGTCAAATATCATCATACACACACCATAATTATAATTAAGGTTAGAAAGAGTATGACTCCTAGTGTCATTAGAATAAGATGAATATAAATCTATTTATAATTAAGTGTTTAATAGATTCACAAATAGATGAATATAAATCTATTTATAATTAAGTGTTTAATAGATTCACAAATAGATGAATATAAATCTATTTATAATTAAGTGTTTAATAGATTCAAAAATCTTATAGTTTGACACCATGACCTCGTTTTAAATATTTTTTCCTAAAAAAACATTATGTATTTAGAGATAGTATTATTATCCCTTCATATTTAACTCGTTTTTTTTTTTTCTGGTTATCTCATCATACCAAAAAACAAAAAGTACTACATTTATTTTCTATTTAATTTAATTCTTTACTCTTTCTTGGTTTGGTTTGCACTCTTTCTCTGTTATCTGAGATCAAGCTTGATCTCAGCATAAAGAATCAAATTATTCATTTTACATTTTATTCTTTAAAAAGAGATCAAATTACCTATAAAGAATGGTGCAAAATACTACCACTAATAATGTAGAACAAAAAGGATTTTGATTTTTAACCAAAACAAAAATATTTACACTTGTTTATCTTAATTGAAGTTTAAATAAAAATGATTTTCATTCTTTTTTCTTTTAAAATTTGCATAACTTACCAAAAAGGTTTATAATAATTTATAGATTTAATTGCAGTTTTAGTCCCCCTATTTATACTAATTCACGAAATTGATCCCCCTATTTTAAAAGTCGACAGTTTTGGTCCCTCCCTCTGATTTTTTAGCTAAAAAATGATGACGTAAGATGTTTTAAATAACATGACATATGATACGATGATATAGATTGATTAACACCCATGAAATTGGAATAAAACGTCGTAAAAACTTAACTTTCAATTTCAATTTTTTTTTCGTAATTTTAATTTAATTAATGACATATGAATAATTAATGGATCTAGATGGTTTTATATCATAAAATTGTATGTCACGTCATTTAAAATATATTAAATCTTCATTTTTTAGTTTAAAAATCTGAGGGAGGGACCAAAACTGTCGACTATTAAAATAAAGGGACCAATTTCGTGAATCAGTATAAATAGGGGGACTAAAACTACAATTAAGCCTAATTTATATTCTATGTTATTTTCTTTGTCTCTTAGTTTATATCATCAATCTAAATTTATCAAAAAAATATATCAGCAATTTAAATTAACTCTTACTGTCAACTATAAAACATTGACTTAAGTTATTCATGGAGTCAATGGTCGCTACCCTTATTTAACTTTTTTTTCAATTCAATAAGAAATTTAAAATCAATAATAAATTTACAAGTGATGTGATATGACCCATTCAAAGGTGCAACTACTATTGAAGAGCTTGTTTATGCTAAACTAGGTTGAGTGTAACCTAACATATATTTACAATTTACGAAAAGAAAAGTAATTTGAATTCATCTTAAAATAGTGTAATTTATCTTTTTAAAAATAAAAATTTTAATAGATTTTTTAAACAAAATCATGTCATTTCATTCTTCTCGCGAAACTGCACCACCAAAGAAAATCGTCTCATCCGCCGTCATGAGAAGAACTCTCCACCGTTCTTCCACCACCAAACGAGAAGATCCCTTTGCTGCCTCAGTCTAAATTCGCCCGTGTTTGTGTCGCTGTTGTCGACCATGCGTCATGTCGTTGTTTCTAGGTTTATCTTTGATTCTTGATACAAAACAAAAGAGAGGGACGATAAGAACAATGAAAACGACGGAGAGATGGTGTGGCTTAGAGAAGAAACTTGATTGTTAAATAATAATTATTTTAAAATAGAACAAAAATATAAAATTTAAAAATTTGTTAGTGTTAAATTTAAAATATGATTAAACTTTTAGGCTATTAGTAATTTAATTTTATAGTACCGAAAACATATTAATTTTAATTATACCATAAAAATCCTCATATTATTATCTCTTTATTATTTGTTAAATAAATTATTTTTAGTATGAAAATATTATGCACACGGACGGTAATGAACGAATACACTACAATGATTTATTAATGTTTACCCATATATGCATCGTTATCTTTTTTCCACATATTGTATTTAAATAACGGTATTGTGTTTATTGAAGAAGATAAATAACAGACAGTTATTTATGACCGATACACAGCAACAAATTATTAATGTTTACGTAGTATATATGCATGCTTTTTTTATGACGTCGCGATATATGCATGGTTATTTGTTTCCACGTACTGTATTTAAATAACGATAATGAAGTATATTAACATTTATCTGTTTATACATGCATGATTATTTGTTTCCACCTATTTTATTCTTAATTTTGTGATTGATTATTTATTATTGGAGACTTATACATTACATTTGTAAATTGATATATTTTGATTTAATTAAATTAATAGATCGAGAATGACATGTTTTTAATGCATGAATCAATATGATTAGATTATATATTTAACATCATCAAAACTTTTAAGTTTTGCACTTTAAATCTCTTTTGATTTGTTATAATTTTTAATTATAGAAATAATTTATATAATCGTTGATAATTAAAATCAATAGACAAATATACAATATTATCGATTTGTCCAACTTTTAATATACAATATATGAATGCTAACGTGAATGAGGCAGTGAGAAACTAACTCAAAGTTAAAATTTGATAAAGCATTCCTATACTTTTCAGAACCGTCTTAAAAATTTTGAAGACTCTGCTCTAATTTTAAAAATTGGAATTTTTAATTTAAAAAAAAATGCAATTTTAATAATTAAAAAAACTATTAAAATAAATTTTAGTTCATATCTACATACCAATCTACATGATGCACTCTACACGTGTCAATCTACATGATGCACTATGCACATCCCAATACACATGATGCATATAATTTGGTTAGGTTAATTCATGTAATAAGAAAAAACGTATGACATGTCACTTTCTTATATTAAACTTAAATATACATTTCTACAATAATAACACAACAATCACAAATCTACGCATAAAATATAGAATTCAAAATTTAGGTAAATTTTGAAAAGAATTTCAATATTAAAATAATCTTAAAAACTTTGTTTTTTTTTTTCTCTTTCTCATTTTGTGGTTAAGACATTTTATCCTTTTCAATAACGATTTATTAGCACCATTATAAATAACGGTTAGATTCTTAAAATAAAACTTTAACAAAATTAAACTCTAATGAATTTTTAATATTAATTAATTAATAAATTAACCATTTTAAATAAATTAACCATCACACCACCATACCTTACAAGTTAATTAAGTTAATTACTGCTAGCAATTCTTGAGCTAACATGCTTCATTGGTTCTCGATTACAGGTGAGATAAAAAATATATTTTTCTTCTATTTTATATTAATCCTCGTTTGTCTTGTTTTTTTTCATGAGTAAAAACTTAGTTTTATTTAATAAATCCTAAACACTATTGGTAATGATGTCAAATACTCTTGGAAATGATTTACAGTAAATCATAAAGTTATGATGATGGGATAAAACTTTATCACGAATTAAATTTTTCAAAAATATTTAGATTTCCGTTAATTATTTAGAATAAGATTAATAAATGGTGAATAAAATAACATTTTTAAAAGGTTCTATAAGTAAATCACGTATTGAAACGTTGACTCGCGTCAATAAGATTTAAGTAAATCACATCTTAAAACGCTAGAGTGGTTTCTCTGTATGTTGAAATGCTCACTCGTTTATCTAAAAGTTAAAACATTGTCTCCCTTTCCTATGTTAAAATGTTGAGTGGTTATCTTAAATGTTAAAACGCTTGACTAGTTTCCCTAAATGTTAAAACACTCACTCGTTTCCCTAAATGATAAAACGTTAACTCGTTTCTCTAAATGTTAAAACGATGGCTTGTTTCTTTAAATTTTAAAACGATGACTAGATTCCCTAAATTTTAAAACTATGACTAGTTTCCCTAAATTTTAAAACGATGACTCGCTTCCCTAAATTTTAAAACGATGACTCGCTTCCCTAAATTTTAAAACATGACTCGCTTCCCTAGATGTTTCATTACTCACTTTTTTCAATAAAGTTTTTACATTTTCCAATGTGGGATATACTCTTTCCACTATAAAAGTATTCACTCAGTTTCTATTTGTATTTATAAATACAATAAATTAATAAAAGTTAATTAGTTTATTTATAAAACATCTAAAAATACATTTGTTACAAAATCACATGTTAAGAATTTCAAAAATAATAATTTTATGTTAAAAATACTTAATTTATTTTAAAAATAATTGAGTTATATTCTACACGTATTAAACAATATATATAAATAAAATTAAGAAAATATAATTATTAATTTTTTTTATCAATTTCATAAATACATATTAAAGATGTTACCGCTCTCCTTAATTATAACACTATTTGTAAAAAAAATTGTCTATCAAATTGAAAATAACTATTCTACCACATTTTCTCGATAAGATGAAAAAAAGGGAGGGTTTAAAATAAGTCACGAAGCATATTGATGCAAGTAACACTAATTAAATAAATGATATAAAAAAAGTGTATTAAAATACATTAATTAAATATCGAAACTGACAAAAACAAATGTATTAAAATTGAAATAGGCCATCATTTTAGTTATTTTTTAATTTATTGAAAAATAAAACCCACAATTTCTAATATAAAATTTATATCTATATTGTATTAATAAGTGTCATATTAAAATACTTGTTAATATTTATTAAACTAAAATAATATTTTAAAAGTTCATCTATGTTATTAAAAATTTAAAGTAGATACATCAATTTTTTAAATATTTTTTTTTCTTATTTCGTCTTAGGGAAAGTTTTAGTTTTTAAATATGTTATATTATCATTCAAACTTATCAAAAATAAGAAAAGTCAAGAAGATTTGTTTTAATGCAATATTTTTCTTCTTATCACTAAACAAACTATTTAGAGTTAAAAAAAACATTAAAATTTTAAATTTTAATGCAATATTTCTCTTCTTATCACTAAACAATTTACAAATATCAAATTTAACCCAAGAAATATTTTATTTTAATTTGGATACCAACGGTGTTACAATACCAGATCATCAATAACATTTCCCAATGGAAACTACAAATGAACTGTTTGATGAAAAACTGTAAACAAACTAAGCACAATTACTAGTACATTTCCAGATTCAGTTTTTCAAATTATTGGATTCAAATGAATCTACTTCATTCATCATCCTCAACATCATAATCTTCAGAGTCCGACATAACAGCTTCCTCTTTTCCCTGTTTAGAACTTGTCACTGGCACCAACCCCTGATGTAACCAAAACACTTTTTCTAATTAAAGAAAATAAAGATCATGCACTTAGAAATGCTGAAATAACACAAAGTTAGATCAACACTTTTAAAAAACATAAAACGATCTATGTGGAATTAAAAATAAATAAAAATATAATTAAATAAGAATTTCATATTTACTTCTAGGAATATTTTCAAAGCTTCTTCCTTGGGATGAGTGTTGATGATTTTCAGAGCTGCCTCCTACATTTTTTTGTCAAATATATATATATAATTAAGATAAATATAACAAATAAAAAAAATAGAAAAAATTAATAAGGTTGAAAACATCAAACCCTGGCTAAATTGATTTCTTCTTGAAGTAATGTTTTAGGTTCGGCATCAAGAGAAGGGTTTCTTTCAAGCTTAGACAGAGGAGCCATCGGTGTTGCTATTGGCTTCTTCTCAATTTTCTCAACATTGTTTTTCTCTTTCGCGTGGTCCTTCATTTGCAGTTAGTAAGAAACGAAAGCTCTCACACAAACACAGATGATTCTGAAGTGAAGTTTTGAAGGGTTATAAATAAATAAATAGAGCAAGGGGGAAGACACACGTTAATATTGTTGTTTTTTTACCAAATTGTAAACAAAGTGCTAGAGGTAAAAAGGGTGTGAGAGCATCTTTGACTGTAATAATAATAATGAAGAGGGATGTGAAGCGTGAAATGAAGAGATGAAATAACGTAGCAGACATGGCGAGGAGGAAACAGAAACGGATATACAAATGGCATGTAAACAGGTAAATATTGCTAGCGGTCTGAATTCGGATTAGTAGTACAACCCAACAAAACATAAGTTGCATTTGTTTAGTGATTGGTTAGAAAGTTATTATTAAAAAATATTTGTTTAATGGAGATAAAATAACATATTAAATAAATGTATAAAAATTAGAAGTGTATATAAATTTATTATTACTATTGTCGTTATTTTATTTTATTAAAAAATTTATCAGAATATCTATTGATTATGTCTATAATAAAACATATTTAGTCAGGTATCTTCTCTCGAAGACTTTTTTTTAACCACTTTTCTTTTTCCTTTATTTACAACATTAAAATATTAAAAATTAAACACAAGTTTTATTATTGTTGATATTATTATTATTATTATTATTTTTAAATCCGTAGTATTTATGGGGTGTTGCATCAAATTGAGATTTTAAAAATTAAAAGAAAAGCACTCAAATGTAAATAAATATGTAC
>JBBPBP010009777.1:58476164-58496309 GCA_037974735.1 Cicer chorassanicum | reverse complement strand
ATATATTAAAGATACAGTCTCATATGAGTTTATAAATATTTCCTTTTAATATGTATAATATTTGAGTTTATTTTCATATAAAAATCTAATAAAACCAGCTCCGTATGTTCTTATAAACTGCTATATTGCATCACATCATATATATTAAACATATATATTAAAGATACAGTCTCATATGAGTTATAAATATTTCTTTTTAATATGTATAATATTTGAGTTTTTTTTCATATAAAAATATAATAAAACCAGCTCCGTATGTTCTTATAAATATTTCTTTTTTAATATGTATAATATTTGAGTTTTTTTCATATAAAAATCTAATGAAACCAGCTCCGTATGTTCTTATAAACTCCTATATTACATCACATATATATTAAACATATATATTAAAGATACAGTCTCATATGAGTTTATAAATATTTCTTTTTAATATGTATAATATTTAAGTATTTTTTCATATAAAAATCTAATAAAACCAGCTCCGTATGTTCTTATAAAATTTAAAGTAATTTTTTGTGTACACTCATATATATGGGGACATCTATTTGTCACAAAAAAAAAGTTTTATTTAATATATAAAATAGCTTTGTTTAGTATTTAAATATTAAAAATTATTCATTTATAAATTAATAATGTTAATAGTGATGGAAGGTTATCTACTACCGTAGAGTCGTAGAGTCGTTGGAGTTCCGCTGCCAACCACTCTTAACCACCACTAATAGTGAAGTGTCAAATGAGTGTCTCCATATATAGATGAGGTTGTACACATATTATTACTCTATAATTTACACAAGGCATGAAGATTGGATTTTCTACACTAAATCTCTCTATGTACTATCTTTATTTTTTAATTTTGCAACAACTAAGGTTAATAATTAATAATATTGATATTGTTAGCTTTTGCTATGTGCGAAAATAATTTGCGACCTTCTTATCACTACACTATATAATTCATCTACTGTGTCACCAAACCATCTTTGTATCACTAATCCCTCTATTTTCTATCTCACTCGTCAAATTTGGATCTTCCCTCTTATATTTTTCTCTATCTTTATTTTTTTCTTTATTATTATTATTTTGCTGAATTTTTTTAACACTCCTTTTTAAAGTAGAGAATCGTTCACGCAAGTGATAGCACATTTTCAGGCCTCACTTAAGAAAATGGCAGCAACACACTATTATTGCACAAAGTTCATGTGAGTCCTGCTATCACGTTATAAAAACAAGTATCGCTGAATGGAAAATGTGACCCATATGATTTGGTGCTTAGTATTTGAATTTAACCTAAAAATCAGGAATTGATCGAAAAAAAATGTTAACAAATGTTGTCGTAACATTCATGACGTCAGTGTTGAGGGGTGCTTGTTGCACTACCCTTATTTTTTCTAACACGGCATCTTCCAAAATATTAGTACTTGAATCCAAAATTTTGATTAGGAGTAAATCATCTATTCATATCAGTTCCTAAAGTATAAAAGCAATATGTATTTATATTAAACGATATGAAACATGTCAAGTTGATCCTTAAAACTACATGAAATCCGTTAAATTAGTGTTTATTGTTATGTATTTACAAGAGATTTTAAAGATTAAGGAGATAAATTTCATTTAGTTTCGAGACAAACTTGACAATTTTGAATAATTTAATGTCTCTTTAATATGTTCATATAGTTTAGATATAAATTATGATAGAGTAATACTAGAACTAAATTGATGCTCCATTTAGAACCACTTATGATGAGTTGTGAAAGTTCGTTTGTGGAATATGTTTAGTTTATTTTCCAAAACACAAGATCTACATTAATGAAATATGATTTATACATGTTATGGACATTAAATTTACATAAATTTTGTTTCTAGAACTTTGTTTTCTTCCCGAAAAAAAAAGACTTTGTTTTCTGTATAGAGTCAGTAGTCTACTTCCTCAAGGAGTTGGATAGACTCATATTTCATAATGTTTCATATTTTAAGGTAGATTTAAATTTTTTTTATAAACAAAACTTTAAATTTTTAAATTTGTATAGTTTGATGTTTGATCGGATAGTCAAACATGTATAACTGTTTGTAATCACAAGCACAGAATTTAGATCCCTTTCTCAATTAACTATGTGACCAACAATCAACTATGTGATAAAATATAAATGAGAGTAGTTAATTTTTTAAATCCATTATATAGATTCCAAACTTCCAAAATTATAGATTCATTTACTTCTCCTATTTTCTGTTTCCATTTTCACTTTAATTAATAAACATAAGATCACATAGATCTAATATTTTCCTGACCACTTTATTTTAAAATTTTGAAAATAGGTTTAACATTTTTCAAATAAATTGTAAAAGTCAAAACTTATTTTCATTGTTTCTAAAAATATTTTCTTTCTACTTTATCTTTCATCTTCTCTTTATCGTATTATTTACTACATGAAGCAATACTCTGGTGCCTAGATTTGGAGGCAATATAAAAGACACACTCATAAAAAGTAAATTATGCCCTATATCCTCCAATTTTACCTATACTCTCGTAATATTTTAAAAATGCTAAAATTACTCTTAATTTTTTTTTACTATTTTATGAATTTAATTTTTTTTTTTACCATTTAAAGATTTTCAGAAATTATTAGAAAACTTTTTACAAGATTTTCGATACAGAAATTTTCCGGTATAAAGAAGGTTTGTACTAGAAAATTTTAAAAAGATCTCCGATACAAAACGTTAAAAACATATACAAAATGTTTGTATCGGAAAACTTTAAAAAAGATATGTGTACAAAAAACCTTTAAAAAAATATTTCGTATAAAATGTTGAAAATGTATAAAACGAATAGAAATTAAAAAAACATCCGGAAAACTCATGGTTTCATGTTTTCCGATAACTATTGAAAAACTTAAAAAAGTATTCCAATAATGAGTTGTATTTTGGAAATGTTGAAAAATATTTTCTAGTATCGAAAATCTTGAAAATAAGTTTTCTCGAGTGTAACTTATGTATCAGAAATTTTTTTAGTTTTTTGAAAAAAAAAATTGATACTCATTTGTGTACCAAAAAATTGAAATCATAGGAGAGTCAAAAATGATAAATTTTAATATTTATACAAGGGCGTATATGTCTTTTCATTATATTTATGGGATAGAAGTAAAATTTGAGGGATAAAAGTGTAAAATTTCCTCATAAAAATTACAATTAAAGCCCAATCAGCTGTGACCGAATAAGATAGACTCAAAGGTAACAGGCCTCACAGTATCTTACAACAGCATGGGCTTACTGATTGAGAATAGTAAATATATTTGGCTGAATCAAAAATAAATATATTTTTCTTGTTTGTGAATAAAAAATAAAAATTATATCTAGAGTTAAAATCTGAAATCTTAAAATTATATGTGTAAATTTCTGATCATATTAATAATCTTATTTATGAACCAATAACTTTTTTTCTTCTATTAAATTGGTAAAATATCTCAAGGGTCGAACATTATTGGTCACTATAATAGAAATTTTATGATTACAAATAAGTATTTAAAAATTATACAATATAGTAATATCATCAAAGTTTAAATAATTTAAATATAATACTGTTTTACACTTTAAATAAAATATTCATACATATATAGTATATACCTTTGTTTATCTAAAAAATTATCATCTTAATATAGATAGATAAATATTAAATTTATAAACAAATAAACTTTATTTGATATAAAATATTCTATAAATTTACAAATATTTGACCAAATACAAATATTTATCATGTGTATAATTTATATAGTAATTATAATTAATGTGTTAATTTTTCTTCAATTACTTATTTATGATATAGTCAAGATACACACTAATTAAATTTATATTTATTCTTTAATCAATTGATTGGTTAAAGACACTCTTTTAACTAATTGATTTATGAAATATAGTTTATTAATTGACTAAAGACAAATATTTGTCTCGTGTATGATTTAGACATAAAATATAAAGAAAAAAAATATATAACCATAAGAATTGGAAAGAGAGCCATATAGAAAATTTGCTAGACTTATTTAACCTTATAAGTCTACGATGTGTCAAAAAATTTAGATTAGGGCATAATAATAGTGGTGCTAATCCTTTCAAAAAAAAAATATAGATATGGTGTTAGTCATTATATTTCTTACGTATACAGTGTCAATCGTTATGACATAAAATATTATAGAGGTGAGTATAATTTCACAATTTTTTTGCAAAAACACTTCGATTCAATTACCTGCAATTTTTGAGAAATATACAAACAACTTTTATTCGAATTGCAAAACACCAATTTAAAAGAGAAGTTGTGATGCAATCAATTGAAACTTTAATTGAAAAGAAATTCAATTAACTCCTTATTAGACTAAAGTTGTAATCAATTTATAAAATTTTCAGCAAATGCATTTTTACAAAATAAATCTAAATATGTCATAGAAAATTCATCACAACTTTCGAGCTTGGTTTTTCAACCACAAAATATGAATGCTTAGATAAAAATAAAGACTTTTACAAACTTCAAGATTAACTCAAAATCAACAACGAAAACATAAAAATGAAAACTTTACTTTAAAATTTATTTATCATTTATTAAACCTCTATTTGTTTCACAAGAAAATTAAAAGAGAGGAGTAAAAGAGAGAGAAAATAAAATAAAAAATATGTAAAATCTGCTCTAATTTTTTCCTCCTCAAATAAGTGAAAATATTATTTTTAAGAGATTATTTTTCATTTTTAAATTTTATCGTTTGGTTTATCAAATTTTTTTAGGATTCAATCCACTAGTTTTGAGGAAAAAGCCCTAAATAACATGGTTAATTACATTTAAAATTGTAGTTAATTATATGAATATTTGTTTAATAAATTTTAATATATTATCACATTCATTAGCCATACAACGATTTTAATTAACCATATTTAAGATGTATTGACTATCTAGATTGATGTCAAATTGATATATCAAATTAATACAACCAATTGTTTTGTGACTCATAAATTTGTCTTGTACTATTGTGATTGTCATGTACCTCAATCAATAGGTTAACATTTTCCATTACAATTCGAGCTTCAAAAACTTTACCCAAAATGTTACAAGCATAAGCAAAATTGTGAAGTAACTTTGGGCCGAATCAATCGAGTTTGATTGTACGAAAATTAGTCTTTCTACCCCTAATTTGTGTTGTACCTCCGATTTTAATTTTTTTTAAGTGAAAGTACTAAAATAACTTTCAAATTTCAGTAAAATTCAAACACTTTCTTTATACCCTTCATTATAAAAAATTCTTTAAAGTGAGTCTAGGTTTTTTAATTTTTTCACCGGAAATTTCATTTTTGAAATTTCTGAGAGTTGTATTCGGAAATTTGAAAAATCCGGTAGTTTATTTTCAATACCGGAAATTTGAAATTTTCGCGTACAATTCCTAAAAATTTCAAAAATGAAATTTCCGGTATTAAAATTAATTAAATTATTTAAAAAATAAAAATACTAATAATATATTAAAATAAAATAAATTAATAAATTATAAATTAAATTTTATATTTTAATTACTATTATTATAATTAATAATTATAATTATAATTAAAAATGATTATAATTAAATTATTAAATTATATTATAAATTTTAATAATATTATTAATATTAATAATAATAAAAAGAAAATTATATTAATAAAATAAAATAAAAATACATTAAATTAAATTGAAGAAACAAGATGTGGTTGACTAAGTGTGCTTAAACAACTAACGTGTTATGTTATTTTAACAATTCTCTCATATTTTGTAGATAAATTTTAATTATTTTAACAACCGTATCCTGTTTTACAGATAAATATAATAAATAAAAATTAATAATTATAATAATAATAAAATCAAATAAAATACATCAAACTTAGAACGGTTGACTATGCCAAAACAAATAACGTATTGCTAATATTTTGCCAATAAAATATCAACAAAATTTTATTTTGTTAACAACCCCTCCTATTTTTATTCCGATCTAATAAATAATAATAACAAAAATAAATATTGTTAATTTAATTTACAAAATAATAATAAATTTTTAAAAAATCACAATACATTTAATAGAAAAATAGGAGGGTGCGTCCAATAAAAATACATTAAATTAAATTAAAAAAAAATACAAACCGGATTTTTGAAATTTCCCGTCAAGAAAAAGTAACTACTTGAAATTTCAAATTTTTTTGAAATTTGGGCTAGTATAAATAACTTACTGGAAATTTGTTGGGGGAAATTTCCGGCAGTACAATTTGTTAACCGAAAATTTCTGAGTTTTGAAATTTCCGATAATTATAAACTGTGTACCAAAATTTGTAGAGAAAATAATTACGTACCTGAAATTTAGTTGAGGGGTGAAATTTTAAAGCAACTTTTTTTTTAAATAAAAATAAAGAGAATAATTTTGGATTTTTAACAAATAATGGGGTATTAGATTAAATGGGGTTACAAAAATTAATTTTAACAAATGAATTGGCAACACGCTCGGCCCAAACAGTAATTGAATGTGTGAGCTTCGTAAATAATAGATAAGCCGAGGTCAATGTATGCAAGATATAGTGACAATGATGTGGAAAACTATATCCATAGCATAGACCATGATGAATCATGATGGACATGGTGCATGTGCATAGCATAGAGATACCTATATTTAATACAGCAAACAATCTCAACCATTAATTTAAAATTCATCAATTTAAATTATATTTTATCTGTTTGACAAAAAAAAGTGTTTCAAAATAAATATTATTTACAATTTTTAATACAATTTTAATTATTTTATTTTTATATTAACCTTTAATGATTATGATATACATAATTCTCAAAAATATTATATTTAATATTTATAATAATAAAAAATATATCATTAATTAAAATAAATAAATTATTAAAATGAATTTTTTTTTATATTATTAAATTTTTTAATATATATTTAAAAATATTGAACAATAATGTATTTATTCTAAAACGGAGGAATTACCATACAAAAACTAAGAAAAAAATGATCTCAGTACTATATTAAAAATTAAAATCGAATAATTTAGAAAAAAAAATTAAAATCTAACAATTTAGATCTAATTTAGCGTTCTGGTATAACAGCGGGAAATCCAAATACAAGACATACCTAGAATTGGATTTGACTTCGTTTTTTTTTTCAGAGGCAAGAGAGAGAATTTAATGAATGAATAGAAAAGCAAAAAGAAAGAATGAAGAAAATTCAATCAGATTCAATACAATCTTGACGTCCGCAATGACTTTTTCTCTCTCTCTAACTTCTCTCTCTAAAACACACAGTTACCAGCAGCGTCTACAACAAAACAGTGCGTTTCACTGAGATTGAATGAAACTTTGAAGATGCTGCGTCTCATCCTCCTTATCCTACTATACCGATAAAATAAAACCCTAGAAAATTTCACCTCACTTCACATGTAATGAATGCCAATTCACAATCCAACTGGAAAGTTCGAAACTTTTTGTTCCCTCTCAATTCCTTGATCAATTCCCATATTCTATTGCCTTTCAATTTCTCAATTTTCATCTCTCGGTGAGTCATTCTAAGTCTTAACCCTCTGTTTCTGTCTCTCATTTATACCTCTGCTTCGTTGATTCGCCTCAGCCACGGCTCAATTTTTCGACCTTCCTCATGATAAATTCTTCCTTTACTTTGATTATGTTTGTTTCTTTATTCTTCGAATCATTTTGTTTTCTTTCAATTGAGCTTGGAATTGTTATGGAAAAATGGTAGTTTTATTGATTTTGTTATGAGAGGCGTGCCTTAATTTAATTGAAGCTGATTCGTTTTGTTTTTTTTTGTTAATTGTAACTTTTTTTAATTGGTGATTAGTGTGATAGTGAATTAGTGATACCATTGTTGATTGAAATTTTGGTGCTTTCATTTATTAGGCTATTATATTGTGTGCTAGCTGATGAATTGGATCTAAGAAGTCATGTGTTGTACAGAGACTAATGGGAAATCTGTTTGAAGGTTGCTCATTTAAGGGAGGCAGTGCATTTGTAATGCTCAAAATTCCAAGATTGTTTCTTAGTTTTGGTTTTCTTTGGTTTATGGCTTGTGTTTGGTAAAGCTCCACACCTCATATTTCTATTGGATTACAGTAAAGACTCTTATAAAGTTTTTTGGCCTTGAACTTTAGGTTTAAAAGCTGTCGGGATTGAGTATTATGATGCGCAGTTTTTGAAGACCTGCTGGGTTATTGTAGTTTGTTGGACTCATGTTTTATATAAGGTAGTTGTTCTGCTTTGGGGATTGCTAGAAAAACCAAATATTGTGAGACATGGTACCTCCGGGTCCAGGGACACCGACTCCCATTGGCGGTGCTCAGTCTCTCTCGCCTTCTCTTTTGAGATCAAATTCTGGAATGTTAGGAGCTCAAGGGGCTCCCATGCCTTCGCAGACGTCTTTCCCTTCACTTGTGTCTCCTCGTTCTCAGTTCAACAACATGAACATTCTAGGAAATATGTCCAATATAACTTCTATACTGAATCAATCTTTCCCAAATGGAGTTCCAAATCATGGACTCACTGGTCAAGGAAGTAGCCAGCGTGGAGGGATTGAAACTGGAGCTGAAACAGGCCAACTTTCCAGTGTTGGCAATGGAACGAGCTTCACCAATTCTCCATCCTCATTTGTACAATCAAATATGACGATTGCAGGTTCCTCTGGTCAAGTTCAGGGTCAACAATATTTGAATGCTTCTAGCAACCAGCTGTTGCCAGATCATCAGCTTTCTCAACAGCTTGAACCTCGAAATTTCCAACACAGCCAGCAGTCAATGCAACAGTTCTCTTCTCCTCTGAATACACAGCAGCAAACGCAGCAGCATTTTCAATCAATGCGAGGAGGAATAGGTGGAATGGGACCAGTTAAGTTAGAGCCCCAGGTAAACAATGATCAACTTGGACAGCAGCAGCAGCTGCAGTCAATGAGGAATCTTCCTCCAGTGAAAATGGAACAACAACAAATTCAAACAATGAGAACTCTGGCACCAGTTAAAATGGAGCCCCAGCATTGTGATCAACCGTTATTTTTGCAGCAACAACAACAGCAGCAACAATTTCTCCACATGTCGAGACAGTCTTCTCAAGCTGCCGCTGCTCAGATCAATCTTTTGAACCATCACAGGCTTTTACAGCTACAACAACACCAGCAACAACAACTCTTAAAAGCAATGCCTCAACAAAGAGCTCAATTACCACAACAATTTCCACAGCAAAATATGCCTATGAGGTCTCCTGTGAAACCAGCATATGAACCAGGGATGTGTGCGAGGCGGCTGACACACTACATGTATCAGCAACAGCATAGACCTGAGGTTAGAATTTATCTTATATATTGGCTTTGTTCTGTGTGTATATCTATCATATACTCATATGTATTAATAGGTATTGCAATTCGGTTTATATAGGATAACAACATCGAGTTTTGGAGGAAGTTTGTTGCTGAGTATTTTGCTCCTAATGCCAAAAAGAAGTGGTGTGTTTCTATGTATGGAAGTGGCAGACAAACAACTGGAGTTTTCCCTCAGGTCTGTTACCGAAGAAAGTCTTATAATCCAATTCTAATGCCTGGATAGCCTTGTCTATGTTCATAACTTAATATTGAATGGTGTGTATAACTGTACTATGCTCTAGTATTGGTGTCTCAATTTTATAGTTGTGATCACCATATTGTTATGTCTCAGGACCAAGTAACTATTGCTTTAAATGTTTCCATGGATGTTCTATGGTATTAATGGTGCCAGCTGTAGTAGTCTCATTGATGCTAACCATTACTTTTAGCTAAATATCGACTGTTTAATTATTTTCAGGATGTATGGCACTGCGAAATATGTAATCGCAAACCTGGCCGTGGGTTTGGTAAGTTTTACATTTTGATGTTCTTTTTCTGCATTTCATTATTCAGTCTTTTTTTGTTCTTCATCATATGAATGTTGGCATCTTAATTTCCTATTAGACTATTCTCCTTCTATCTGCTTATGTTTTATCTGGGTTTTTTTCAGAAGCAACTGTTGAGGTTCTTCCTAGGCTTTTCAAGATAAAGTATGAAAGTGGTACTCTGGAAGAACTACTTTATGTTGACATGCCCCGTGAATATCACAATTCCTCTGGCCAAATCGTTCTAGACTATGCTAAAGCAATACAAGAAAGTGTCTTTGAGCAACTTCGTGTTGTTCGTGATGGTCAACTTCGAATAGTTTTCTCTCCAGACCTGAAGGTAGCATATCGAAATCAAAACATTCAAATGATGCTGAAAAATGCTTACCTTTTATATTATCATTGTTGGAAATTTGGCATTCCCCTTTTATGAAAAAAAATTTAATTGACATTCTCTTGCTTATTATTTCTTTTGCAGATATGCTCTTGGGAATTTTGTGCTCGGCGCCATGAAGAGCTCATCCCCAGAAGATTGTTAATACCTCAGGTTATTATTAAGTAGTTGCATTATGAGATGCCCCTGTTACTTTAAAGAATACATTAACTGTTTATTCAAAGTCTGTAGTAAGTTTTGAGATTGTTGTTTTATATTATATTTCCTACAGATTTAAGAATCCTTGGTTTCGTTGCTAGTTATTGTGGTATTATTTTGCTAGGAATGCCTTTTGAAATGCTGGTGTTATATCGTAAATATGGTAGTAGAGGAGTTTTGCTATATATTTACATATTATACCCTGCGATTATTCATTGTTATTTTTATTTCATTTTTATTATCGACAGGTTAGTCAGATTGGAGCGGTTGCTCAAAAATACCAGGCTTTAACTCAAAATGCAACACCCAATACATCTGCTCCAGAGTTACAAAATAATTGCAATATGTAAGTCCATCTGCCATTTATTCTGTCCGCTGATTTCTGAGCCTTTGAGCCTTTGATTTTCTTATCGAGATGTATTTTGCAGCCAAACATGTCAAATTCTTGCTGATGCTAGTTTTCCTTAGAACTTGAATTTTATACATTTTAATTATTAATTATTATATAACATCCTTGTTCTGAGACCATGGAGTGGGCCATGGAATATTTCCCTTCGATTAGTGATTTCATGTGAATGTTTTACTATGTTCATCACTGCTAGTAAAATGAACTCCTCTGCCATTTTTTCTACTCTATTTTTACTTTGTAGCCTTCTTTTTTGTGGTTGACCATCATGTATATAATAAACCTTGTTTGTTGTTTATTTGATTTCTAAATGATGCTACATTTTAGCTTGCAACAGTACTTTCTTTTGATCTCTTTTTGGTCTAACTTAATTACGGCTACCTTTTGTTATTGTTTCTGTTTTTTATTTTAATAATAACTTGATATTCTTCTTTTCCAGGTTTGTTGCTTCAGCTCGTCAATTGGCTAAAGCCCTAGAAGTTCCGTTAGTTAATGATTTAGGATATACAAAGAGATATGTGCGCTGCCTACAGGTAATGTTTCATTCTGACGACATTGCTTACAGTATTGTTTTTATATTAATGTACACATTAATGACAAAATATCTATCTATTTCCTTTAAGTGTTTAAAACAGCATTTGGTTTGCGGAACTACTTTATCTTTTGTGGCATCATCACAACCCTTATTTGAAATGCTGATTTCGGAAATTTGCGAATAAATCAACGCACTCGTCCTTGCTTGTTTAGAATAGGAAATCCTTGTTTGGTTTTGTAGATCTTAATGTGACTGCAAAATATAACAGTGCTGCTAAATTCTGCATACTATATTTTCCTGAATCAGTCTTTTAACAGCGTTTTCTCTCAAGAGAGGACTTGAACTTGGGATCCATTAATTGCTCGCTGATGCTTTGGTGGTTCTTTTATATATTTACATTGGTGAATAAATTGTCTTTTGTATTTTTTTTTGGGGAGAGTGATTATCAATGAATACACACATCAAGAATTGTTGCCATTTGCACAAAAAGAGAAGAAAAAAAAAAATCCCTTTTTTATTGTTTTTTCTTAGGAGTTTCATCTAGAGGATTTTTTTCCAATGAACTCTACTGTGGAGGACAGGCTGAATCAACATGACAAATTTCGTTTGTTCTTTATTGTTCATGATGCAGATATCAGAAGTGGTAAATAGCATGAAAGACTTGATAGATTACAGTAGAGAAACAGGGACTGGACCTATGGGTAAGTTAATAGTTTACGTGGTTGATTCCTCATATGCAAGTATAGTTATGAATGTGTCAATCAAATAATATTTTATTAAAGAGTGTTCAACTGATCACACTGCTGTGTGTAGTTATATAGATTTTTTCTTCTTATATTATTAATTATTACCTTCTTTCAGAGAGCTTAGCCAAATACCCTCGGAGAACAAGTAATTCGTGTGGAGTTCGTAATCTAGCTCAACATGAAGACCAATTAAAACAACAGCAGCAAATGACTGTCAATAACTCAAATGGCGATCCAAACCCAGTGCAAGCTGCTGCCATGCAAATTGCTTCAAGCAATGGTATGGTTAGTGTAAATAGTTCTGTCAACTCAGGGTCCGCATCAACAACCACAAGCACTATTGTTGGACTTCTCCACCAAAACTCTGTGAATTCTAGACAAAACTCAATGAACAATGCAAGCAGTCCATATGGAGGTAATTCTGTTCAGATTCCATCCCCAGGTTCCTCCAGTACCGTGCCACAGGCCCAGCCAAACTCATCCCCTTTTCAGTCGCCTACACAATCCTCGTCTAATAACCCCCAACAAACAACTCACTCTACTTTAACGCCTCCCAATCAAATGAATACAACAAACTCACCAGCTAATATTTCGATGCAACAACAACATCAATATCAACCGTCTCTTTCTGGTGATCCAGACCCAAGCGATGATCAAAACTCAGTCCAGAAAATCCTACATGAGATGATGATGTCCTCCCAGATGAATGGTACAGGGGGAATGGCAGGCGTTGGTTCTCTAGGAAACGACTTGAAGAATGTAAATGGTATAATGCCAACGAGCGCCAATGCAGGGCTGAATGGTGATAATGGCACAGTGAACAGTAATACAGGTGTTGGGGCTGGTAGTTATGGAACCATGGGGTTCGGTCAATCCGCTATGCCTAATGGAATCAGAGGTACTACGATAAATAATTCAGTCATGAATGGAAGAGGAGGAATGGCGTCGTTTTCCCGGGATCAAGCTATGAATCATCAACAGGATCTGTCGAACCAACTACTCAGTGGGCTAGGAGCAATAAATGGTTTTAGTAATTTTCAATTTGATTGAAAAGCTTCTCCTAGAGAGCCTTTGCCCTTTGTAGATGGTTGCATGCTGCGGTTTATGATAGCTGCTTGTGCAGCATGGTGAGCAATGGGGGTAGAATTGCCTTCGGCCGTAGACGACGGTAGAACGCATTTGGGTAGTGATAGGGTATAGGCTACTGTGCAAATATATGATTTTATATATAAGAAATGCAAATTTGTTGGCTGGTTGTGTGGCTTTTGGGGCTGATTTTTCCTTGTGAATTCAAGTGTCACTTTATATTTAAATTTTTGTACTGTCATGAGTTTTCACAAACTCACCCTTTGATACACGCACACAGTTGAGGAAAGTTACAAGTTTTGGACTACAAAAAGTAACCGGTCGTTGGGAGATAATTAGATATTATCCCCAGCAATCATCAATTTGAAGGTAATCAGCATTCAAACATTGAAGGATGTCTGTTTATCCAATGTAATAATAACCTTTACAAAATGATGAAAAATAAAAGAAATATACAAGGATTATTCAATGTGTTGAAACCATAGATGGAAAGATGATCCTTACATAGTTATGATAAAACATACAAACTACCTTTAGCCTTGTAGGAAATGGAAATGAATGGGATAAAATGAAAAATCAGCAATGTCACTAAAGTAATTTCTTCCTTCCCAATCCATCCATTGTTGCTACTGTAATGCTTTTCATTATATATCATTTTTTCTCAGTTCATGCGTCAATATATTTTTCCAGTGTTGCGGACAGAGTAGACTTGGGAACTGCACCAATTACACTTTCTTTCTTCTCTCCATTTTTGAAAAATAGAACAGTTGGTATGCTTCTGATGCCATACTTTGTTGCTATGTTTGGACAATCATCTGTGTTAAGCTTGTAGCAAGCAATTTTTCCGGCATATTCTTTCGCTAACTCGTCCAGAATAGGCGCTATCATCCTGCATGGACCACACCATGATGCCCAAAAATCTACCAGCACAGGGATTTCACTTGCAAGGACAAGGTCATTCCAGTTTGCGTCAGTCACTACTCCAACTGCAAAGTTTGATCATGTATATGTGTTACTTCATTATACAATACACTACACATAGGCCAAATTCACTTTAAGTATGGTTAGAATTGCTACCTAATTGCTCTCTTATGTTCAATCCTCAATAGGAAAATAAAATTTGGAATACAGTATAAGGAACCCAAGAAGCAACATGTTTATTCATCAATTCCAAGATGGTATTCAATAAAGAATCTGCTGTTTGGCTTTGCAGTGACAAATTGAATTAGAATGAAATTGATTTTGTAAAATTGAGTTGAAATGTTACTGATGTTTGAATATTTTCACATAAAAAGTGAGTTGAATAATAAATTTAGATGTAAAAGTCACATTTGAGATTAAAAAAAAATTAAAAATACTAACTTCAAATTAGAATTAATTCTTGAGAACATTCAAACATGTCAAAGTATGTTTGCTTGTGCGGGCACACATTCAGCAAATCTATGGTAAAAAATCACGTTGCTGCAAAAGCTTAGTTTGGGACTATCTATAAATTGCGGTGAAAAAGTGAATCTAATCCACAAAATAGAATCAAACATATTCAACCACATAGTCGGCTGCAAATTCACACTATAATAACATTTCTTACCATCCACAACGTTTAAGTGCATCTACATTCTACCCGTTGAAGCTTTAAACAAAATTACGGTGTTCATCTACATTCTACCCGTTGAAGCTTTAAACAAAATTACGGTGTTCAGTGTGATTTTTGCAAAGTCTCTTTCAATCTAAACACTCATTTAAGTTAACCTATTTAGCAAGTTCCTCCTTAGGCACCTAGCAATGACACTGACTTTAATTATAATGCAAAGATAAGATTTATGTCTAGCCAAAAAATATTCTAATGTAGTTTTGAATACTATACTATATCTTCATAATGGACAGTTGAAAACAAGAAAAAAAGTGAACAAGGTGAAGGAAAGTATACCTTCATTTACTGCTTCACGAGCATTGCAAACAAAACGAGATTTTCTGTAGGCAACACCTGTTGAGTAAAGAGATGGGAGTGATACTGTTGCATTTTGCACTGATTTCTTGAACCCTCCTCTTTGAGCTGAGAAAACAAGCTTTTCCCTTGAAGATGAAAACAATGGAGGAAGACAATGGGGTCTTGCTGTGGATACTCTTAAACAATTCTCCAGAGCCATGTTGTTGTTACTTTTTGTGTAATTGTGGAAAATGGACACAGGGTTTTCTTCACTTGTGTGGATAAGTTTCTAGTGTGGTGAAGGTTTTTAATTTGTTTGGTTTGAAATTGTGTAGTTTGTTTGTAAGTGGATATTATTGCAGATTGTGAGGTTCTAAGGAGGCTCGAATTCATGTGGATGTCGTTTATGTTTTCAAAACTCTCTCTACTTTTGTCCTACTAAAATGTACACATCATCCCAATTTCTACATAAACATGTGTTTATTGATAACTAAATTCTCGTCAATCTTAATGTGTTAATTCAATGGTAAAATTTTCTAGTTAAGAATATTTTTAATTTCAGATAAGGATCAAATTCTTGATATATTTGATCATGATTGAAAATAAGAAATTACAAAATCTAATCATTGGTGGATATCTTTTACATTTGTATATAAAAAATATTCACATGATGTAATAGTCTTTTAGAGCATTTGTTCTCTTTCTTTAGAAAAAAAATCTATTTTCTTTTAAATTTACACTAATTTGTGACTCACATGTTACACAGTGTTCTTAATATATTTTGTATGTGGTGTAATTTTTGTTTTGTAATTATATAATTACTTTTGACTACAGTAAAGTTAAAAATAGAGGAGCAGTTGTGAAAGTTGATTGAAGTGAGAAGATGATAGAATTATTTTTATGCGTAATTTGTGTGTGGATGTTCAACACACACACATAGAAGGTGTGAGATGAATTGTAGAGACATATGAATGGTGCTACATAGGAATATAAATGATGTGCCACAAATGTTATGTGTCACACATAAATATATAATATGTCATTCAAAAAAGTTGGGAGTTTGTTTTAGTTCCATAAACATAGAAAAGTTTATCGATGGAGACACAAATTTTTCAAGAAATGAGCAAAGAAGGCTTGATGAAATTGAATTCATATTTGCATATGACCGTTGGAATATTTGAGATGAAATAACATTAGATATGATGTATTTTGTTATCAACTAATCTGCATATATATGCAAAATAGAGGAGTAGTGTGAGATGTCTTGGATGTTTTTAAGTCCTAGCTCAACTGACAAATGCTTATATTGTTAGGTTAAAAATTGAGGAGCAAAGTTAGAAATAGATATCTAGGTTAGAAATTAAGGAGCAGTGTTAGAAATAGATGTCCTTATGTCCTAGCTCAACTGACAAATGCCAATATTGTTAGGTTGAACGTTTTGTCTTGGGTTCGAACTTGAGATATCACATTTGTGTTAGTTAATTAGGGTGAAATTTACCATCTCTTCTCAGACAAAAAAAAGAGATGAATTGTAGAGACATATAAATATTGTCACATTAATGATGTACCACAAATATTATGATGTGACACATAAATAAATATTGTCACATTAATGATGTACCACAAATATTATGATGTGACACATAAATATTGTGACGTATTATTAAAAAAAGTTAAAAGTTTATTTTAATATATAATTATAAATAGGTTATCCATTTTTAATTATTTTAATTATTGTTTATTTTAGGACATGAAAAATATCCTTAGTACAATTTCCTGAAACGATGGTGACCATTCAACAAGAACAAGGTGGCGTAAAACTGATGGTCCGCCCAATCCACTTATAAGGCAACTTAATACTAATCATTAATCAATAGATTCAATACTCCATACTTTACTCCTCTTAATCATTTTTGACTAGTGTGTTTATAGTAATTTCTTCTCTCACTTCTAATATTTTTTTTATAAAAAATTTTAATATGTGTTTGAATGAGTCAGTTCAAAGGTTTAAAATACACGGGTCAATTCAGACATGCATTTAAAGACTTTCAAGAAGCGACAGAAAAGAAACTATTAACATGGTCATTAACAACAAAATAAAATGTTTGCATTCAAATCTATCTAGTGCAAATGATATTAATTTCTTTCATTGAATAATACCTATTTTTAAAGAGTTAAAAGGGAACTATATTCTCTTTCTAGACTTGATTAGTAACAGTGTACATTTGAGAAACAACACCATAACAAATATCAAATAACACTTTATTTCCACGGTTCTTTTAAGAAAAACAACTTGATCTTGAGAGTTGTTTCTTGCCTTAAAAAACTGAATTATTTGAAATTGAAATAGCAGCTTGGTTATCAATATGTGTTAGACTCTACACCACCCCAGATTCCTAATAATTTTCTTTTTATAGTTTTTTAACATCTGAATAATAATTTTGACAGATAGATCTATTTGATTTTGAGAAAACTTTTACATGTGTATTTGATTGAATGTAAGAAAGTAAATAAATTTTATATAAAAAAATTAAAAAATGAATAATTATTAATTGTAACAAGGTTGTGAAAACTAAATTATACAAGTCTATAAGATAATTGTGGTTTGATATATGCTAATAAATTGTGATGAATTTTGACTAGACTGACATGACATATGTTAATAGATATGCTAATTAATATAGAGATTGTATTGTATGTTGTTGTAATTTTGGTTCTATAATCGATGTATTTTATGAGTAAAATTGTTTTTAGGAGTAAAATTTTGGTTGTTGGTCATTGTGTTTGAGTCTAATATGTGAAAGTGACATGCTATCTGTGCACTTTTTTTTTGTTGTTGCATGAATTAATCTAACCAATGAATGTAGATTGGTACATGTAGAACCTCATGTAGATTAATATGTGTTTTTTTACCAAATTTTTTAATTATTAAAATTGTCATTTTTATTAGGCCCAATTTTTAAGATTAGAACACGACCTCCGAAATCTTTAAGACGACCATGAACCAAATATATACATTTTTATTGATCAAATTATAATTCAGATGTCTATTATAAAAAAAATCGTAGGAAATAATTTATAAAACAAATTACAAAAACAACTACTATAATTATAAAATAAAATAAATTTTCTAACTTAAATTCCAACTATGTGAGTTTTATCTAAAGATATAAAAATCAAATCAAATGATCCTATGATCGCAATAATTTAAGCAAAACTAATTAAATTAGTTTTATACTTTTTTTATGGTCTTGAGTTCAAGTTGAACTAAACTAATAAATCCGACCGATTTGAAATATAGTTTCATGTAATTTTAAAATAGATTGTCTAATATTCAAACCAAACCATTATCTTTTATCAACATTATGTCAATATTGGTATCTTAAACAATATGTTGTGTTTAAATGTATTTTAATAATTATATATATTGTTTTTATCCTTATAGTTAAGAAAGTTGTATTAATAGTGTAAAAATTTGGATTTAATTTGTATGTATCGACGATGTAAAAATATTTTACATTGTCAATTAATTATAACGTTAGATTAATAAACCAGTTTTACTTTTATTATAATTATTTTTAAAGTCACACTTATGAATGTTTGTGATAGGTTGACATTTTAAAACTTTTTATACTGTTTGTGATAGGTTGACATTTTAAAACTTTTTATACAGACAAAACGTAAAATTAAACTTTAAAAATTTTAGTGTTTGAATTTTTATTTTTTTTTAAAATAGATTTTTAATTATTAAAAATATTAACTAAAATTTAAGTTTTGAGCCACAACATCTTGCTTCTAGCTTCTTTGAGCACCATGAAAAAACTTCGGATCCAAAATTGAAATAACCAGTTGTGCTTCTCATGTCATCAATTGAACCTCCTCAATCACATTTCTTAACACCATAGTCTATACTATAGTGCCTTTAATATATCTCACAATTCTTTTGGCAGCTTGAAAATGCACTTTTGCGCAATGCAAGAACCTTAAAAGTATACTTACTACAAACATAATGTCAAGTCTAGTTGCAGTAAGGTACATTAAACAACCAATTAGATTTATGTTCTTCAACTTTATCAGCTCATCATCCTTGCTAAATTTCTTCTTCTAGTCCATTGGAGTAGAAGTACTGTTGCAGTCCACCAAATGATTTTTTTTAGTATTTTCTTTACATATTTCTTTTGTCATGTAAAGACTCCACCGTGATGTAGACCTTCTCATTTCAAACATTTGGAACATTTCATAATCAAATTTAAACCTCTAATATAATAGTGATTGCTTATGCACCTTCTATTATTTATATTCACATCATGTAAAAAACATTACCTAAAACATCTTAAATCCTCAATTTGTCTTGCCTTAGCTGACTATGACAAATATCAGATATATAATGCTACGTGTGGGGTTTGTCTACTTGTGTGCTTGCTGATTCATGCCGTCTTGGTCTTTTTTTATACCCTCTTTATTTTAATGAAGGTACAAATAAAAAATTTATTTATTTTTTATTAAAAAGAACTTTGTCACGGAGTCATAAATATCCGTATAACTAAGTTTTGAGATAAGTTTTGAGATAAATTTATGTCGCTAACAATTTATCTATCTATAATATATTAAAATAATATCTCAATTTAAATAGTTGACAATTTACTGTTTTGTGTCTCATATAATATTAATTCAGACAATTTATTTATATTTTTATGTGACATCTTTTAGAATTATCTTTTTATTTTTCTTGAAATTTTTGTATATAATTCATTATATGCAATGTTTTGTTGATTACAAAACATTAAATCTATGTAATAATTTTTTTTAGATTATACATTTGTCTTTGACTCATAATTTACTCACTTAAAACCATTATAGTTTCACAATTCTCACTTCAAATTCTTCTCCATTTTATTTTTTCTTTCTTTTATCTTTCCAATTTTTTTTATCTCTCTTTCAATTTTATTTTA
>JBBPBP010009777.1:58445673-58475609 GCA_037974735.1 Cicer chorassanicum | reverse complement strand
ATATTCTTTTCATTTTACTTAGATTTCTATGATATCAAAGAGCTGGATTGTGTGTTCAAGTTCATTGAGCTAATCTTTTTGCTCCATCAAAAATCATTATAATTTACCATAGACCATAGTGGTAATTTTTACTGTTATAAATTATGATGAAAAATACCTAACTTCTTAATATTAATCGTTTTTCATTACATTATACTATTATTCGTTCATATACATATATGTGATTTAACATCCATGAGTACGTCCATATCCACCCGTATTGAAATAAATTTTTTATTTTCTTTTGTTACTAAATATGTTTATACTACTGAAAATACGTTTATATATTATTCTTTTAATCTTAGTTTTAAATTATACTATTAAATTTTAATATTTTTTTTTCTTATTCATTTGTTTAAAATTTATTTATTTATTTTGTTTGTACTATTCTATAATCAATTTAATCAATTTTATAATTTATTGATTTCAAATTTAATCTATTGATTCCATATTAAAATAAATAATTGCATTTTCACATTATCAACACTAAAATTTAGTCCAATAAAATAAACAAAATATCACTTTCAATTACGCAACACTCAAGTCTAAATCTAGTTAATTTTAAATCGTGGTCGCATCGTGATATTTTGATATTTAAAAAAAATACAATTAAATACAGTTTGAATTGCAAAAGCATATACATTGAGATCATAAAGGAATTAAAAACTTTGATGTCACTCTCTAATTGCAGTCATAGTGAGATTTGTAAAATTACCACCAACTAATAATTTTGCAAAAGTTATACCATGAAAAATTTGCAATATTGCGGCGGCTCACCTTGATTTTGCCAAATATCACTGCGAAACTAAACATTCGCTTAAAATCCTAGTTGCTTTATGAAAAGAAATCTTGGTTGCTAATAAGGAATGATGGCGTGAAAAATTCAAATTAGAAAGCAAGCATAGCTGTTTTATGCTCCCTTATGTAGATGAAATGAAACTAGATGAAATGAAACTTCATTATTAGCTAAACACTCCAATACAAAGATCAGAATGAGTCCATACTCTATAGACTAATGAACAAGCAAGCAAACACTACATGACCAAACACCAGAACTAGACTATCTTGTTCACCTCCAAGCTGAAGCAACAATCAAGTTTTTATCTTCCCAACCAAAATGAAGTGCACCCTTTTCCTCCTTTATGTTGTACCTATCACAGTACATCTTAATAAGTTTTCTAATTTCATCACTCACATTAGTACTCATTGGAGATGAATTGAACCCAGCCATTGTAATCCTTGCTCTCCATTTTCCAGCAACTTCATACCTTTCTATCCTATCCTCACCTTCACAAGCAACAGTATTAACAATGTCTCTTGCTAAGCATTGCCTTTCAACATTCATCCTATCCTGACTCTCTCTAGGAAGTGTAACATCAAGTGACTCAAACACAGCTGAGTAGTAATTGTAAGCTTCAACAAACCTCTGCAAGAAAGGAGTGGTGTTAGTGTTTACATCTTGTTCGACCACGGTTACAATCTTCGGATTCATGCTCTTTACTAATCGAAGAAGCTGGTCTCGTTCGTTAACCGTTGAAACACTCTCATCAGGCATGTGATGAAGCTGGAATGCAAAGTTTACAACAAGAGCTTCATCAGGAAAACAGTTGAGCATCGATGGAGTGACAATCGATGTCCTCGATGCCAACGCTCGAAATTCAAATGGCAAACCGAGTGATTCTGCTAGTTTTTCTAGTCTTTGTCCTATGATGTTTAGTCCTCCGATAGATCGCTGCACGGATTCAGGATCATCAATTCCTGTCAATCTAACATGAGATGGCTTACAAGGCCTTGAAGCAAGTGTTTGAATAAGGTTTATGTATTGACTTCCTTGATTGATGTCAAAATCTATTATATGAACCTTTCTGTCATCTTTAACTGCTTCTGTAATTGCATTGTTAGCCGCGATAAACCCGAATTTAAAGCATGGACAAACCTCAAAAAGTATCTGCATTGCTGCTAAACGGTCTGAAGAAGGTGGTTCTTTGCATTTTAGAGCTCTATAAATACTTTTTCCAGATTCAGCGAGGCGAGCCGCTAGTCCTTCAACCATATAGGCTGCAATTCTTTGAGAAGGCTCTCCTTGGATTGATACAATTTTTCGGAGATTGTTTATTATCGACGATGCTTCCTCTTTATTTCCTTCTGAAATTGCATTAGCACATTCATAAAGAAGTTGCTTCGGGGTTCGAGAAATTCGTGTTATTTCTTTTGTATTGGTGCTGCTGATTGTGCTAATATTGGAATCTGAAGATGAATACTCCTTTGGTGAATCATGGTCATTGATTAGCATATTCTGAATTGAATCAATTTCCATGCTTTGAGAAGTCATATATTCCTCTTCTTCATCAGCCTCACTATCATCAAGTAATGCCTTTTCCAATGCTTGTAGTTTTGATCTCATTAAACTATCAACTTCAATTGAATCCACGCTTCGATTTTCCATCGAATCTGATCCGAAATTGGACTTATCAGCACTGTGATTCCTTGTTGACATCAAAAAAGTATCAAATGGTTTATTAGTAAGCATTGAAGCTCCTGAACTAGCTATAAGCTGGTAAGAAGAGGCACCATCTTGGTCAATTGAAGTTGTAGAGATCTCATAATTACTAGATGGTTCTATCAGTTCTTCTGTTTGTAAGTCATGGAAGTACTTCTTGTAACTCTGGCTGGAATAAGCATCTGTCATATACATGCTTCTATGGTTATTAGAGTAGTGTTTTTGGAGGACAAGGTAGTGTTGCTCACTGATGAATTCTTGTTGAGCCTTCTAGGATGACTTTGCTATGATGGAAGAAACAAAAAGAAGAAAACAAACTTAGAAGAACATTTTCAGGTATGGATTTGGTACTTATAAATATAGTCAAATGATCATGAATCAGCTGGTTGATAATCCATTATGTCCAATTCTTAAAAGTTTCTATAAAGAAAATGAACTTATTCACTGAAAATATAAATATTTAATGGAAACCAAATGAGACACTGATTAATTCTGAGAAGACCTACTAAGAAAGAGAATGATTTTTTTTTACTTATAATAGAATCTATTCACACAAGGAAAAGCATTCCTAACTAAAAAAATACTCTGGAAAAAAATAAATCAAAATTGATCATTGACTCTAGAAACAAGGCCCTTTAGAAGCAGAGACCTATACAAGGAAAATTTAAATACTTGCTTAGAACATTAAATTTAATTTTTTTTACAATCACATGCCTCATACTATATAAATAACATGTATCATCTACTGTTGCAATTATAAACCAAAGACCATAAAAGTTCTTTACCATGTTATTTTGTACTTTGAAAGATGAAGATGAACATTTGAGGAAAAAGAAAGGTTGGCATGGTTTATTGACAAGTGACAGAGTTAGCTGAGGCAAGAGATGCAAGACCACTTGTTGATGACGATGTCTGTTTTCTATATTAAAAAAATTGTTGGATAGAGAGTTCAAGTTGGTACAAAAGCAACAAGATCAAAACCAATAGCCGAATACTAACTAACAAGTGGATATACTACTCTTTGAGAACTGACATATAAATGTAGCCAAATAAATGTATAGAAAGGAAAGAAATAGACTAAAATTCAATGATTGAAAATATAATAATTAGAAGACAGTGGATAGGAATTCAAAAATCCAATTCTTAGAGATGTGTAAATTATATTATTGTTGTATTTTAAAAAACATGAAAAATATTAACATACACCCTATTTTAGTATAAATGAATTTGTTAAACAAAATATCAGTTTTTATTAAAAAGAACACTGTTTAAACAAAAACCCTTTGGAAGTGTCTTATAATTGTATACTTTTTATTATTCTTTTATTTTCAACGAAATGAACAAGTTTCTTAAAAGTATAAACTTTTTTCTTTATATAACTCTTAAAAGATTTAATTTCCATATCCAATTATAATATTTTTGCTGTCAATCAATCAAAATTATAATATAATTGAAAATGTTTAACTTCATCGTAATTGAAATTGAATAAATAAAATATGATTAACTATTTTTTTAATATACACAATTTCATCGATTTTCATTTAGCATTTAATTTATATATACTATTAATATAAATAATTTTTATACTATCTATTAATTACAATAATTAAATCATTAATAATATTTGATTTTGTTAATAATTACTTATAAAAGTTTCAATATAATTAATTATGATTTTTCGTCTGCGTAAAAAATTTTAAATCCGTGAAAATTAAATTCATTAGTTTATAATTTATTTTAGATGGAGTATTAAAATAGTCACTCAAGGTTGATGACAAAAACTCGAGCTTCTAGAAAACTTCCAAGCGCTATGCAATTAGAAATCCATCAAAGACTTCCAACCAAAGTTAACGAAACTTCTTTGTATTAACCGGCACCGCAATATAATTAATTGCTATCACTGTTTTCCCTTTGTTTTTCTCGTATGTCTGCGTCCATGTGTATACCAAACTTAAGGAAACTTCAAATGTTACATTGTACATTAATATTTTTATTAATCTATCTAGTTCCGATAGGAAAGAATTTCTGGTAATTTAGAGTTTGATCGAATTTAATAAGAAATTGTTTTCGAATTTGTTCTCTTGAACGACAGTAATATATGTATGCATTGGTCGGTGCAACCAGAAAATGAAATTTCAAACTTGCTTGTATATAACACTGTAGTTATTGGCTTCTTGCTTCTAATTCATCTTTCGATCTCAGTCATCGAGTGAACAAGCCCTTTGTTGACCATTGTGGCGGCAATGGATTCTCTTCATATTGCTCATACATAATACCACGGTCAATGATAATTGGGGTATGAAACTGGAATGTTGTGTCGCAATTTTCTCATAGCCCAAAGTCCCCCCCTTTTTTTTTTGAACAGTTCTGCTCCGGACTCTGCCAAAGCCCCTCGATTATAGATTTGACCAATAAGGTTCGTCAATGTATGGAAAATATATAAAGGAGCACCTCTCTTATGATTGTCACTCATCCAATTTTATTGCGTGAAATGATATCAACCGTGGATATAAATCAAACGATTATAAGCTATAAATATATGATGCAATTACAACAAAGAATCTGATTCTTACCTTTTTTATATAGTCAAAATTTCCCACAATTTGCTTTAGCGAACACCAATATTAGTTAGACACAATGGACAATGTTTTGATGAAAATAAAAAACGTTACTTTTAACCCTATTATGTTCTAAGATGCTACCGTCTCGTTTAGAACTACATATCCGGAGAGAAAAAAATATGTTTTCGTCTCGATGTACACATTTGGAAAGCAAAAAACTGTAAATTTTTTTAATATGTACTTCTTAAGTGTGTGTAAGATGAGAAAATAAACTCTTTAAAATAAAAGATATAAATCCAAGTATAAGAGTGAAGCCCACAAAGCAACAAAATAGGATAGGCCCAACTAGAGAACAAAACCTTTTGGGTGTATTTTAGATTTGTAGTCACACCCCACAATTAATTATGTGCTTTTATTTGTATTTTTTTTGTAGACTTGGATTAATTAATTACTTATGCTTTTACTTACGTTTTTTAGAGTTTAGCTATACACTACAGTTTTTTTTTTTTAATTTTATTTTATTTTATCGAGAGACCAGTAAAATTTAATTAAAAATTATTTTATTATAGTCTCACATAATTTATTTTTAACTGAAATTTATTAACTATTAAAATTAAATAATTTAGTTGCAGTGTGCATTTCTTTATATATTACTTTCGAAATCACACTCACAACATTTTATGGCTAGAAAAAAAAGTAACAGTGAATCTCGTGCTGCTATAGGCTGGTTGCCACATAGCTACAATTTTTTTAAATCAGACTACTACTTAATTAAATGTATGTTTTTCTAACTAATTAATCTGTTACTCATTCTATAAAATTCCATAAGATTATTAGCTCTATTAAATTTGCTGTAGCTAATTCCATAATTTTGTTGAGTTTAATTATTTGTATCCTTCAATTTCAACTGTTGCAGAAAAGATAACTAGATTTTGAAAGGAAAAAAACGTCTTTCATGGCTTGAAAGCCAATAAAAATATTGTTATGAAATATTTACGGTTATTAGTAAATATTACAAAGAATTTACACTTGAAAACAAAAGTTAATAACAACTTATAAGAACTAGATATTCTTGAATAAAATAAGTGGATGTTATATTATGTGGCTTTTGCATAGGATTCAGGTGTAGGACAAGCACCTATTTTGATTGCTCCACCTGCTAATTTACCGAATATGATTAGACAAGTAGATGACTCAGCAGAAGTAATCAATATGAGAGTAGCAGACATATATTCATTCATATATCAGTTTGAGTGGAAAAAAGAGCAAGTGGGCCGGAGATTGATTAATTAATTAATTAATAAAGATCATATATTATCACCATATCATATAGTAATACAGAGTATACACTTAATAATGATGTTAATATGTCACTATGTTTTAACTTTGTTTTTGTAAATGGGTTTTCTAAGAAACGGTAGGTAGAATGTCATTCTATTTCTGATATATATTCAAGGTGCCTAGAAGAAAAGGCATCAAGCATGATCTGTTTCATGTAGGAAACAGATTGGTTAAATTGGTTTTCTAATGATCAGATAATATTCCCAGCTTAACGAATGACCTACGACAAATAGTTCAAATGTTTACTCCCTTTAATTTTGTATGTTTGGGATATAGAAATAAGTACTGTCCTGCTGCAGATTGAATTTAAGTTAGGAATTAAACTATCATTTGAGCATTGGATTGTAAGCAGTCCTTCCATTAAGGGCATTTATCACCGTTCAATTACAGATCAATTCAATTTAAAATATGGACTGTTTGTTTGATTATATTCGGACGACCTTCTATACTAACTGCAAGATAACATGTAATATAAATTTTCCATTTGGTTACATGGTTGAGGAAACAGTAAAATTCTAATTTTTTTTTGTTCTCTAAGGTATCTTTTAGTTAAAAGTCAAAGATTAATCATCCGAAATACGAAGATCCATTTAAAGAGTTAATATCTCTCAACAAATATTTTTCCATACACACAAACAAAATCCATATTAAAACTTTGTTAAACATTTCATCACATTCTTAGGTAGTGTGCACACGATAGACTATTGGAAACTAAAATTGGATTTCTTGCACCTTTTTGTTTGGATCTTGGACTTTAAATCAAAGTTATCAAAGCAAACAAATGCTCAAGTTTGGATTCGCATTCATGGCTTGCCTCAAGAATACTAGGGGATCTAGAATAATATATGTGTTTGTTTGGTAGCATAGGATTGTCAATCTTTTAGATAAAGCTACACGTAATAGGTCATTTGATCACTATGTTCGAGTTTTAATAGACGTTGACTTCATGTGGATAGAGATTTTGAAAAGCTACCATTCCCGTGCACTGCTTGTCACAATATTTGCCACACGAGCACATAATGTAGACATAAACATCGTGCTATCGAGAAGAATCGTAAAGATGTGAAGTCGGATTCTCACAAACCAAAATAAATTTATGTGACTAAAGAAAAAAAAACAACGATAATTCATTATGCTATTGAAGTTGCACCGATAGAGGAGAAAGATATATAATCAAGATAACCATATTATTAACTCTTTATTTACTGATTATGTTCCAAATGTTAAAATACATGGTACAAATGTTATTGAAGAATTTTCTCTTTTCAAGAAAAAAAAAATTAATAAGAATTAAGAGAATAATGAGTCTTTAGATTTAGTTGATATGTTTTTTCATATGAGTAACTCATTTATGATGAAGAGGTACAAGATATCATGACTAATTAAAGAAGTTATAATGTTATGCATGATATGAAAATACTCTTCTAGTTTTTAGAAGGTAAAAATATAACTTATTTAGACAATGACTCTATATTTTTATTGATAACTGTAGTTCCGTCTAAATCTCAAATGTATATAAACTTAGGGTACAATTCAAACTTTTTCTAAGCTAGATGTGGTTTTAATTTATTTTTGTTTTCCTTTTTCTTTGTTATTTTCTATTTTCTTTTCATCAATAAAAATTTATTTTTCTCACTTAAAAAAGAAGCTTAATTATTACTCAGACTGACTTTGAATATTTTGAGTTTTAGTTGAAATTGAACAAATTGAAATAGTGTCACATTATTTGAAATTATAAAGAAAGAGAGAACTCAAGGTTAAATATGTGGCTATAATTTTTCATTATAATTTGCACAAGTCAAAAACATTTTAATTATATCCGACTCTTTTCTTTTTCTCTTGTTTGAGAGTTTTGTAAGAGTAGTTATATATTTTCTTTGGAGAGTATGGTTGTATTGGAGGTGTATTATTTTAGAGAAATCTATGTGTTGTAACAATTTTCACACAATGTTATTTTTTGGTCACACAGTCAATATCATTATATAAGATTTAACAATTTTAATTTTAAAAAACTACCCTTAGCATATGCATCATTAACGGAGATAGTCAATATCATTCTATAAGATATGCAAATATTAGTAAAACAATGAAATATTTAAGATAACTCAATATAATAAAAAATAAATGAGTCAATTGTTTGATATATGATATATAAAAAATAATGAATTATAAAAGACTATTTAGTAGACTCAAGGTTTGTGTCCATTCAGAGGGATTTTCCACTACAAATAAATAATAAATTTGTCTCTTCTCTATGAATGATATCAAGTTAGTGTTTTTGTTTTTATTTAAGATTTCTTATTTAGAATGTCTGAAACTTGAGTTAGAATTTTATAGTGGATAAAAAAAAGTTAAATGTCTAATTTAAATTAAAATATGAAAAGATACTTTACTATAACAGAATAAAAATACTCCTTTCAATCATTTTTACAAGAGATAGTTGGGTTAACAAAAGTTGTATTTGGTCTATGTAATTTAGGTTTTGAGTAATTTTTTATCAAAATTATTTTAATATGAAAATATTTTGTTTTTGTAAATACCTTAGCCTAGTATACTTAATTAAAACATTTAATTAAAACAAATTTTGATGTCTCTAAAAATTTAAGATTTTATTCAGTCTCACCTCTCGTAAGAGAGCCTCTAAATTAGAACAACACATATAACCTTCATGTACAAATTATATTTGACCTGGATTTTGTTCGTGGGCTTCCTAGTAATTCCTGATAAAAGCCCACCTTCGTGAACTTGTCCAATATTCTCTTGTAACGAATTGACTATAAACAAGTTCCATGTTGGACTAAGCATTGTTTCATGATTAATTAGTTGAAAGAATTTAAGCATTGATAAAGTAAAATGGACACAGGTAGGTGAAGTGTCATTATCAAATACCACTAACTATACCATTTTAAAGGTATATCTCAGCGCAGAATGGGGATGTCGCTTTTAGCTGAAAAACTATGAGACAAGAAACAAAGAAAGCCACTAAATTGCCAACGAACCGTACTTAGGTGGCCTTACAAAATAATAATAATAATAATCACAACAATAATAATGACCATATATTAATTTATTGATGGTAGTTAGAATTGTAAATGCTCACTAGAGCAAGATATTGAAGTCCAACACACAAATACATTCTTATGGGTTACTTCAAACCCTTGTCGAATTACACGTCAAAAATGTTCAATGAATCAATTAGTTAACCATCTAAGGCTGCTGGAATGAGATCATAGCTTCATGAAATCCTTGAAAGAAAAAAATCATGTAAACATCAGTAAAGTCCAAAATGTATTTCTTTAAAAATTATTATTTCGTCTCACAATAATCAACATTCTTTCTACTTTCAATGTTATTTTTTCCAATTATACTATTTAATTAATATTATTTATATAATTTTTAATATAATATATTTTACTATGCATTTACGAGATTAATAATATATCAATATTTGATAAGGATAAATTGATAAAAAAATAATATTATTTTTTCATTTATATATTTTTCTTAATAGATGTAAAATGATGAAATAATTCAATTATTATTATGAAACAGATATAATAGTAAACAAGGAAGAAAAAATGGTTGAAGAGATTTACTAATATAAGTTAGGCCACTTGATCATATTCTAATACATTTTTTTGTACAATTTATCAAAAAGGAAAAAGTTATTGGTAGCGTGTATTTAGTAAGTCTCAAAATAATTCAATTCTGATTTTTTCTTTTGCTGAAAAATTATGAATCTTTATTGTCAATTACATACGGAACTGTCACACATGATATCAAGACTGAAGAGGTTTGTTTAATTGTACCCAAATAAATAAATAAATAAATAAATAAATAAATAAATAAATAAATAAGAAAAGTGGAGCCCGATGAAAGTGAACATGATTTGAAATTTTGAATACTTCCTTTTGCCCTGTAATTCAGCTAATTACAGGTAAGCTTGTTTTTTTTTCCTCTTTCTTTTTACACTTCCTCCTTCAGTTTGTGAAAAGTCCAAATTGGAGGACTGCTGAACATAGGAATACCAATTTGGACTATTTAAATTAAATGAAGCTTTACCATCAGTTGTAACTGAATACATTTATTGATAATGACAAAAAGGGTAACCTAAGGAAAGTTAAAAATTGTAAGCTGCAAAAAAATATATGTATAGTATATGGTATGCTATATATGTGTACGGTTAGAAATACAACAAAGGAGTTAGTTGGGAAGAGTCAAAGGAGTTAGTTGAGAATTTTGAGAGCATATGTTGACGTCAAATTACGGTGTGGTTATGATGGTGAAAACGGTGGGTTGCTTAAATTACGTGGAAAGTTGAGAGAAAAAAAAAGGTATGTTATGGTTTTCATACAAAGACAGTTGAAGGAAATTATAGATGTTTGCCCGTGCAAGTTTTCATTCACCGTTTTTTGAAAGCTATTTCAAACCCTGCTATTTCTGCTTCTCTAACACAAACACATATTGGAAAGAAAAAAAAAAGGTAGCTAGCTGGCTAGTACCATCATTTAATTAACGGTCTATTATGATTCCTTTAACAAACAAAAATTCACCAAAATGCCATACTCACTCATATATATGTTTATTAATATACAAGACATGATATTTGTTCAATATCAATTACTTTTGCGTGATTATAATACTAGAGTGAAATACAAATAAAATGTTACTCTTTGAATAGTTGAAGTTTTTCATCTAAAATTTATAGAGCGCGCATATATATATATATATATATATATATATATTAACTTTTTATACATAATGTTTTTTATAAATTAAATACATCAATTTTATAGATATTTTATTTCTTACATTTTTCATAAGGAGTAAGTATCAGTATTAGACAATAAAAAATAAATTTTTGCAGTCTACATTGAGGTCAAGAACCATATTATCTCAATGTTAGCTCTATGTGTTTTAAGGTTGTAATATACACAATACTGTTGATGCCAGCTAATATTCAGAGTATCATAAATATATCTTCCTATGCTATATCTGTTAAATCATAACTGCAGTGTGTGGAATAAATACAAAATACTATATTTATATATGAGTAAAGTATTAATTTGACCGAAAATTAAGATTGCATTTGGGGCAACTAATTAAGCTCTATCGTCTTGTCATCTTTCTGTCAATGGTTGTTTAAGAAATTGCATTTCATCTATCAGATCAGTTTGAAACCTTTGAAGTCGTTTTCAAATATGAGTGACTACCTCAACTTTGTTAGTTTCTTTTTAATTGAAACTTACTAAGCTAAGTAATGGTCCATATACTCAATTAATTTAGACAGGTCATCCTGTTTCCCTCTGAAATTAGTTTGATAATCTTGGTGTGGCAGATAATCACTTAATTAAAGTTTTAAGATATTTCATGTAACAAATTAAAAGAAATGTCTGATATTGAAGAGTCATCAGGTGGTATAAGCATATATTGAAGAATAAGGCTATTGGGTGTGATAGGTAAACTTTTTATGATGACAGTGTAATCTTAATTTGTGAAAAGTTGCGTTCATATGTAAGACTTGAAAGCGGGACAATTTTATTATGACCGGATTGGGTCTTACTTGTGACCGGGCGAATGGTATTACCAATTATTTATTCCGCCACAATGTGATTATATCCCATATCATGTTTCATCTGCCAATTGGCTAATTTGATTTATGTAAACCGAAAAGTTGATCGAATTAATAGTGATACTATGTCACACATAATTGCTCATATAATATCAATAATTTATTTAATTATTAATGGTTAATGTTATTTTATTTTCTGAAATGAATTGGCTATATATATACATAATTAAACTTATTTAATAATTTTTTTTGCATTAGTCACTAAATGTACATACTTCTCTTAATTAGAATTTGAATTTTTTTTGCCAGATTGTAAAAGTATAATCTATTTCATTGAACTTAACCTCTGTCGGTTGCTTAACAATTTATATAATGGAAAAAAAAAAGTTCATTTAATTTTTTTAATATAATCTATTTTTAATTATTGAATATTATTATTTCGTAATGTTATATATATATGTTGATGTTATATTTATAGCTTGTATGATATAATGTAATTATGTGTTGTAAAAAGCAGATCATATGATCCTATCGATCTAAATCGAATTTGATTAGATCACGCCACAGATTAATTTTTATGGAGGAGCAATCCAAACTGCATTTTATGTTAATCTTTAGATTAAATGATTATTTTAGATTTTTTTAATGTTTTAATAAAAATTGAACTAAAATTAAATAAAATTAAATCGAAGAGTTCAACCGATTGAAACGGAAACCACTCTAGTTTGTCGGTTTAGTTGTACCAAAGTCTTATAATTATATAAGATTGGTCCAATAAATATAGAGGTTTAAAACAAAAAATTTAAAATGAAATCTTTAAAAATTAATAATAATAAAATTAGAGGCCTTTTAAGTCAAATTATTTTTACAATATTAAATAACATATAAATAAATATCAATTACATTCACATCATGGAGTAATTTTTTTTGCTGAATTAACTAGTACTGAAATTAGAGAGTGAAATTTATACTATAAGGAAAAATAAAATTAAAACTAAAAAAAATTAATAATATTCATTAAATCAAAAATATAAATTTGTGACATAAAAATATTTGAGGTCCAAGACATAACTCACCCTTATACTGGCCTTGTTAAATTGAACTGGAGTTAAATTAGGTTAAATTGGTTAAACTATGATTGGTTCAACCGGTTTAATTTCATTTCTTTTGTATTTTCACTTTTTTTTTGATAAAATTTTAATATTTTATTTATCATTTTGTTTAACTGTGGTTGAATCTATTAAACAATGACTCATAAGTCTATAATAGGATTATTGAAATATGGGCTTTTATTATCCTTTATTGATGTCAAGTGTGAGTTAGAAGTTTTACATTGATTGAAAAAATGAATGTTCGAACAATATATAAGTGAGAAGACCCATATAACTATTGCTTTAAGGTTTTTGGTAAAGATGTAATATTTAACCCATTGAAGATGATTCTTTGGGCTCTCTTCATGAAAGAAATTGACTCTCACTTGAGGAGGAGATTATTGATGTCAACAATGATGCAAGTGTAGGTGGATAAAAAATTTCTGCTTAAGGGACAACATGAGGAAGAGCATACTCATATGAATGGATAAATTTACATTTGAGCGGGAGATTGTTGATGTCCCAGACTCTTCGGGACTCGTCGTGCTTTTAGTCTTGAACATTACCCATAGTTGAATTATAAGAAAGCAAAGAAATTTGGTTTAGGATTATATACTATATAGTATGTCAGATGGATTGATCGACCAATTACTATCTATTGGAGATATCCATCTAATATTTTGTGTATAGGTAATTTTACTGGTAGATTGATCAACATTTTGATGTTAACGGACAAACTGTTGTCATATTTCGATAGGAATTAAAATAGGTATTTGATTTCGTGGGGTATGAAATCTCAATCGGTTAAGAAACACATTAGAATATTAATATACTCATAATATATATATATATATATGTTTTATTTGACTTGCCATCTGCAGCATGGAATTGAAGAACAGAAAACAAAGGCAGACGGTTTGGAAGTAATTTTCATGATGCTATTCTTACACGCCATTTGAATTCATCGTTAAGAATTTTAAACTGATTTTGACAGCTATTTAGCTTTCATGCCAATAAAAAAATGCTAGTGTCAAAAGTGAATTAAAACTTTTACATTAATTGAAAAAGTGAACATTGAATAAGATATAAATGAAATGACTCATAATCTCGTTGTATAATAGTGTATTTGAGAGTTTAGGAGGAGAGGGGTGAGGAGTACTTTGAAAAAAAGAAAGGATGAATTGGAGAAAATAGAAGATTTTCGAAGAAGATGACATTGAGAGGTTTATTTTTCTTCATAATATGAAATTTTTCTAATTTGGGAAACTCAAAAAGTCACATTGGAGGAGTAATTTAAAGGGTTTTAATAAACTCTTTAAATCCAATTTATGTTATAATTCTCTCGATATTAAAAATTAAAAATATATTAATTATAAAAATTCATTTACCATTATGTACAAAAACACTCTCAAGTGAAAAAGTTATTATTTTTTTCCTCTACTCTCCCCCCTCCAAAACCCTTCGCTCCCCTTAAAATTTTCATCAACACAATAAGAAAATGAAAGGAAATTAAGGCAAATATAAAAACAGGAAAACAGTAAAAAAAAAAAAAAAACGGTACTTGGACGAGAGGAGCACGACGGGTGGCGGTGGAGAGGGAGATAAGAGCAACAATGGAGAGGAGATCATGTTGGAGAGGGACGGGGAGAGGAACACGAATAATGGAGACTACAAGTTCAGAGACGTGAGTAGAAAAGGAGAAAATGAAAAAAATATTTTTTAACTTTTATGAGATTGAAAACATATTATTTTAATCTACTTTGAATCAAGGATTAAAAAATAAGACTGAAGCAGAATATATTCAAAAAATTTGATTGATGTATTATATCAGATTGGTGCATCAAACAAAATATTAGAGTAAAATAAGATAAATGTATCATATTATGTCTCTTTATCCTGACAATCAAACGAACCCTAAGATTTTGAATAAAGATATAGTGTCCAACCACATAATGTGGTTGATCTTGACTTAATGTGATGATCTCTAAGTCTTTCATATCAAATTATAAAATTCTTTTTGAGTAAACAAAGCAATCAATTAAAAGAGTACAAGATGTACTCTAACTCATACATCATCCAAGCTTTTGACTCATTACATCAACCTACTTAAACATGAAATTAAAATATAAAATTCTATTCATAAATTGATACAATATAATAATAATACAATCTGAAATTGTCTTAAAAAATATCTTTAGTTATTTCACAAGTGAACGATAAACAATATAAAGATATTTTTCTTAAAAAAAAAATAATATAAAAAGGTGACATAAAATTTTTTCTAGAGAAGAGGCAGCACATAGTTTATACAATTATCAAATAATTAGTGATTAATAATAATTGATGAAAATTTAATAAAAAGTAATAGCTCATCATTTATTTTATTAATAATTCTGAGTAAGTAAAATGGTTCCAATGGTGCTTAATAACAATTGTCATAATCATGTGGCTCTCAAGAAAAAAGAGAATTGGTAATGTGATGTTCGGATGGTAGTGGTGCATGTTTCGAAGTAGACTCTGAGCTAAATAACTGGATTCGAGCATACAATGAGTCTCAATCTATTGTCCCGTAGATCTATATATTTCTGGAAAAGAATAACTTTGTAGACCTACGTTATAGTCGAACACACCCCATGATTAAATTTTCGCCATTTGATCAACATCACACGAGCGTATGATCTCGTTGAAGATCTCACACAATGGCCCAACAATCTCTAGGGACACATCATAAAAAAATTCTCCATATAAAAGACTATGTACTTCAAGTGCAAGATATTTATTTCATTTGACCTAAAATACATCTCACTTTCTTCAACTTTCACATAGTGTCAAAATATTTACAAGTATATGTTATCGATAGATGTTATTGTCTACTTTGCCAACAACCAATGATGTGTTTTTTGACAATGTGATGAAATTTTGAGCAAAATTGCTCTTACAGTTGATAATATTAAGTATATGGGTACGTACGTAGCTTGCCAAATTTGTTATTGCCACGTTTCCATTTTAGGGCATGATGACTTTGGGTTATGCAAGCTATCTTTTGCATTGATTAATGAAGATATGATTTGTTGATTTTTATCTACTACACGAGTTTTTTAAGTTAAAAGATGGATGAGCCAAAAGGGGCAAAGTTCAATTGATGACAAATTAATTAATTACATATATATAAATATGTATATAGAAAATATACAAAAATTAATTAATTAATTGGTCAGTCGAACTAAATTTTAAAGATACAAAAATAATTAATATTAATATATTTTAATTGAGCTACAAAATAGTTACCATATCAATTAAATTATTGCATTAATATTAGCTAGAAAATATTTTAACATAAAATATACAAATGTAGATGATAATAACAATTTTCCCTTCAAAATAATAATAATAATATAGAATTGATAACTCTCCAACAACTTTGCCGATATTGCTTAGAAACTGCTTCAATATTTTACTAATGTCACAGTTATTTGATGTGCGAAATAAACCAGTCTAGGATAAAGGAGAGATGTCCCATTAGTAAAAGCTATACGGTAACCAAACAATTGGATTTGATTATTAACGTGGTGCTACGGTAATTCGTATAATAATTGATGGAACTTGAAAACGAACCACTCCTTTTTCCTATTACTATTATTTCTTTTTTGTGCATAGATATAATAAGTATTTTTAAAGTTTTTTGGTATTAAGTTAGTTTTTTTGAACATGTTAGTGGTGGGACGAATTGATTGAATTTTTTTTCATGACTCTATTATTTACCTTTCTTCCAACTATATTTTTTATTTTTATCTATCCAGCTCGAACTTGACGTCTTAATTAAGAAATTTAAGTTCAAATATATTTTTAAAATAAAAAATGAAAATATCAATTATATTAAATTGAACTCATTTTTTTTATCCATGTTTAACATCAGAAATGTTATTTGATCATTCAAAAAAATAAACAACATCTTCAATCTATCAAAATTAAATTTAAATCATATCAAAATAACTAGGGTGATCAAAACAATATAAAAAGAATAACATGATCTTGATCTTTTTCATGTTTTTATACATTCAAAATTTTAGCCTCTTTGTTGTCAACATGAGTCTAATATAGTAATGAGTTGTCTAATATAGTTTTGATTTAAAAGTAAATTTTTCTATTTTTAGTAAATTTTAATAAAATATTATATTTATTCTCATTCTTTATTATTATGAAATTCATTTTTTACTAAAAATAATAAAAATTCACCCGTGAACCCTATTTTAAAGAGTTTCATATTATACATTCATTGAATAGTAAAACATTATTTATAAAATATACCATTATATGTCATATATACACTAACCTTTAATAGAAGTGGAGAAATAATGAATGTCGATTTAAAAATAAAAATAAAAAATTAAACATAAAAAAGATTAACTTGATATGAAAAGAGATAAATAAAAATTTGTTAACCCATAATATTTTGACGACCATAATATAATTTTGGCTTTTTGGGTGCGGAAAGTAAAGAGGAATTGATAGAGAAATGAAGGGCGAATGACATAACATAAAGTCTCTATTTATGTAGATTAACATAGGGCAGAATTTGTCGTGTGAAGACAACAAAAATGACTTGCCATCCACAACCCTAAACCAACCCCCTCTCCCTTCATTTTCTTATATATCTTCTTCATCACTTCTCTATACCGTGCTTGATGTTCAAGACTTGTTGCATCAAAACAATATCAATACCATCCAGCCTCTCCAGCTAGCTACCACTATCTTATACTTTCTATGGATGATTCTTGTTCAGCAGCAGCTGAAGACACAAAGAGTTGTCCACGTGGTCACTGGAGACCAGCTGAGGATGAAAAGCTTCGTCAACTTGTTGAACAATATGGTGCCCAAAATTGGAATTCAATTGCTGAAAAACTCCAAGGAAGATCAGGTCAGTCATGACTCTTTATATTAATTCATATCATTTAAAAAAAAAAAGTTATTCATATAAATCAACTAGTCATCTATCTAATACGATATATGCAATATTAAAATTTTGGATTTTTTATTAGCCTCCTATAAATTTCAAATTTTTAGTGAAATTAATGATTTTGATCTCTTCATCTTGTACTCAGCTAATTAATAAAAATTCGTTGCGTATACAACAAAATTAATTTATGTAATTAATATTAAAGTTGGATTATTTATTAGTCTCCTTTATTAATTTCAAAATTTTTATGGAATTAATATTGTTGTTTTTTTTATTTATAAATTTGTATTGAACTAATTAATAATTTTTCTTGGCATATAGATAAATTAAAATATTAATGGGTTTATAATAATTGTTTTTTTTTTTTGCAGGGAAAAGTTGTAGGTTGAGGTGGTTCAATCAACTAGACCCAAGAATTAACAGAAGACCATTCACAGAAGAGGAAGAAGAGAGATTACTTGCAGCTCATCGTATTCATGGTAACAAATGGGCACTTATAGCAAGACTTTTCCCTGGTAGAACTGATAATGCTGTCAAGAATCATTGGCATGTTATTATGGCAAGAAAACAAAGGGAACAATCCAAGTTATTATGTGGTAAAAGAAGCTTCCAACATCTTTATAATAATAATAATAATATTGATGATCATAACACCTCTCAACAACAACAACACCTATTATTCAGCTCAAGAATTGGATATGACAATGGAAGGTTCTATGATAAAGATCATAGGATAGTTAATAATATTAATATTGTTGATACTCCTTCTAGTTCTCTTGCTTCTTGGAATTTTGCTTCTGTTCCAACAACAATAAACAGTTCCAAAGGTTCAGATAGATTTCTCTATAGAATTTGTCCAAATCCAACATTCTCATCACTTCCAAACTACAAAAGGGTTGTTACAAATCCTTTTGGTTTTTTTGGTTCTTCTGATCATGACGGAAAGATAAAGAAGGATTTAATGACATCAACATTAATCACAAACTTAAGATCTTCCAAGGAGAAGGAGCAAGATCATCATCATGAGGCTAATATTAATGAGCACAAAGAAGAAGTTCCTTTCATTGATTTTCTTGGTGTTGGTGTCTCTTCATCATAATATAAAGTATTTAAATATATTTAACTTCGTGTAATTCATATTTATAGTTTATTTAGCTTTATAGTTAGAAAATAGCAAATTTTAGTTTCAGACGCAAGGATGCTGCCTCATTTCTAAGGTTAGGATTTTAGAGTGAAAATTTTACATTTTTTTTTTGTGTTTTAACTTTTTTTTTTTTGTCACTTATTGAGGGATAAATCTTTATTAAGTGTGGATCAAATGAAGGGTATATATGTCTCTATCATTCTCTAGTGTGAGGAACACATTTGCTGCGCGCGTGTGGCTTTGGAGCATTCTATGAATATTTAAGGTATCTATTTAGAATTTGCACATATTCACTGAAATTTCTTTTTTCTATGTTATTGCAACTTTGATTCTATAAGATCTCACTAATTAAGAACAAAAGTGGCATCAGATACAGCTATCTTTCATGTGATAGTAGCTTTTATTACTATTCGCATGGTTGTAGACTGGCTTCTTCTTGTAGTTATATATATAACTTCTTAATGAAATGCTTGCACAAGAGTACATGAGATTATAATTGGTGCTTTGATTTGCTGTAGAATTCCATGCTAGATAGTAATTAAGGTTCATTTTATAATACTAGATGAGATTAATTATATATATATAAAACTATTGTTCGATATCTTATTTGAATATTTTTGTCCGAAATAATAGGATTATATTACAGTCATATATCGTTTTATTATTATAACTAACCTGCAGATGAGCATAAACGTGTCCATTTGCCTTTTTTTTTTTTGATAAAAATGACCTAAGTTATAAAATTTTAAAAAGTAAGTATAGATTATTGTTATTAGTGTGTAATTAGGTTTGTTTCTTTGAATTGTATTTTGAAATCGTAAATATCTCTATTCTCTCTTATGTTTTATTTTTTTGTATGTATTTGAGTTGGAGTACATTAATTTGTATTTATTTTTCTATTTTTTTAATGGCAAAAAAGATATATATTAATAAAAAAAAGAAACACAAGGAGTATAAGAAGTATTTAAAGAAATAGTAAAGAGAAAAATAATGAAAAACATACCATACAATTAAAACAAAAAATCATCGCTCAACATTTTACATATTTCAAACTACTATACATTTACATCAATACATTCATTACCATCACTCCCATCATTACATCAGTTTTTAGCATTAATAAAAAAAGTCCAACTAAGTATAAGCATTCCCATAAATCAATCGACCTTCTTCTTCTAATCATTCGCCAAGTTGGTCTTCAATTTAGCAAAATCTTGTTCACACCAATGTCCTTCATAATGTCAGCATAGTAGCAACTCATAATTGCCTGAGACTCCACTGCATTTTCAATTGAGGGTGAAACAATTATCACGGGTCTTGTATTTGCACCAAACTCATCATTCCAATTGAAAAACTTACAGTTTGCTCTTTTCTGCATAAATGTGAAAAAAAATTACAAGTTGACAAACAATAATAGATTCAAAATGGAAAAAAAAAAAAAAAAACATGAACATTATACTCATCATCCAGTTAGGACATTGTTGAAATCTACGCCTTCGATTTTCAATATCCTCATGGATAAATCACATCCACCCAAGGGAAGCATTTCGTATCTAACGAAATATTGATATTCTGATTACATCCTCATTGATTTCACCTTTCTTCGTTTCTTCATTGATAAACTTTCTTTGCTTGTTGACACTTTCATTTATAACGAGCAACGAAGAAAGGTGAAGATTCCTAAGTTCGTCTTCCACCTGCATATCAATTTTTCTTCGCCGTCTTCTTCAACACGGAACCATGTTCCTTTTCTTTCAAACCCTAATTAACTAAAATTCAATAATTAGTTTTTGATTTTTTACAATAATAATTAAAAATGGGATTAGGTGTTTAATAATTTGTTTTGATGAGTCAACTGAAGTTATCTTCAGTCACTAACACCATCAATTTTTGTCAACTTCAGAAAAAAAATTAACAAAATTAAAAGTGATTTGAAATTGTATAACCATCTTAAAAAAAAAATTTACCCAATATTAGCTCAAATTAGTCTTCCATATTTAAACTTAAATTTTAATAATAATAATAATAATAATGATGATGATGATAGTTAATGCTGGAGTGCAGAAATAAATTGGTAGCGTTATCCCACCTACAACTACCCTTAAACACGTGATTGAATTATAGTTCTAGACCTTAATTAAAGTATATTCTGACGTAAAAATAGTCAGTGGAATCAAACAATGACCTCATAACTGTCAGTTTGGACACATGTCGATAAAATACAAAGTGAAGTAGGATGAAGATGGTGTGAAAGGTTATGCACGTGGAGTATTGAACAATATGAAAATATTTATATTTACATTTACATTTACAAAATATATTAAAATAATTGAATGACTTGAATATAGGATTTTTTTTTTATATTCCTTTTTAAAAAAAAACATACTAAATTGTGACACCCTAAAAAAAATAATACTAAATTGTCTACTTTTTAGCACTATTAGATCACATCCACGGCATGCTACCATATATTAGACATATAAATTTTTTTTCTTCTCAATTTCATAATTATAAAATTGTTTATTTAATAAAACAAAAATAATTATAATATTTAAAAAAACAAAATATTATTAATAAATTAAATTAAAATTATAATAATAATAATAATAATAGTAATAATAAATTAAAATAAAATATTATTAATAAATTAAATTAAAATAATAATAAATTAAAATAAAATATTACTAATAAATTAAAATAAAAATAATAAAATTATAATAATAATAATAATGAATAAAAATAAAATACACTAAATTGAAGAAAAAAAAATGTGGTTGATTAGATGTGCCTAAACAAATAAATAAAAATTAATATATTGAGCATGGTATCGTTTGTCTTGTGTCGCTCCAGAATCACCATGGATTTTTCCACTTGCACAAAGGTAACTATTGCAAATAAATTTTATATATTTTTCTTTTTTTAATACTAACTACTTACCATATTACTAGTTTTAATATTTTTATTTTGATATATTCGACATATTTAATTCTGGTGGTCTAAATTTTAGTAAAGTTCCTCATAACGATATAGAAGGATACCGAAATACAATCGATCACATGATCGTTGAGGAAGTAATATATTCATGCACGTTGCACTTTTTTAATTATATTTTTTTTTATACCTCTTAATATTTACTTTAGCCTATTTTTAACATATTAGTTTCGTTGGAGATCGTAACGAGGTTTCCGAACAAGGGATGAACACATGGACTGCATGTACCTATCTACGATGTTATCATATTGTCGAGATACATCATACAGATAGAGTTGCACTTCACTTTGGCTTCCATCAACAAATTTCGCAACCACCACAGGATATGACAATCTACCAAAAGGTCGACATAAGGCGTGACATTGATGATAATTGGAACTGGGTATGGAAAGATGAGATTAAACATTGGAATGAACGTGAGAATTACGTATTGCAAGGTCAATTCGTAGAAGGTGTTTTACACCACAATAAGGAATATATGAATTGGTTTAGATATCACACCAAATTATATATATACGTGGAAATATATCTGCGTGATCCATGTTTGCAACCTTCATCATCATATCTTGATGTGCACTCAACCCCTCAATCAACTACACAACAATAAACCATACACCAAACATCGTCTTTATCATCACCACACCTGCATGCCACTACAGAAGTTCCATATTATGGTATGTCACCACCACCACATCTACATGAATCTGCAGATATACCGACTCGATATTACATTCCTTCAGTGCCAACAATACCAACCCCCACTTATCCGACAGAGAGCGGGATTTTCTATTATTTGTTTGGAACTCATTGCACAACTCCTGAGTCGGCTTATGTGTGTTTTTGAGTCCATGTATAACCCCGAAAGTCATAATTTGGCAGGTAGTAGTGGTTCTAATTCACATACAAATTATGATTAGGATAATGATCAAAATGAGGATCAACCAGAACAACCTCAATTTGTTCAAAGGGCTAGACGAGTTCGACAACCGCCTAGATGTGGAAGTAGAGGACATTTATATGGAAATCATTAATTTAAATTTGATGTATTTTTTGTCTTTAATTTGTGGTATTTTTTTCTTTAATTTAATGTATCGTATTTGTTCAATTTAATTAATTTTATTTTATTAATATAATTTACCTTATTATTATTGTTACTATTATTATTAATATTAATATAATTTTATTTTATTATTTTTATTTTTATTTATTAATAATATTTTGTTTTTTAAAATATTATAATTATTTTTGTTTTATTAAATAAACAATTTTGTAAATGTAAAAATGAGAAGAAAAAAAATTTATACGTCTAGTACATGGTCGCATACTAGGGATGCGACCTTTTATTGAAATTAAAAAAATAAAAATAAACCTTCAAGATGTCGTAGACAGGGAGTGAGATGATATAATAGTGCTAAAAAGTAGAACAGTTTGATATTATTTTTTAAAGATTGTGACAATTTGATTGTTTTAAAAAAAAAGGATATAAAAAAAATATCCCTTGAATGTATTTGGTGAATTGCGTTAAATATTTATATTTATATTTACAAAATACATATATATTAATCATTAAAGTGTACACGTTTTAAAAAAATTCATAGGTTTGATTCATTAAAATAATTAAAATTTTAGATTAGTTAAATATAATCTAATAATAAATATTTAGCCTTGTTGTGTAAGTGGTTATGGAGGAGTGATACGATCCTAAGGCAATTTGGTTTGAATTAGTTAAGTTTAGATATGGTCCGGTTGCAGAAAAATTACTCAGTTTAGAAGGAGTAGTCGTTCGAAATTCAAACTCTTTATGGTGGTGTGATCTATGTTCAATAGTTAAGAAACTCAAATTGCTTTAGTAACATTGTTTATAGGTGCTTGGTAACAGAGACAGTGGTTGTTATTCTGCAGCAAAGGTGTGCTGGATTCGGTTGCCTGAGAAATGCTGAAATTTTATCATTTTCAACGGAAAAATTGCCAATCTGTTGGAGGTGTTAGATCGGATCAAATGTCTATCTTAATTAGCCTTAGATTATTTGTAGAGAAAGTGTTGAGTTCAAGTGTGAGTCACATATCGATTAAAAATAAATTAAATATTAAATATATAAAAGTGGTGGTCCATGAAAATCTTATTTTTTCATAATGGTGGATTAACCCACTAAGTAGTCTTTCACGTGTATGAATATGTCTATGAGCTGGAGGTATTTGGTAGCAGGAATTTGTAGAATGAGATGTATCAGATGCAATGTTGCTGAATTTTGACGTTGTGAAATCAAAAGTTGAGAATTACCATGAAGAGTAATTGCAAATCTACAAAGTTGAGAATTACCATGAAGAGTAATTACCAGGAGCACTTACTGTGACGTTAGAATTTCAATAGGGGGAAGGTGATTTAGAAACTCCTTCAGGTCATTGAGTGGTTGGATGGACTAAAATGGGAATTCTGTGTCTTTCGCGCGGGAAAGGCAGAGTCACTTTACTCATTATAAACAATTGGATTTATCAAAGGCAACTTAGGCACATGCACACCGAGATTCTTTCTATGTCAAAATTTTTAATCAAATTTTCTTTTTCCATTTGTTTGGCCTTACATGCTTTGTCAGAATAATGTTATTTTTTCTAGTCTCGAAATTTTTTTTAAAAATCAATTTATGAAATTAATTTGTGGCACCGAAAATATTACTGGTCTAAATTGTACAAGGCAGACTATCAACCACGAAATCTGAAAAAGAGGGGGAGAAATAGAGAAAAGTCTTAGATCTAGAGAGCTTTTGGTGTGTTTTTCCAACTGAGAAGAACCCTCTATTTATAGAATAAATCTGCAACTAGATCCGAGAAAACCAAGCGATTCGTCACAATGTACGGTCCAAGTTTTTGATCAAAGAAACGTGCACTCCAAACTTAGGTTTTTGACCGAGAAATAACATATGCAAGAGTCCAAAGATTGTGGTTTGACCGGGCACAAACGCATGCATTTAATATTTTAAAAAATAAAATAATTTTTTTTTATTTTAAATTTTCTGTATTCTAAAAAATAATACATCACTTATCCCAAGCCCAAGCGAGCCGGCCGGACGGCGGTCGCTCGCGTGTGTGTGGTGGTCAATTTTGACCACATTATTTCCTTTCACAAAATTGGAGTACCCGCTCCATCCCAAGTTCCATATCTCCACCTTATAAACACTGGTGTGTGCTATCCCTCCTATGTGAGACTTCCTTATTTTTCAATTCACACCAACACTGCTCTAATTAATATCATCATTATTTTCAACAATATTCTATTAATATCATCATCATTTCCAACAATATGTTTTATATATGTTGTTTGATTTTTTTTGACACAGTTTATATCGTTAGATTAACGAATAGCAATTATAAGAAAACACAAAATAGGAAAATAAATTTCGTTTAGTGGTTATTATTTTAAAATGACAAAATTATTATTTTTAATCTGTCACCAAAGATGAATTTAGAAATTAATTGAACGAGGGTTCAATTTTTTTTATAATTATATTTTTCTTTATAAATACCGATTAATATTAGTAATTAGTATTATTAATATTGTTAATATTTTATTGATGGTTAGAATCGAACTTCTGACCTACTTTACACTCTACTTTCATACTTCAACCACTAAATCAACATTATATCCCCTCTCTTTTAGTAATTATTTAGTACATAGTAATTAGAAATAATTGGGAAAAAATAAAGTAATTAGAGACAAGTTATTTTTTAAATATTATAAAATTATAAAAATAATAAATTTGAATAATTCAATTTTTAAGAGAAAAAATATATGTATTGTTAATGTAAAATAATTTTACACTGACATTCATTAATAATATACCGTATGTGGTAGTTTTTTTATAAAAATGATTACAATATATATCTACGTGACAAGATGATTAATTTGTATTAGACGACGCTGTAAAATTATTTTACATTATCAATTTATGACCATTGCACATTTTTTTTAAAGTTTTTTAAAATATTAAAATTTCAAAAGTATTGTAAATATATGTACGCTCTTTTTAAAAGTTTCTTTTAAATTTTTACCCTCAAATATTTTCACAATTACTAATTTTAGTCTCACTTTTTAAGGAAGATCATAATAATTAGACTTCATAAAAAAAAGTCAATTGGAATTTTCTTTGTAGACTTTTGTTAAAAAGTAGAAACTAAAATTGGTGATTAAAAATATTTGATGGACGAACTTGACAATTTTTTATAGCAATTAAAAATAATATTTAGTATATTTAAAGAGAAAAAAATTAACCTTTAATATTATATAAGATTTAATATTCTAAAAATAATTTGTTTCTAATTAAGCACTAAAAAAGTCTTCTTTAACATGAAAAGAAATATCTTTTTATACTATATGTTTTGGTATACTAGTAATTTTTATGTTGACATATAATTAAGTTTATTTAAAAAAAAAATCAAACACATAAATAAACATTTAAACAAATCAAATAAGAAAAGACGAAAAGATTCATAGGGGTCCAGTTGCGTCTTCGGTAAGGAAAAGTCAAATGGCAGTGTTTGCAACGTCAGATTGATCAAACAGCTTATAATAAGCAGACGTTACTCTGCCTTTCTCGCGCGAAAGGTAGAGGATTCGTTTTCACTGAAATGTGTGATGGAGTATTCAAGCTGAGAAGCAATGCTTTTGGTAGTAGGAGTGCGTTTTGCCTCCAATTTTATATGGCAGGTTCTTTGTATTGGTTTTGTTGTTTGAATTTTTGTCCAATTTTTGAACACATGATTAGACGGATGGTTTACAGTCCTCCATAAAAGGTGGGCACACTTTTCTCTGCTATAATGTTGAGTCTGAATCCTGTCTTTTGAAATAAAGAATTAAGGAGTATCTTTTTATTGAAACAAAACTAATATGCTATCCCTATAATTAAAAGTACTAGTAACCCGTGAGTCGCACGGATTGACAATCATTATGTAACATATATTTTTGTTTGATATATATTATTATTTTTAATTAAAATCGATTTCAAAATCATTTTTAGTATTTAAATCATATCACCTTTAACCTATGTAATATATTGGATAAATAATGATTAAAAGATTTATCATTTTGATTGATAAATTATATATGAAACAAAAATAATGACAAAACATAAGGTTAATAATTTAATATTTTCTTAAGGAAAAAAAATTCATAAAGTCAACTTCAAATTTAGCCTCGAGGTTTTATAATTCTCAACATAAACCAACTCCAAATTATTCAAATTGTCATCACATTGTTCTAAATAATTAGAAAGTTTCATCAATGATATCAAATTTCTATAACTTAGTGAAATGAGATTCGCATTATTAAAAAGAAACACTAAAGAGTATTTTATAAAATTTATTGTAAACTTGATACATTAAGAATTGTACATCCATCTTTGTGTTTTTGCTTAACTTTCAAAACCATGTCACACAAAAAATAACTTCCAAAACCATGTAAATATTTCATTGCCCATAGATTATTATCTTAGTGTCCTTGTTCCACCCAATTAGAAATAGAAGTAGTATTTAGTTAAAATATAAACTAATATATATATATATATATATATATATATATTAGAAAAAAAATCAAATAATTTACCACTCTCCTATGCACAGTATTCATGATTTATAGTTTTGAACTTCAGACAAAATAGAGGTGAGGTTGAGTTTCAATTTTCAGTAAAAATAGAAAGTGAAAATCAATCAATAGGTAAGGAAGGAGTTGTTGGTTGTGTGCACTTAATTAAAATCCACCAACAAAATGAAGATGTTATATTATATTTTGTTTCCATCGAAACCTCATTGAAAGATGAAGGGGCATGTGAGAAATTGTGCAAATTAATTGTATCAATTATGGAAGTGGAAATAATAAAACTAAATGGTTTCATGCGACAATCATTGTTAAGAGATAACGATAAAAACCTTTTTATTTTTAACGTGTTCCTTATCACAGTCATTTTTTTAAACACTCATACCTTAAAAGTTTCCATCTTCCAAAAAACTAAACCTATAGTATTAGAATTTATAAATTTAAAGAGGTGGTTGTGTGTGTGTGTTTTTTTCTTTCAAAAAAATTGCACAATGACTTTTTAATTCTCTATATAATCTTTTTTCCTTCCAAAAAACTTACCGTAAAACAATGCTTATAATATTAAACAAATAAAATTAATGATTATTGAAAAATTAAATGATTAAATTCAATGGAATATGAATTTTTAAAATAATAGACATAGACATAGACATATTAAGTAAATTAGGTAAATTAGTAAAATTAAAGATGAATAATGAATTTTATTTGACACAATTGCTCATACGGTCCCTTAACTTAATTTCAGAAAACACTTCAGTCATTTATCTTTTTCTTCTTTTCGATTTGGTCCTTTATTTAATTTTATTATAAAAATTCAAAAATATAAAAAATGAAAATATGAGTTTATTTGAATATTTGAGTTATTAATTTGATGAAATTTGCATTATATTGAAGATAATAATTAATTTTATGGGTTTTGTTTGAAAATTTTGATGAATTTTTGTAAAAAAAGGATAACATTGTTAACATTTTAAAACATAAAAAGATCAAATTGTTTACTTAAAATTAAATAAAGGACCAAATCTGAAAAATAATAATAATAATAATAATAATAATAATAATAATAATAATAATAATAATAATAATAATAATAATAAGATAAAGGACGGAAGTGCTATATGAAATTAAGTTAAGGGACCGCAAGAGTAATTGTACATTTTTATTTTTGTTACTCAACATAGTATGTAACTTATATGAAATACATGACATAAGAATTCATATAAATTTTGCTTCATTGGATTAAGTGGTAAAGTATCCTTCATTCTATAGTACTATTTCTTGTAGCTTAAATACTAAAGATAAATAAACTTCCCATTACAAATATCAATTACAATACACATAAAAACTATGATCTAATTTCATATCCATAGTCTTTCAACCTGTATCAATTTATCTTTGAATTTGCATGTTAGTCTACAGGAATCCTTCAAAATATTGATTTTGGCAACTGTAGTATCATCATGTAAAATGAATCTTTTATTAATCCTTCAAAATTGTTGATTTTGACAACTGTAGTCTTCATAAATCCTTTGAATTTGTATAATATTTAACAATAAATTTAGAATGTAAAATGTATAATACATTAGCAAAATTGAATGGTAACCATTAAAAATTAAAGAAATGGTAAAGCCATATCCATAGAAACATAGTCTATGCATTCACATCATCAACATACGGTCCAAAAAATGCACATTCAATCCTTATACTACGTAAAAGAAAATGAAATTAGTTAATAATTAATAGATAAAGTTATTAAACATTGAATTTTTTTTTTATAATATAAAAAGCCTCACACATCCGACTCTAACTCAATAACTTTAAATTTTGTAGTGACACCATTCCTTTCATAAACTCTCTCTTATCAAAATCTCTTAAAAGTTTTTTTTGTGGTTGTAAAAACAAAATAGAGCTTCCCAATACAAAATATGCAATAAAAAGAAATAACTCATTATCAATAAAAGAGGTGCTACTAAATACCTTCTTTTAAATAATAATAATAATAATAATAATAATAAAATAAATAAATATAATTTTCTAAAATTGTCATAATACAATCTTTATTCTATTGCTTTATTTACTTCCTTTAAAATAGAAATCGACTTCATTTTAAATTAAAATTAAAATTAAAATTTGTAAAAGAAAAAAAAAATATA
>JBBPBP010009777.1:58416859-58445243 GCA_037974735.1 Cicer chorassanicum | reverse complement strand
ATACCTAGGTATTGTTATTAAGTGACAAATGTCACACTTGCCATAAAATTATGCTTGATTTATTTTATTGTATAGATGAAAGACATCACCCTAGTTGAGAAGAGAATCAACATGTGTTCTTTTTACAATATTCTAATTTGGAGTAAAAGAAAATTATCAGTCTATCTGTCCTACAATAATTGTCATATTTATAAAAAGATCGACACTTTTAATTTGTAATTTAATTTAATTTATTTTTTAATTATATTTTTTAATTAATATTATTTATTTCACTTTTAAGGATAATTTATTAATTACTATTTTATATTTTATTTATCATTTTTTTAACATGTGTGATATGATCAAATACAACAATTATTTTAGTACCGAGAGATTATTCGAGAGTTTACTTTTGGAGTCTATCAAAATTAAATAAAAGTAGAAAAGAGCACACTGTTTTTTTAGGGGCGCTCGCAATGCAGTTTGATTTGGTTGTGATACAATAATTAATCTGATTCAAAGATAAAATTACATTCGGTTTAATTTGGATGACACATTTTTAAAAAATTGAGTTGCTTCAATTAGAAGCAGTTTAATTTAGATCGGTATTTAAATATCCAAATTACAATTATAAAAAATTACATTAATATTAATATAATAAAAATATGGTAAAATAGTAAGGTTGATACAAAATAGAACATATAATATACTAAAATTTAACATTACAAAATAAAAATTATCAATTATGTTTAAAATATATAAAATAGAAAAATAACAATTATCAATTACGTTTGAAATATATAAAATAGAAAAGAAAAAAAGGGGATTAAATTAGACTAATATGTACTATGGAAAAGATACTCATATTTAGTACTCGACACACTTCAAATAGGATTACATCTAACTAAGAGAATCTATGAGAAATCAAAAAAATGAATTTGACTAATATGTATTATTTAAAAAAAGGAAATGATTATTAGTATGAGAGAAAGTAACGAAAAATAAACAAAAGTATTTGATCGGTTATTTTCACATATCTCTCTCCATGATATCAATAAAATAAGGAAGTAAAAGTTTGATCACTCAATGAAAAATTAATACTTGTTATTCTGGTATTTTATTAGTCATTTCCATGAACTAAATAACATTGATGTTAGAAAAAATATAAAAATCACCTGATAATATATAAATATAATATATCATACTATTAAAAAATAAAGAAATATTAAAATTTATGTGTGTGATTTAATTTAATTCAATTTTAAAAAAGAATTTGATATTTGTGAGTTTTTACAAAATAACATTTAAAGATATTTAATAACATTTAGTTTATATATCTTTAATTTTATTTTTATTTTTTTAACTATTTTGTCGGAGGTGAGAGGGATATGAAGAAGAAGAGGAGGAGGAGAAGGGAGTGGAGGAGTCCAATAGGGCAGGAGAAGAAGATGAATAAACGAAGGAAAAGAGAATTATGGGAGGAGGGGTGCAGAGCAACAGAGATCTTAGTATAAGGACAACTAGGTGTTTCTTTAAAATAAACATGGAGTATGTCTATTAGAAAATATGGGGGGTGCTAATAGGCTTCCAATAATGAAATCCGTAGCATGGACACAGACAGGGATAGAAATGCGGTTGGTTCAACTTTTGAAGTGCAGAGTGCTGTCCAATCAAACTTCGCGGGTGGGCTACATAAACTTTAGTCAAAGTTATCAACTCATCATTGGCATTCCTAGTGTAATTGCTTTTATCATTCCCATCCTAAAAGATTTGGGCCTCAATCGGCTCCAATATACCCCAAAATTCACGCCGTTAAATTTTCCAATCAAATTTAATCTAAATATGTCAATTTTTTAAACTAAAGTTGTCTATATTTAAAACCAAATCAAATAAGTTCTTAAGCTCTAGCTCAACTAAAAAATGCTGATATTGTTAGGTTGGATGTCTTGTCTCGACTTTGAACATGAGTGTGAATTAATTATGGTGAAATTTATCATATTTTTTTTTTTTTTAAAAAAAAACAAATCATGTAATAGTTAACTCCAATCACCATAAAATTTTGAATCTTTAATGATTCTTAAGCATTAAACCACAATGTATTTAATCCAAAATTTAAAAAAAGACCAAATATATGGACTTTTATTGATTCGACTGTCTCTTATATATCAAACCAAAAATAATATTGTATTATAAGTTTAATGAAGATGTACAAACATTCAAAAAAATTTATCATATTATCACATAAACTTATATTATAAAGGTACTGTAAAAATAACCGTAAAATATTTGATTTTTATTCAACGATAAACAAACATTGTTTCATTTTCTCTTGAATTATTTTAGTGATTTTAACATGATGAATATTTTTCTTTAAATTTGTTTCAACTTATTTTCATAATTAATGTCCCATCATGAACACTAATTAAGGTTATGCATGATTAAAAGGGGGAGAAGATGGTGATGTGGTACCTAATAATTATAGCATCCAACTTTAATTAGTAAGAAATATTTGATTAATTGACCTTAAATATTGAAGAAAAGCCACCACCCTGTCCCTGCTTGTGTCCTAAATATTCCATCTACTAAATATTAAAAACGCTTTTGGTCCCATAGCCCGACACCTTAATCAATTCCATTATAAAAACGGACACGCTAGTCTCAAACTTACAAGCCAACTCAACCATTTAACTTAATTTGCTACAGGCAAACTATAGTTTACACTAAGAGATAGTGAGAACATGTCTCAGGGAAGAGGCAGTGCATCTATAAACATAATCACTTTGATTTCACTGCTGTGCCTTTTGGTTCTTGCAGAACGAGCTAATGCAGCAACTTACACTGTTGGAGGACCTGGTGGGTGGACCTTCAACACTAATACTTGGCCTGATGGTAAAAAGTTTAAAGCTGGCGATGTGCTCAGTAAGTTTAAATTTAACATTTGTATTTGTCTCATATATTCATATACGCTGTATGGTGCAGCAGTTGTGTGTCTCTCTTAATTTAATTGTCTACATAAATGTTTCATCATAAATTTACTAATTGTTAATGCAGTATTCAAGTATGATTCAACGACACACAATGTGGTTGCCGTGGACAGAAGTGGATACAGCGGTTGTAAGACGCCGGGAGGTGCTAAAGTGTTCAGTACAGGAAGTGACCAAATAAGGCTAGGAAGAGGTGTGAATTACTTCATATGCAACTATCCTGGTCATTGTGAATCTGGGATGAAGGTTGCCATCAATGCAAGTTAAGTGACTTCATTGATTAGTTAATTAATTAATGGTCGATTAATTAGCAAGGGGTCTCAATCTAAAAAATAACAGCATGAGTACTAGTTAATTATATGTTTGGTCAATTAATTAATTATGTATGTATTAATTTCATATTTCCTGCATTGATCTGTCATGTGAATCACATAATAATAATAATATTGTAAAGGGGGTGGGAGAGTGAGGTGGCTTTTTTTATATATAACTTGTATGTTTGATTTTTTAGTTTGTGTGGTGTGGTGTGTACTGTGAGAGAATATATATGATATAGATTTTTAACTGGGGAATTGGAGATATTAGTCCATCACTCACGGACTCTTGTTGGACTTTGGATCTGTATCTGTATAATGTGAAATAATTAAAATCTAAGAGTCAATTATTTGTATCTTTGTACTCTCTCCGTTCCAAAATATAAATATAAATTGGTCAAAAGAAAATTAAATTTGTTAGTTGTTGGTTCTAACAAGGTAATTAAGAAGTCTTCAAGGATTTGTTCTAGAGAAATGAAATAAAAAAACAGCAGCAATACATACACGGTAGATACACTGTAATCTTGCGACGCATCATATTTGCTATGGCTATCATGGTCTCTGCGGAGTCCATTTCTAGAAGCTTCTCCATAATCCTCACATATGCGTTTTATAAAATGTGGGACCACATATGCGTGCAAGTACTAGATCACCACTATCTTTAGCCATTCGAGCAAGGTTGCCATGTGACGCAAATGTGGCTCCTTCTTGGAAAGTATGTACACAAACCCATGTATGAGTTGTTTTCGGTACGTACCCAAATCCTACACACCAAGATCAATCAATTGATTTAAATTCAATCACCAATTTTGTTTTCGAAATTATAACAATGGGTCATTTTAGTAATCAAATTTTGTGAAAAATAATAAAAGTGTCTCCAAATTTAAAGAACACAATGTATATATAATATGCCAATGTATTTTTTAAAAAAGATTTTCTAAAAAAAAATTTAATTAACCATCTTTTCTTAAAAGATTTGTAATTCTTTTTCTTTTTAAAGTATAAACATATTCAAACAAGGTCTTACACACGGTCTAAATGCTAAAAATCTTTTATAAAATAAAACTCAAGTACAAATTAAATACCCAAGGCAAATATATATAAGGAAGAAGAGAAAGAATTTTTAATTAGGGTTTTATAAAAAAAGATGAACGAAGATTATGTTTATTAGTGTTATAATAGGTGTAAATATTAAAGAATAAAAAAATATAAAACATCATTACTATTAAGATATAGTAACAATATTATCTAACAAAATATATATATATATATATATATATATATATATATATATATATATATATATATATATATAAAATATGTGTGAGGTATTGTTAAAAAAAATGACGTATGTATGTGGATTTTATTCATCTATATATAAACAAAAATTCTAATATAATTAAATTTGAAACTAATATACTAAAATGTCTTTTTTTTTACGTTCAGTAGATCGTAAGGTGGGAATGCGACCACCTATTTTTTTTGTTGCCTAAGTCGCATCTTGGAGATGTGACTATGTATTTTTTTAACAAATAAAAAATTATTAAATAAAATATAATAAAAATAAAAATAAAACTAAAATTTATTAATAAAATTATACAAAATATATTAAATGAAAAAAAATACATCAAAGTTAATGCGGTGGAGTAGTGCCAACAACGTTTAGACAATGTTCATTATTATGATCAGAGACTCGACATAACCCGCACATTCTTGGTATGTGGTGTAAGGATAATGCATTGAAGAAAACAGTTCTTTATATAGATAACAATTTCATTCTTACTTTTTAATTAATGTAATTTTCCATCAATTTTTCTTATGTCAATACATGTTACTCAAATAATGAATCTATATACAAATACTACCGTAGTGAAATCGGCATGGTAAATTGATCGAGAGGCTATATAATGGCTAGACAACATACTGTGATAAAATGGAGGTAACCTTTAGGATCACATGACAATCTGTTGAGTCAATTAATGGAGTATTAAAATACACGTGCAAACTTTCAATCAGTGCTTTGTTCCAAACAAGTTTATATAAGACAGGACACTATTTCCAACAATGAGAAAACTACGAGAAACAATTTTAGTTTCTCGTTAGGTATACACAGGAAAACACATGAGTTTTATGAATTTAGAAACACGTAAGTCCAATAGTCATAAAGTCAATGGTTTTGATCGAAGCAACCATACTTTCATGGTCCACGAGATAGTAAATTCAAGAGAAGGGCAACCGAATGGTCATTTCATTGTCAACCTTCTAAGAAAAATGGTACAACTGTGGGAAATATCAAACTATACATATGTTGTGTTCCATGTGATAGCAGCATGTTCTAACATAAAATAATGATTTTTAGACACTTATACGTGATGTGCATAAGGTGGAAATAGTACTAAATGTCTATTACAAAACGTTCAAACTTATACCAAACAAATGATATTGGTCCGAAAATGAAGATGTTATGGTGTGTCAAAATGCTCAAATGCATAGAGTCAAAAAATATCGCCAAAGAGTAAGCACATTAGAACCTAAATGGACACCACATAAAAAGTGTCAAGAAAATGCGAGGTCCCTCGTCTTGATAGGAAACATTGTTGAAAAGTTGTTAACACATCTACTCAACCACATTAACTCTGATGTATTTTTTTCATTTATTGTATTTTGTTTGATTTTATTAATATAATTTAGGTTTTTATTATTTTTAGTATATTCTATTTATTAATTTAATATTTTTCATTTGTTTAAAAAAATATATTGTCGCATTCTCAATATGGAACTTCCTGAGCGAGGCAATTTTTTTTTTATTAAGTAGTCGTGTTCTCACATTACGACATGTTGAAAAAAAAAACATTTTCGTATACTAATTTTGTTTTAAAAAGAGAATATAGATTAAAAAATCTTATATATGTGCATATCAAAGAATGTGTGTCACAGGCACATTTGTAATTACCATGCCAGCTCTAATCAAATATTGGATAATCTTCTCGACCATGTGCATATCAAGCCGACCCGAGAAATATAGATAAATTCTGAGCAAATCTCCTTGTATATTTTCCTCAAGTTCAAGAGCATGTCCATATAGTCCATGGCCTGAGACTTGAACTGGGCTCATCCCCAACCCCATCCCTATCCCATCCAACTTGTTTATCCATGTTTGGTAAGTGGGCGATACTTCCTCAGTGATCATGCCACCCACCAAAACTACCAAATAATCATTTGGAATCTTAGCCGTTTGATCTCTTAGGACCTTCACTTGATCAATGATCTCATCCGACGATAGTGATGAGTTTGGCAATAAATCATGTTGCTGCCATCATTCCTCCACGGGTTTGGCTAGTGGCAACACACTTTATGATATCCAACTCTCTAATGGCTTGAAAATTTCTTTCATTTCAGGTGGCATTGAGTGTGTATTTCGGGCTTTTAGGACTGTTTTGGATGGAGCCTTTAGGTGGCTTTGTGGTTGAGTCCACGCACGTGGTGCTGCTCCTAAGTCCTCATTGGCTGTATGTTGTCATCATATTTTTTGCTATTACTTCCTCGTTGCTTTAGAAAAGCAACATTTGATGGAAATTGAGAACCATATGCCACCGTTTATATATTCATAGATATGTATAGTAACAAAAGTACTACTACTAAATATGTGTAACAATAACAGTATTATAGACACAGATTGCTGCTAAGAATTCAATTAGTGCGAGGTCGTTCGGTGTAAGCAACGTACAAAAAGACTACTTAGGTTTTTTTTGATGTGTCGCTTACTCAGTCTCAATATTTGATCACATCAATTTTTTGATTTTAATTCGTCTTTTAATTTTATCAAATTCGATGAGTTGCGGGTTCAATAAAAACAAAACGAAATAAATATTTTTATTTAGTTAGTCCCAAAACGAGTCGCAAAATAGTAATTCTTAAATAATTTTTTAGAGAAAAAAAATTAAACATAAAATAACTCATAATAAGTCACTTATGGTTACCTCTCGCCAATCCTTTACGAGTAGTAACTCATAGTCTTACAAACCCTAAATTACTAAGTTAGTCATCTTATTGGTGATTTTTTTTAGAGATAGTGAATCAATAATAACATAAAATAATTATTTGTCCTTAATATAATTTGGAATCGGAACAATAATTCGAAGGGTAACTCAAATTCGGTTCTTCTTTTACCTTGTCTTTGTGTTGCCTTTATTTGTTTGTCTTTTACTTGAAATTTATCTAATAATTTTGTCTTGTTGGAGGTTTTTAAAAAAAATAAAAATTAGAGAGAGAATAGAATATCAGTTCAATATATGAAATATTTTAGAATTCATTGAACACTTTAAAAAGATTTATAAATGAATTATATTTTTTGATAAGATGATATAATTACCATTAAAAATTTACACGTATAATTACAAAATCTCAAATTTAAATAAAGATATAAATTATTTGATTTTAAAATAACAATATCTACAATTTAGTTAGAACTTAAAATAACAGTATCTATCTTTTTTTTATATATATAGAAAGGAAGTTAGTGCATTTTATTTATAATAATTAATAGGAGCAATACATTGTGGAACAACAGTATATACCGACCAATCATACAAATTAGTAATGCTAGCTTAATGACACTTGTTTTGTTTCCACAAGGAAATATGATGGTGCCAGTAGTGTCGACACATCGTTATGTTTGGATAATTAGTCATTGCCTTTCAAATTTGATAATAAAAAAAATACTTAAAAGATAGGATGCAAATCATACAATAGTTATTAATACAAATTATAAGTACTTAACTAACAGAGTGACACGTGTTAACTTTTTTTAGTAGTATGAAATGCTAATTTTGGATCACAAGACAAGTAAACACTCGATGGAGCCATTGAGGTTATATATTCATAAGGACACCTCTTTATTGAAGATCCAAGTGAATTTGTGGTTGATTTTGCTTGCTCGCTTATGAACGCGTTCGTGCAGTCTCCTAATTCTAGGTGCAAGCCCACACACGAACTCCTGTGCATATTGTCCCTCGCTTGTCAAACCCTCAAGCTTCTCCAATCTCCACCGTGTGATCAAGAACTCTAAAATATCAGCGTAATCGTTGGTTGTGTACACGTTAATACGCTGTGCCACCGCTGAAAAATGATTGAAGAGGTGTGGGTCATGCCCATCGTGCATCAAGTGTGCGGGCATCGTAATCTTGTGACGCATCATATTTGGTATGGCCAACATGGCCTCTGTGGGGTCCACTTCTAGAAGCTTCTCCACAATTCTCACCTATACATTCTCATGGCGCTTCTCATCTGCGGCAATGGTACCACATATGCGTGCAAGTACTAGATCGCCACTCTCTTTAGCCAACCGAGCTAGGTTGCCGTGTGATACAAATGTGGCTCTCTCTTGAAAGGATGTGTATACAAAGCCCATGTATGGGTTGTTTTCAGTATTCCAATCCTACACACCAACAACAATAAGCTAATTTACTCTATCACTAATTTCGTTTTCCAAATGTTTTTTATTCTTGAAATTTGTGAAATAATAAAAGTGTCTCCAGATGTGAAAAATATGTATGTTTGTTTGATACGCATAATTTTGATTTAGTTGATTACTATTTGGTTCATCAATTTAATAATTATGCATTAATAATATAAGGTTTTTATTTACATAAACATCCCATCATATTTTACTATTGTATCATATCAATATTAGTTTTAAAAAAAATTATATGAAGAAAAAAAACAAGCACTTGGTCAAACCTTAAATAATATAACTAATTTTATATCAATAAAAATATGTATAATTACCATGCCAGCTGCAATCAAATAATGGATGGTCTTCTCAATAGTTTGCATCTCAACTCGACCAGAGAGGTAAAGATAAGTTTTGAGCAAATCTCCATGTCTATTTTCTTCAGCAGTCCAAGAGCGTGTCCATATAGCCCATGGGCTAAGACTTGAGCCCGTCTCATCCCCAACCCCGTCCAACTTGTTAATCCATGTTTGGTATGTAGGCAATGCTTCCTCGGTAATCATACCACCCACCAAAACCACAAGGTAATCGTCTGGAAGCTCCACCGTTCGATCTCTCAGGGACTTCACTCGATCGATGAATTCATCAGACGGCAACGATGAGTTTGGCAACAAGTCATGGGGTTGCCAACTTTCCTCAATTGGTTTGATCATTGGCAAAATATTTTGTAAGGCCCATTTTTCTAGTGACTTGAAAACTTCTATTTTTTGTGGTGGCATTGAGTGTGTCTTTTGAGATCTTAAGGCCATTTTGGTTGAGGTCTTTAGGTTGCATTGTATTGGGATTCTTGCAAGTTTTAGCCCTTGGGTACGTATTGACAAAACCATATTTCTTGTAATTCCCTTTGTTTAACAGAAATAGTTGAGTTGAAATAGTGGATCAAAGTAACGATTTATAATGGACATGGCATTAATTAATCGTGCCATGTATTGCATATTATTTTCAATATTAAAAATAATGCTATTCGTGTATTTTAGACACAATATATTTACGATGACAGAAATTAAAAATAAATGAACAAGTTTTAAAGACACTCGTTAATAAATCAAAAATATAAATTTTACATTGAAAAAAAAAATTAACTTTAAAAAACTTAAATAAACAAGTTTCAATACAAATTTAATAATATATTACTATATTTAAAATCATAACAAGTGTTGTTCCTATCAAAAAATTCATAACAAGTGTTCTTGGGGCATTAGTTAGCATTTACCTTATAACAATAATGGTATACTCTTTCTAAAATGAAACATAAACAAAATTGGTAGTTCAAAAGATGATGAGTATAGACTATATTTTTAACTACATCAATCTTTCAACTACCACTAATATTTATATTTCACTTCATATGGAGTACATGTACATTTTATATTTTCTAACACTCTTTCAACGTATCATTTTATCTTTATCTCTTAATTCTTATCATATCATCGATCTATCATATTTATCAATCATTATTTATAAATATATCAATGGAGTATATTTTTTTTAAAGTGGTGGAGTGTTGCAGAGGGATTTTGATAATAATATTTTTAGAGTTAAAAAGATATACACTAACAAAGTAATTCAATGAGATTACATATTTGAGCCATACCAATATTTTATAAGGTAAAGCATCATTTGAGTGGTTCAAAGTGTATGGTGGTGTCACTTTTATTTTTGATTCAATTAAAAATTTAAATTAGTTATCAATAATTAAAATAGTCATTCAAAAATACAATTTATTACCATAAAAGTATTTGAAAAATATGTTTTAATGTCAAAATAGTCATGATTGTTATATCATCAAAGACTAACATGACTGACACTTTGATGATTTAATAATTAATTTAAATTTTTAGATGAATTAGAGACTATAGTGACAATGTTTTATACTTTCAAAGACTAAAGTGACACCGTTCTACACTTTCAGAGACAAAAATTACAATTTACTCTATTTTATATATATATATATATATATATATATATATATATATATATATATATATATATATATATATATATATATATATATATATATATATTCGTCCACAAGTTAAAAATATATATATTTGTCCTCAAGTTATTCGTAAAAATTTGACATTATAACTTCAAACTTCAAATCTTAAAATAGTCATAAAATGATATCATAGAAAAATTTAAAATATTTTTATAAGGGCTTTTAATAATATTTTTAATAGTATATATAGTTGTTACAAGTAGTGCATCGTGCTTATCTCCTCAGGCCTCGACTATTCACGTTACCCCCCAAATCCCCAACCTCTTTTAGTCTATTTATGCATATGTTTGGTTGTATTTTTTAGTAGTTATAATCAATTTTAAAATTGTAGAATTGATTTTGATATATTTGTATATTTATGAGCATAATTGATTTTAGTTTAAAGCTACAATTTATTATTGTTATTTCTAACTTCATACGTGATTTTTACATTAAAAATTAATGATCAATTCACTGTTACATGAAGATATCTAAACATAAATTACTTTATAACTCACGTTTAACTAAAATTAATTTTACAAAATTAATTTATTTAAAATTAATTTTTATTACCACAAAATCTAATATAGGCTACATTATCACACTTTCTCCTTTTTTCTTCCATATATTATTATTAAATTATTGTTACCACTTCAATAATTTTTCATCGATTGATTCCACCATTTTAGAATTGAATGCGAACACATTTTAGATTGATTGTAAGTATAGGTGAACATTAGGTCTGTTATTTCTGATAAATATTTATGGTTCTGCATCAAGGACACAATAACTATGAATGGCAAGGCAACTGCTTGCACCATCATCGTCGGTAGAATATATCACCTCCAATTTTTATAATAAACTATTTTGTTAATGAATTAGAATTTTAAACAATTAATTTAGTGTTAAAATTATTTTAGAATATAAGTTGATTAATTTTATAATTAATTTTATTTATATGTATGTTTTCTATGATATGTTAATCTTGGATATATTTGACTAAATGAGTGTTTTAAATAACAAATATTATATCTTATATATTTTAAAAAAATATAATAGATTTTTACGTGTATATGCGCGTAAGTAATTAATGTCATGTTTGCATGTGCGTTTGACTGATGTAAGTGCTCACATAGTTATATTTTAATTATTTCTAACTATTTTCTATTTTTAGTTATTTATTTTATAAATACTTATCTTGAGATATTAGTAATGTTGACATTGATTTCTTTTATTTTTATAGTTGCTATGAGATCATGATTTTATACATATTTATTGTGATTTAGTAATTAATATAAATTGTTAATGTTATGGTTATATATTTTATCGTTTTGAATATTCTATAAAGATAATAATATTTTTATGGGTTTATTTTGAAAAATATTATAGTTATAATTATAATTACTATTTTGAATGTGAGAGTTTTGTTTATTAATGTATTTTAAAAGATTAATTACTTTAATTACTTTATTTTATAAAATATTAGTTTTAAAATATTAGTAAGGTTTTAATAATGAAGTTGTGTTTAAAAAAGTGTTAACAAAAATTAGTTTTGATAATAGTTGATTTTATTTATAAATAAAATAAAATAAAATAAATGTAAAATGTGTTTTATGGGTTAGTTGCATATGAAAGAGTAAAATCTAATTAAATATTAATTAGAAGAGAAAAAAAGAAGGAAATGTATGACTAACAAAGAGGACTTGGACAAGAAAACAAGGTGGCGACATTCACGTAGAAAAAGGAAAAAAATTGACAACCGTGGTCGATGATAAAGAAAACTTTCTCCGTTTTCGTCCAAATTTCAACATGTTGTTATATTCATTTAAGTAGTCAATTAAACACGTTTTCTCATATTTTTAACCATTCCAATTTCTCTCTAAAATATCTGACTACTCCGTTTATGAAATTCCTTATTTTGCACCGTTCTTCTTCACCGTAAGTTCGATTTGAGTGAAACCAACACCAAAACAACCGTGTAAACAGTGGCTATATTATCCAGTAATCATTTTCTGATTTGGGGTAAGTTTATTTCACTCAATTTTGAAATTGACCATTTTAGAGTTTGTTATCATAATTTATTTTTGACGTTTACCCATAAACTATCGAGTTAAATCGATTGAAGGACAAAGAGTCAAAGAACAAAGGTTTTTTGCTTGTGGAGTTGTATTCGAGTGTGAAAAAGTTGAAATAAGGTAAGGGTTGAGAGAACATTTGAATTCATGAGTATAATATATTGTGAGACAGGAAAATCGTATTTCCCAACGATCCACCCAGGACTTACTACGTATGGCATTAGCCCTTTGAAGAATAAATTAATTAATGTGCAAATATGGAAATTGTGAGATTAAAATGTGGAATATAATTATTTGTAGGGTTTTGATTGATTTAATTTCGTTAAATGTGTGGTATTTGATATTATTGTGATATTGGGTGTCGAATTAATTTTGTGTATATGTTTGATTAGACGAGTTTATGTGATGTGATGATAAAAGATGGATGCATTGTGATAAGTTTATGTGATTATGATGTATGATTAATAATAGTGATATTATAAATTTGTGATAAGTTTATGTGATAATGTATGATTGATGAAAATGATGCTATAAATTTGTGATGAGTTTATGTGATAATGATGTATGATTAATGATAGCGATGTTATAAATTTGTTATTAGATTATTAAAGTAACTCCATAGTTGATGAAATAGAAGTGATTCCAATTTGTGCTTGAAATAACGGTCTTAATAGAGTATCATAGGTCAATGAGGAGAGAAAATAGATATTAAGAATTTTTGAAGTGAAGATTACTTTGTCATCATATAGGTAGGTCCTGACAAGTCTAGTAATTTCAGAGAAGTACAATTGAATGAGCCTGATCGTGGCGGTCTGCTGTTGAGCTTTAAGGGAAAATTGTTAGACCTTTGAGGTATACAGGTGGAGAATTCCTAGATGACTTGGAGGTAGCACTCCAAATGTCGTGAGCTACCATGCAACACACATTTACCTCGAATGTCGCGTAAATGTGTCTCGGGTTAAGTTGAGGGGATCTACGAGGACACGACCAATTTGAATTATCCGTCCACTCGGGTGGTGACATAGTATCAAGTCTCTTAATCAAGTACTTCAGAGTTGTAATGGTACCAAATTATAAAGTAGAGTTTAAGTTCATGCATAACATTGCATTTTCTTGTGATTGTTTTCTTGTGATTAATATGTATCGTTTGCGATAATAACTTCTCTTAGATGACTTGATGTTATAGTGAAATGTATTAATTTTCCTTGAGTGATTTTGAATTTATAATGTGATATTTTTTTCTTGAAGAATGTTTATGAAATGATACGATTTATTTATGATTAATTGTGTGTTCTTTTTAATTATATTATACTATCAACATGATTCGAAACTCACCTCCTTCGTTGTTTGTGTTTGACTAGCTTAGCCTTGCGTTTTCAAAATCGTAGTTATTAAAGATTAATGAGACTTGAAGTTCAACTTTGAAAGAAGTCCCGTTTTTTAATGAAAACCTTATAAGTACTAGTAAGTTTTTGAAATTAAATTAAAAAATTATAGTTGAATCAAATTCATTGAGATTGTACTGTTTTAATTGATAAATAAAGTTTACATATGTATTTAAAAAAACGTGATATCCTAAATTAGTTATAAAAAATTTATTTTCACATAATTTATTTATCCGCTCCAAATTTTGTTCAAAAACTCTAGTATGAATTACTATACATATCATTTCGGTGGGTGTCACACCAAACACTTTGTCTTAGATAGCAAAATTAAATATTGGTGAAATGTTGTTGGACCAGAGAAAGACATGAAGATGAAGGAGCGGGAAGCAGAAAGGAAGAAGACAAAAAGAAATAAAAATTATGAATTTATTCAATTAATATAGTTAAAATGTTTTTAAAATGATATAAAGATAGAAAAAATTGTTACATTTGATTGGATGAATTGTCGGTGCATCTACTTTATTCTGATATTTTTAAATTTTAACTTGTGTAATTTTTTTAAACCAATGGAAAGTATTTCGGTTAAAAAAGTTAAATTAAAAAAATAACATTGTATGTTACAATTTTTTTTATAAAGAAACAATCATTTTTAATTTTTTTTTATCTGTTTGTTATTATACCTTTTCAAAATTTGTAAAATAATATGAAAATATTTCAAATAAAAATTATTTTGAGTAGCTTCTGAAAACATTATTTAAAAAAAAAATTATTTTCATTATAGTGGATAAACACAATATTTTATTTTTTGTAATCTCTATTAAATAATTATAAATTATTTAATGTCATTATGAGGAAAAATAATATTTTTATTCAACGGTAACAATTTTTTTTTTCTTTCTAAATAGCTAGATACGAAATTAATACAATTTTATGGTAGAAGTATGCTGCAAATATTGAATATAAAAAATATGAAGACGGTGCAAAAATAAATTTTAAATAGTGTATCACAGTAAGCAAGTTCAAATTGTTCCAACAAATTTATGATTATTGGATGTAGAAATGATAACAAAATCAGCATTTGTGGGTACCCACTCAAATTTGTTCTGATTTGGGTGGGGAAAATGTGTTTTGATTGGGTGTTAGTTTTCTCTAAAATTAAAACTTGGGACGGAGACAAGTTTGAGGTTGTTGATATTCACCCAACACCGAACTTGTCCCGCTAGTAATATTATTATCATTTATAAATTTTATATACATGTACATATTCAATATAATTAATATTTTTTAAATATTAAAAAAATTAATTTTATCTCTATAAAAAATATGATTTTAATATTTTTTATTTTTATAATTGTATAATAATAATTATTTTATTATATTAATTATAATTAATAATTAATATGACTTTTAAATTTATTATTTTATATATATGGATGGGTGCGGGTACGAGGAGGGAACCGTGAACCCCGTCGCGGACTGGGATGGAGATCTAAACTTCACACTCGATAAGAAATTTGGACGGGTGCGGGTTTTCCTTGATTAGTTGGGTGCAGGATGGAGAAGGAAAAACCCGCCCCCGTACTGCCCTGTTGTCATGTCTAATTGGATGAAAATAGAAATACTTGTAAGTCCATTTTTCATGATAATTTAGAAACATTGAAGTGAATTGCACATTCACTTTAAACATATCGATCAATAATATTTTACATAATAAAGTTACATCATTTACTCTCGTATACTAGAGAAAATAAGAAATAACTTTGAAATATTTTGCCATAAATTTGTCTCATAAAACATGAACTTTCGTCTTTATTTATACCCCAAATGTATCTGTTTATAGAGAAAATTATGTCACTTGACGAAGAACTAGAATATTTTAAGGAGTTATTTACACTAATTTTTATTGAATTATTTTATGTTAACGCGTTCAATCAATAACATATTGCATTGTCTAGTCTAATGTTTAACACCTACACCTATTCACGAAGATGGGCAAATTTGAATCCTATTGGCTAGGGCTAAGCAAAACCAAATGATTCGATTGAATCCAGACTTTTTCGAGTAGACAAACTTGATACGTGGGCAAGTAATACCAGGTCACAGTTACATAAATTTGCAAATGTTGGTATATATAGGTTTTAGTGGTTGGACGCGGATCAGAAAAAAATACTCACGATTACTTAAAACTCTAAGTATAAAAATTCAAATTTTTTAGAGTAAGTCTCTCACTCTCACTTAATTATCACACCATCAGTATAAATAAATAGAGTGTTTGATAAAAACCTACTTAAGTATTGTTATACAAAAAAATTGGAGTAAAAGAAACTATATTCATTGAATCAAATTGTAGAATATATCGATACAATACAAATTCAAATTTGCTAAAAACAAAAATATGAATATATGAACAAATTCACAATACCTAAGTTAATAGCGTAAAACAACAACATACCAAAAAACGACAACATGCATACACATATGACAAAATTCAAGTGTCCACAATACATATGTCTTTAGATCTGTAATGTTGGCGATGTAGAAGTTATTGAATGAAATTTATAAATGATCAAAATTACTTTGTCAATCTAAACAAAAAAAATACCTTATCAATACAAAAAATAAAGAAAAAAAATACCGCATAAGACGATAAAATTAAAAAAAAAAACTAAATTATTGGGCTATGTTGTCTTTTAGAGTTGATAACTTGTTCTAAAGAATAAATACATTTGGGCTTCTCCAAATGATTTACATGCCCCAATACTTTAGTTAAATATATATATTTTTATAATATTTGGTTAGAATACGTTACATATTCTTCTTTCTATACACAGAACCTTCTCCGAATCAATAAAAAACGATTTTTATGGAACAAATTATAAAGATGAAAAATATTATATTATTATTATAAATGGTATGTGATTATTTTTTATAACTGTTGTTAGTAAATTTGTAAAAAGTACAAATATGTATATTTCTGACACAAACACACTTTCAATATTTATAAATTAAATCAATATTTTTTCACACCCACTTTTATAACTGACCTCATAATTTTATAATCTTATCGAATAGATCTCCGAATCGATTTTTAAAACAGTGATTTTTATGATATGGTAGTAATCGAATGTCACACCTACTTCTTGCTAGCTACTAGCTTTAATTAGTATACAGACTATATCTACCTCTGTACCTCCCATCCATAATAGTTATATTTTCGATCATAGACTTTAATAACTTTATTTACTATCTTTTACTTAAATATTTTATACAAATAATACTATCAAATATTTTTGTATTTAATTTCACATTAAAGGGTGGTTGAATTTAATTTATTTCTCATTTTTATTCACAATTCTCCATTATATCTTATATATATTAAAAAATATATATTTACCTTCGTCGCAAGACAGAGATACAATCATCTCAAAGATTTTTTTCCACCTATTGCCATTTTATTTTTTTATAATAAATAATTATTTGTTAATTTAATAAATAAAAACTAATTAAAAATTAATTTATATTAATAAAATCAAACAAAATACAATTAATGAAAGAAAAAAAAAACTACATTTAATTCGATTGAGTAAATGTGTCAAAACAACGTATTATATTATTTTAACAACTCCTTCTTAATTTTTCTTTTATTGTTGTTACAAAACTGACATGGTATACAGAGAAAAAAATATGAAAGAATTGTTAAAATAATATAGTTTTGGCGCATCTACTCAACGACATTAACTTTGATGTAGTATTTTTTTTCATTAAATGTATTTTTTTTATTTTATTAATATAATTTGGTTTATTATTATTATTATTATTATTTAAATTAATAATTAATCATTAATCATAAAAAAAATTAAAATGACAATAGATGATCGCATCCGGGGATGCGATCTCCTATTGGAGAACAAAAAAATGTCGTGTCCCTGTTTTGATATATCTTAAAGGAAAAAAACAAGGGCATTTTGGTATAAAAATTTCAATGTATACTATAATAGAGAATTTTAAATAAAAAAATGATATAAAAGTAAAATATCCAATAAGGGTGCCTTCCATTTGATTTTTTTTACCGGTTCTTATTTTTTTCATATAATAGAGGTGGTTTAAGGTCAATTTTTAGTTTGAAATCACTAATTTAAATTGTTTTTTATTCATCTAAATAAGTTATTTCTACACATATTTAATTTATCTTTTGTGTTTTTTCGTCTCAATGCAGCGTTTTGTTGTAGTGTTTTTTAGTTGAGATTGATAAATCAACTTCGATTAAGTATAAATTCAATCAATGATTTTGGAATCATCAACGTTACAGCTCCAGAAGCATGGGTATTTCGAACACCTCAATTTTATCATATTTATAGGCTTATTCGTAGACATTTTGCCGTTGTCTAGTATTAACCTGAGTGTTGTGAATTAGTTAATAGATTCATCATTTTCAATTTTAGCAATTTTGAATTGTAATGTTTTGGATTGATATAATTTTTATCAATTTGAACGAATGAATATATATTTTAATAAAAAAAATATTGTTGTGTTTATCATCGTAAATCTTGTAAAAACTAAAAACTTATTTAACTTTTATATATATAACACAATGGTGAAGCTAAAGACGCTCCTAATAACGCAGTAGAACTATTTTTAGGGACGTTGGGGCATGTTGTTTTGCGTTTAATTGTAGTATTTCTAATGTTTGATCCTTTTCATCTATTGATTTTTTCCTTAGAGATTACGTAACTTCTTCGGTTATTTTCCTTCATGCATTTTAAAGTTCCTAAAATCTACTGCAAAGTAATTCTTATACTAATAAATTGGCTTCGATATGTTTCGCTTGATTGAGTTCTATTTCATCTTTTATTGCTCTAGATTTTTTCGTCAACAGTTTGAATTACAATTTCTTTTTCATTTTTTGTAATGTTCTGTTTCTTTTATAGGTCAGGTATTCATAGTTTGTTTCATTGATTGTGTAATTTTTCGTAAGAAAGTATTTTGGAGAAAAAAGTGGGAAAAAAATTATTAATATTGAAAAAATTAAAATCATATTTTCTATAAATAGAAGATTATAATTTTTAATATTGAAAAAAATATTAAATATATTGAATATGTACATATATATAAAATTTAAAAATGACAATAATATTACTAACGAATAAATTCAAATGCGGGAGTGGGGTGAATATGAACACTTTCAAATCCGTCTCCGTCGTCATATTTTAATTTTAAGAAAAACCCATAGCTACACCCAATTATAGCGGAATTTTTTCATTTAAATCGCGACGAGTTCGATTGAGTACTCGCATGTGCCAGTAATATTAACATCCTTAAGTAAGCGCTAGGAATATTCAATTCAATTCTCAAATAATCATTACATTTAAGCTTCTCCAACTGATTTACATGGCCTAATACTTTAGTTAAGTATATTTTTTTTTATAATATTTGGTCAAATTACTTTACGTAGCCTTCTTTTCTTTTTTAAACACACACAACCTTCTCCGTATCAATAAAAAAAAAACAATTTTTATGGGACAAATTTACAAAGATTAAAACTTTTATATTATTATTTATTAAAAACTGTTTTATTATTATTAATAATGGTATGTGATTATTTTTATAACTATTGTTATTAAATTTGTAAAAAGTACAAATATATATATATTAAGGACAAATGTGTGTATTGTTTATACAAACATACTTTCGGTGTTTATAAATGAAATCAATGTTTTCTCACTCCCACTTTTATAATTATACATTTTTGTATAGATTGAGTTTTTCGTTGGAGTCATATGATTTAATTTGCTTTAGTCATGCAATTTAATTTGTAACTTTAGGATTCGGCTAATGACCCCATGATTCTATAATTTTACCAAATTGATGTCCGAGTTGATTTTTAAAACACTAATTGAATGATACTAATCGAGTGACATACTTCTTGCTAACTACTAGCTTTAATTAGTATACAGACTATATCTACCTCAGTCCCTCCCATCCATAAGAGTTATATTTTCTATCATAGACTTTATTAATGAAAATACTGTATTTGAATGAAATATACATGTTGTATTTAATTTCACCTAAGAGGGTGCCTCGAGTCAAAAACTGACCTAGCCGTTTATGTTCTTCCTCCAAAAAATTTGATTTCTTAGATGGGTCTTTATTTTTCACCGAAGAGACTTGGTTTAAGGTTAATTTTTAATATAAAATCATCCATTTAAATCGCTTTTTATTCTCTTTAATCTAAATAAGTGATTTATGCACATATTTAATTTATCTTTTGTGATTTTTCCATTCTAGCGCGGTGTTATGTTTATTCGTCGTATTAGTGCGACATTTTGTATTTTCGTCTTATCGCGGTATTTTGTTTTCCCGTCTTGTTTCAGTGTTTTTGATTGAGATTGACAAATAAACTTTGATCAAGTGCAAATTCAATTAATGATTTTGGTATGATCAACGTTACAGTTCTGGAGGCATAAATATTCCAGACCACTCAATTTTATCATATTCTAAAAAAAACAAATACATTTTTCCTTGCTACATATATGCATATATAAAATTTAATACCAACCAAAATTTCAGACAGAATCATAATTTTATATAAAACTCATTTAGAATATAGAGTATACAAATCCAAATATATGTATAGAACTAGAGTAAACAAATTCAAAATACATCACTTAAAGAATAAACCCCTATCTACTAAAGTTGACAATGTAACATAATAATATCGGCCCCATCTATGCTTGATAGTGATGAGAACATCAACAAAAATAAGCACACACTACCTTTTAAGGTTCAAGAAACTCCTACTCCTCAAATTATGTTGGACTAGTACTTTATAACTTATCATATCATCTCTTTTTGTAATCACATATATGTAAAGCCAGCAACACGTTTGAAAACCACATAACCAAACATATACACCGAGCATTACACAATTAAAGACATCAAGACATGACCAACTTCATACTCTAAAAACATTAAGATGTAGAACTAGGCTAAAATATAAGCTAAAATAGAGGAAAACGTCATTGTTTTTAGGTCAGCTAAGTTATTAAAGTAGCATGACAAAGTTGTATATTTTATGTTATCAACTATAAATTGCATAAGAAGATTGATAAATTATCGGACATACGTAAATGTAGTTAAATGCCAAAGAATTTAAATAAAGAAATAATGTATGTTTAGCTATAGTAATAATTAAATTAGCTAATATGTAGTTAGTTTAAATATGTATTTAGTCCCTGCAAATATACCACTTTTTGATTTTAGTCCTTGTAAGTTTTTTTGTTTGCATTTAGTCCATATAAAATCAGAAACGATTGGCTTTGATCCATAACGTCAAATCAACATTAAAAGATAGACGATTTTTTCAAAAACCCATAAACCCCTCTTTTAATTTATGTTCATATTTTTTTTTATAAAATAACACTAATTATTAAATGATAAATAAATTTATTGATTAATAATATAAAACATTTTAATTTTTAAGATGATGTGTTGGTGTGCATTTATAGGGTCACGTTTCATGGCGGTTTGTCAACTCTTTTTTTGTAACGTTGATTCGACGTTAAGGACCAAAACCAATTATCTCTAATTTTACGGGGACTAAATCCAAACAAAAAAACTTACAGGGACTAAAATAAAAGTGATATATTTGCAGGGAGCAAAGACATATTTAAATCTAAGTAGTATATATATTATATATCACCTCAAAACACAGTAAAAGCCCATAGTTGACCATGACAATAGCATCCTCCTCGTCATCATATTTCAAAAAAAATCCACAAATAAGTAAACTTGCCAGTACGGAATCCTAAACACTTTTCAGAGTTTTCTAAAACCCCAAAATTTGAAAGAAAAAAAGTAATTGACTTGATTATCATCCAAAAGATTCCATCGGTCCCTGTCATATTATTATTATTTCAAACAATGTAAAATTCCAAACATCAACATAGAAAACATCAAAGTTCAATTAGAGATAAACAAACATCAAGAACAATTAAAAAACACATGTTCCATATGTCCAATTAATTATTTTCAGATGAAAGAAAAACAAGAACTTGAGAATCAAACTTGTCTTCACAAATCAACGAAGTGGTGAAGATAAAACGCTGGCGACGATAGTTTAGGATTGCGATGCCGAGGTTAGAGGAATGACATGAATCCAATTAAAGCAACACGATGTCGAGGTTAGAGGAATGGGGAATGTCAAGAAACCATATTAAAGGAACGCATTGTGAGGTTAGAGGAACGCGTCTAGGTTAGAGAAAAGCGAAGATGAAACTCATGTTAGAAGAAGATGAGATATATTATTATTTTTTATTTAATGTTTCCACATCCTGCATTAAGTCGGTTATCAATATAACCACATTATACGTGTTTCATATATTTACAAATTTGTCACTGCCACATTTTGTTAACTCGTCTATCCAAACAACCAACTTAAACATGTTAAAATTAAACATCCGCCTCATTTGTTAAATCAGGTGACACGTAACTGACTTAACTTGTTGTATTAAAAACACAATTTTCTACTAGTGTTTGTTACATTTGTGGACATTTTTCTGTTGGGTGATGTGAGTTTGTTCGGAGATTTATCCTTTTTTATTTTCGCAAATTTGAATAGTAATATTCTCGATAAGTGTAATTTTTATCAATTTGAATGAATAAATATCATGTTTAAGTAAAAAAAGAAGTGTTGTTCTTTTTATCTTCGTAATAAATATAAAATATTGATTTTACATCGATGTATATAGTATTTTGGTGTTAAGAATATAGTCTCAAATATAATAAGACATTGTCAATTTGGAGTTCGACTGAGAGATAAATAAAAAATAGACAAACATTTTTTTAATTAGAATTGGAACTCGAGTTCTTTTAAATGATTTATCTTTAAGAAATTACTTTTAATTTGGTGTGTATATGATTATCACAACTACTTAGAATATAACAATATTCCACCGGAAACAAAATACAATATAATATATTTTCATCATCTTTTGAGGTCTTCTGTTGCAGAGCTCATTCATAATAGTAATTGGAATATTCATCAACTTTTTATTAAGAGATACCTTAGTTATGTTGAATCTATAAATAAGACTGAAATTTCTTAATTTGGAGGACAAACTTATGTGAATAGAAACTAATTGTGGGGTTTTGATGTTAAAAGATGTTTTTCATCAGCTTCCCGACTCTTATCCTATTTAAGATTGGGCGAAATGTTTTTGGTCAACAAATATATCTCCTTCAATTTTTTTTTTTTTTTTATTTGGAGATTATTTCACAGTCAAATGTGGTGAGTGCACCATGCAACACCCAAATTTCATTATAATATATGTTAGTAATAATTTGATTAATTTATTTTATGTGATAATTTTATAAATATTTAATTTAATAATTAATATAAAATGTAATATTATATTTAACTATTTTATTGATTTTTTTTAAGAGTATTAGTGTTTAGTATGAGTATTTTAGGGAATAAAATTTAGTTTATAAATGAGTAAAATAAATTATTAGTTTTTTTTTTCTTCATTACTTATTTTCCATCCATCCCCAAAGTCATTACGATTGAGCTCTTTATACATGTGCTCTCCTTTTCTTTCTTGCCCCGTTTTTCCTGCAACCACAAGTCCCCTTCTTTTCTCTGCACATGAGAATGTTACCGAAAAATGATTCTCAACCTTTAGTGACGGGTGATTCGGCTATTTTAGTGTATTTTAATTAGTGATTAAAATTAATTAATAAAAATTATTTAAATGAAATAGAATGATTGATTAAGAGAGAAATAAATACAAAGTCACCAAAAATAAAGAACTTAAAAGGTAGAAAATCTCAATTCTCATCATGCCACCCTTCATTTGTGTGGGTAGCTAGTAATCCCTTAATTACATATCCTTTCATTTTTTGGTGACATACATTGGTCCTTGATACTCACAATTCCTCATACCTCTTAATTGAATTTCCTTAATAGTACATCATATTCAAAACTATAATTTCCTTAATAGTGCATCATATTCAAAACTATTATGGTAGCTATAAGTCATTCACAACCACTTTTCCTCCCTTGGACTAGACTGCTATGGACCTTTTTCGGCTACCACGTTTGTCGCTGAGATTTTTGTTTGCAATTTCTCTCGTCGTTTTGACTCTAATTTTGCTCATAAAATTATTATTAATTATTTAACATTGTTTTTTATGTTCCGCATAGTTTATCAGTCGTGTTTCGGCGATTTTGTGAAGTCGGCGTTTATTTTTGGATTCCTTATACGTTGTCCATCTGTAATTGCTGCTAAAAACTCTCATTGATTTATGTGATGAGAAAGTGTCCAAGGGGTGAGAGAACGTTTTACTATAATGTTAGATAAATAGGAAAACCGTATTTTTCAACGATTCATCCGGGATTCACTACATGACAGTAGTCCTTTGAGAAATAAATTAATTAATGTGAAAATATGAGAATTGTGATAATAAAATGTGAAACTGAAATGTTTATAAAGTGTTGATCGATTTAATTTTCGATAATTGTGTGGTATTTGATATCATTGTGATATTGGATGTCAAATGAATTTTGTGCACATGTTTGATTATACGAGTTTATGATAGGTGATAATAAAACATGAATGCATTGTATGATATAAGTTTATGTGATGATAATAATGTACGATTGATGATAGTCATGTTATAAATTTGTGATGTGATAATAAACCTTGAAGAATGTATTATGTGATATAACAATATATGATGATGATGGCGACAGGCGATTGAGAAGTTATTTAATTGTGGTGAGTATGTTTGGTTGTGAGAATAAATTAAAACGAGAGAATTATTAAGAGTATTGTTAATTAAATTATTTGAACTGATTCAATATATAATAAAATATATTTGTATTGTTAATTAAATTGATAAAATGTTTACATAGTTGCACGAAACTTTTTTGGTGCAGCGTGTTGTTACGGTACAAACTATGCTACGGGCCTTCACTACACTACAACAAAAGTTTTCTTTTTTATGAAGCTGCAACAAAAGTTTTTGATTTGTATTTGAAAAAAAAAAATAGCATTTGCTTGAGATAAGGGTATATTTGAGAAATAATGAGACTTAATTGCAGTTTTGGTCCCTCTATTTTAGCTGAATCACGAAAGCAGTCCCCCCATTTTGTTTCTCCTCAGTTTTGGTCCTCCAAACTGAATTTTGCTCTAAAACTGGATGAAATGTCATTTTTTTAAGCCACACCACACCATTCATGATCATAGATTACAGGTACAATTGTTGCACCCCGAGATCTTGAGGCATAGTGTGGCTTAAATAAGCGCAAAAAAATGACATTTCATCAAGTTTTGGACCAAAATTCTGTTAGAGGACCAAAACTGGAGAGAAATAAAATGGGAGAACTATTTTCGTGATTCAGCTAAAATAGAAGAACCAAAAGTGCAATTTAATCAAAGAATAAAAATATGATGTTTCATCCGAACTCCTTCCCCATTTCTTCGCATAATAGGAGAGAAGAATAATTTATGTGGCGTCATGCCTTTTGGAAAATTTATCCCTTACTCCACTCTTATACATATATCCCACAATATTTTATAAAAGTAAACTTTACTTTTAATTTTTTTTTTTTAAAGTCAAATTCACTTTTCTTTTTATCATTCAAATATTTTCGGACCAATCAATCTAAATTTTTCGATATGTAAAAGATTTTAAAAAATTATCGAAAATTCTTTTATAAGATTTTTGGTATATAAAGTTGAAAACAGAAACCTTTTCAACAAAAATTGGATATAGAAGATTGAAAAAATGTCTATCCGTGTAAGACTTTTCACAACTTTTTTGATAAATCTTCTTTACCAAATTTTTTTCACAACTTTTCAACTCTTTACGATCTCTCTCTTCAACTTTTGCTTAAATAAACAAACTCTTAAATGTAGAATTTTTTCCTCTACCTTTTATATTATAATCCTGTCCCACAAATGTTACGAAATAATATTTTTACTTTCATATAAATATTAAAAACTTTTAGTTTCACTCACAATATTATTTTAGTTTTTCGATACACAATTGAGTGTCAAAATTTTCTTTATATTTGGAAAACTTTTTTTAAAATTTTCCGATACATAAATTACACTCCAAAAAACTTTTTCATATTTTTCAGTATAAACGTTTTACTCCAGAAAACTTGAAATCCCCAAAAATTTTAAGAAAGTTAAAAATAATTTTTTTATAGAAAAATTTGTTATCAAATTTTCCGGTACATACCTTTTCTTAGAAAACTTAAAATCTCAAAGTTTTTCGAAAATTTAAAAATAATTTAAAAAAAAACGTTTATACTGAAAAACTTTAAAAATATTTTTCAGTACACAACTTGTTTCGAAAAACATTTTTTAAATTTGTGAGTACCCAACTTGTTATAGAAACTTAAAACCTCCAAGTTTTTCAAAAATTTAAAAACAATTTTTCTTTAAATAAAAGAAATGGTTTGTATCGGAAAACTTTTTCATAAGTTTTCTGATAAAAAACTTGTTCGAAAAAAATTTGAAATTCCAAGTTTTCCAACAATTTTAAAATAAATTATTTTCAAAATAAAAAGATATATACTGAAAAACTTTTTTGTTTGAAAATATTTGAAACACTCAAATTTTTAAAAATTTAAAAATAATTTTTTTAAAAAAATGATTTATAACGAAAATTTTCACCAATTTTACCGTACACAATTTGTTTTTAAAAATTTGAAACTCTAAATTTTTTAAATATATTTTTGTTTTAAAAAAAGTTATCGAAAAAATTTAAAATAATTTTTCATACGTTACAATGCTAAGAAACATAGATTAAATTTTCCAAAAAAATTGAATTGGCTATTTCGAAAACCTTTGTGTAGTGAACAAAAATTAAGTTTATAAAATAATAAAAGAAGTTTAAAATAAAGTTGACATTATAAAATATTGTTGGGGTATAAGTATAACACTGAAGGTATATAGTAAAATTTCCGTAACAAGTAGACTCACCCAACTTGGTTCGTTGGCACAGATCGGACTATGCCCAATGCGCGTTAAACTTTTTTATTTTATTTTTATAGAAAAAGGATTAAAAAAATCTAACGAACAAATTGTTGATTTTGTCAAAAACAAAAAACTAATCGTTGACGAGAAAACCAATGAAACTTGAGTTTTGTTTGACAAAGCCAATAAATTTGAGTTGAAACAAAACAAAGTTGAGGCAACATTCCTTTTTCATATATATAAAATAGATTGTCGTTTCCTTTTCTATATTTTATGTTCCCCAAAGTCATCAATTAATATGTCTAAATTAGTTAATTTGACAATGTATTTCGATAAAAAAAAAAAGAATATATATATATTTTTGATTTATCAATTCAAAAAGTTTTAAAAAACATTATAAAAACATTTAATATATTATGACACAAATTTAAATCTGTTGTCCTGTAAGTGCAATTTATAAAATAAAAAATATAAAAATATTTGATATATTAAAACACAAGATCAATATGCAATACCACTATTTTGTACTCTAATGTAATGTGTTTTGTTACTAGGTTTTTAGGGGGAAAAAACTTAACTAAACTTTTTTTAACCAGAGATTCTTTTTATTAAAAATTTGTAGACCGTAGTTCTTTATTTAACGTGGCCACTGATCTAGCCATGGAAGGCCTCTCCCAGCCTGCAAGGTGATGCAGCATGTTCCTTATCAACTTTTTTATTTATCAATTTTAGTCGTTTATGTTGTATTTCTTGACTTCTACCAATAATTATTAGCATACATATTTTTATATTGAAAAAAATTATTAATATATATTTTTTTCATTCACCAATAATTATTATATATAGATGTTAGTTTAGATGATTTTTTTTTCCGATACATCCCTTTTTAAAATAAAAAATTCAAAAGTACTTCATTTAAAAAAAGTACTACTAAAATATTATATTTTTTGAATTTTCACAAGGTAGTATCCCAAAATACATCTAAGAGTAGTAGTTAGTTGAATATTGAGATACAACTTCTACACGTATTTTATTCTTCACTTTTTTTTATTAATTGATAAAATAAACAAAATATAGTAAATAAATAATTAAAAATTATAATTATTAATTAATTATAATATAAAATTAATTAAAATTAGTAAAGAATACAAAATAATTATAGAGATTGAAT
>JBBPBP010009777.1:58394447-58409045 GCA_037974735.1 Cicer chorassanicum | reverse complement strand
AAAGAAAACTCTCAAAACCCCAAAATTAATTTAAATATTTTAATTCATATTATTAAACTTTATTTTAATTTTAATTTAAAATAAAATTGAACTTAAATTTTTATAATGATAATAAAAATTAAATCCATACATTTCTTTAAGTTCATAACATAAATTTCATAAAGTTGAAGTTGACTCTAATTAATATTTTTGAGTTGACATTTATATCTTAGATTATTTATTAAATTATTATAATTAATATTGTATAATATTTTTTTTATAATTAATAATAAAGTCAATTGATTTAATATTTATTGAGACAATGTTAAATTTATATAATATTTTATTAGTTTTAGTTTTTAGTAAAATGTAAGGCTTTTTTATTAAGTAAAAAAAAGAGGCTTTTTTATTAACTAAATTTTTTGAATCTTTCTAAACGTTGAACCATGGTTGAATAAGAAGTGTATCTTCATCCATTGTGAATAGCTCTCGAGATTTTTTTTCCTTTTTCGACCATGATGTCCTTCTCCCTCTTCGAGCATAGTATTTTTAAGACCAATTTGAGTAGAAAACTGTTGAACTTGACACTCTGAGATAAGACCTAATCGGTATTTCAGGTTCATAACAAGTAAACTCTCCACCTTGAGTATTGTCTATAAAACATATTGGGATTGGTCGGTGGTGATAGTAATTGAGAATTTTGAAAATTAGGACATTGATAATTTTGCATAAAAGACAAGCAAGATTATTGAAGATTATATTGATTTGGATTCATTTGACACAAACAATTTTTTTTTTGAAATAATAAGATGAAAAAATAAGTACAAAATATTGTTAATGGAAGCTTGAAGAGAAAAAATTGTATAATAAAAATTGTGAAAGAAAAATTAAGAATAAAAAAATTAAATTGTTCTAATTAATAAAAAAATAGAATTCAAATACGAAAGTGTTGCTGGCCTACTCCTTCTCATAAAAATATATATTTAGGAAGGTTTTGCAACAACATAAAAATTCAACATTACAAAGTTTTACATTTTCTTACTTTTTAATCAAAATACAAAGCCTATATCATACTTTCCCAGACTCATATATAAGTAAAAATGGTTAAATACACTATTCATTAAAAATATTATTAAATTTATTTAATGCATGTTTTTGAATTTTTAAATATACACTAAGAAAAACATCATTAATTACATTTTAGTTTTTTAAAAAAACCAAAATTTTGATTAAAAATCAAATACTTGAAAAGACTAAAGATAAAAAACAGACGAAGTAAATTAAAAAAACCAACCAACGTTACTAAGAGAAAAAGAGAAAGAAACACAATTTTTAAGAAAAGGTAAAAACTAAGGGAAACTCAAATGTCAGCGAAAAATTTGTACCCATTACAGAAGATAGAGAATTCTACCAATAAGTGAATCGTTAGAGAAAATCTAAAAAGAAAAAAAAATGTCAGTTACAATAATTTCATAAACCTTGAATTTATGCCATTTAGCGTGTAATTTCCAAGAAATATAAATATCAAAGAATGAAAAAGATATGACAGCCAAAATGGAATCACATTCCATCATTTATAGTGAACAAGCAAGACTCCCTCTAACTTTGCTTGGAAAACATAAGTGATATATTAATATAAACTGCACCATTGCGATCCCAAAAGAGCCCCTTTGATAGTACATCAGTGTTAATTTGAAGCTGTAAGAAGGGAGACGCCGACTAACTTGAATTATAGTAGGAGCTTTACTAGGGTTACAAGAGATAGAAAATTATTTTAAAATTAAAAATTCATGAATAAAAGAGAGCATGTGATTCTTTGTCAAAATTCCACTCAAAGAATTAGAAGCAAAGATCATAATGATAGTTCATCTGACATAATTATTTTTGCTAAAAATGGCTTGAATTTTAATTTTAATCTCGGAAAAATGATTATTCTTCACTAATTAGTAATTATATATATTTTAATTTGGATTAAAAACTGGAAGTTCTTTTGAATTGAAAGTTTAAGGAGATTTTTGTTTGTCGGTAGATATGTAATTGGATATACAAGATATCTATTTAAAGCAGTAAACTAACATCAATTGGTTCTATGGTGTAGTGGTTAGCACTCTGGACTTTGAATCCAGCGACCTGGGTTCGACTCCCGGTAGGACCTTTTTTCCTCTGTTTTTTCACTAAAAATAAAAATGAACTAGAAGTTCAGGAGACAGAATTCTGTGTTGGAAAATTGGATCAATACTTGTAAAAGGGGCTATGAGATTAGTTTACTTGAGTGCTATCATGTAAAAATTTCAAGTAAAATTTAATAGAATTATGTAGTTCTCAAACTACTTTGATATTTATTGAGCCACATTTCAAAAACAAAAAGGAAAGCTAAAGTGATTTATAGCTTATACAATTTCTTTTTGTGTTCAAATGTCAAAACAAAAAGGAAAGCTAAAGTGATTTATAGCTTATACAATTTCTTTTTGTATTCAAATGCCGCGTATATTGTCTCTATAGTGTCACGTCTTTCCCTCTGCTCAATTATTTTGTGTGACGATGATATTTTTCAATTTGTTTAAAAGATATTTTATTATTATTTTCCTAAATTATTTCTTAGCATTTTTTTTGGTCAACAGATTATTTCTCAACATTGAATTAATCAGTTGTGCGATTATTGCAGTAGAGAGGTCTAGAGGTTGTTAAGTCATAAACTTGAACAACTCTCCCAACCAACATTTAAACCATATTGCGTCGATTAAGCAAATTATTTGTGTTCCATACAAAAAGATAGTTTACCTCAAATGTCCAGTTTTGGTAACATGAAATTCACATTTGGCCCCGGTCATTCTAATTATTATTTAGGATGGCTGAATCATTTATTCTTCTTATTATACACTTCTTTTTTATTTGGTATATTCTAACCTAAGAGCATTTGCAGTTAAGCTAGGATTTAAGGTCTCTTATTACACGCTTAATCAAAAATAAATTCACTAAAACTTAAAACCTCATAAACCATGAAAACTCGTTATCGGATAAACCTTGAAACTCAAACTCGAAGCAAACCTTGAAACTCAACAACAACAAAACGCAAAAAAACGCAGAAACCAGACTCTCAACTACTATGTTCGTTTTTTTTCTTCGTCTTTTTTCATGTTCCTCGTTCCTTATGTTGGGTTCTTCTTTTTTCCCTCAATTTTTTACAACACTGTTTTGGAACAAAACCACCGTGCCGAAGTCGTTATTGCCGCTGTTTGTTCTTCTTCTTCAAGGGTGAGATTTCTTGTCCCCTTACTTTGCTCAAATTTCCCCATTAAATCGAAAAGGGCCAATGTTATTCCAAACCCTAATTTCTTTCCTTCATACAAATTGGTCTTTAGAAAATGTTACCATGGAAGTCTTGTACTTCATAAATGGTAAGTCTTATTACTTTCTTTACTTTATTTTTTCATTAATAGAATTTATAGAATTACTTCTCTAGTTTGTCTTCATCTTTTTCACCGTAGAAGATGATTGATTTATAACTATTTTTTGTTTAAAATCACCTATTTCCATTGTTATTTCTCTATTATTTTACTAAAATAAGTTATTTTACAAATTAAGTGTCATGTATGAATCTAGTGTCATTGTATTGTATATTTGGAGATATTGATCACTTTAATTTTATTAAATTATAAATATTTTATCATTTTATGCTATTAATATTGAGTTTGTTTGTAAATTTATATTTTTAATATTAGTAAACTTGCATGTGGATTGTTGTACTTTTTAAGTTGAATAAATAGATATTTTTATGTTAAAAAAAGTAATAGAAATTATTGGTATTAAATATTGCAGATCGTTATTTGATTTGTTCAATGGTGTGCACCTAGAATAAGATGGTTCTATGGAAAAAAGAAAAAAAAACAGATTGTTCTATGACAAAAAAAGATGGTTCTATGAAGAAAAAAAAAGATGGTTCTAAAGTTTCTTGGATGCTCATTTTATTACACAGTTTTGAAGCTATTTGGTTCTAAAGTTTCTTGAATGCTCCTTGTATAGTACATCGAACCTCTGATTGAGTTAATTATAATTATATTTACTCTCTCTTCTAATATAATTATTTGAAATATATTTACATAATGAACATTTAATTTTAAATAACATTGTCTAAGTTATTTTTTAACTAAAAGAATTGTCTCAGTTTTATGATGCACCGGTAATGTATTTTGTTATTCATGAAATAGATATCTAAGAAATCAAATTTTTACAATATTATATGTTTTTACGATGAAGAACACAAAGTAGAGACCAAATTAGCAATTAAATTATAAAGAAAAATTGCAATCGTTCTTTAAATGACATTTTATTTAGCGGTGATTTTTTTATTATTTTTTTTCTTTTTATAGTTCTAGTATTTACTATATATCATAATAATATAATAATTTTGTTTTCATATTCAGATAAATTTTATTAACTGATTAATTATATTAATCTCACTCATTAAAATTATCATATTAGTTATGCTGATTAATTATGCAACCCAAAAATATTATGCTGATTATACATACTTTATACTTATTTTGGTAGTTAATAGTAATTTATTTAAAAAAAATGTATTGATATAATTACTTTTTTGTTGGACCCTCTTTTTGCAAATAACTATAACTTAAATATAAACTTATTAAAGAGGTATCCTTTCGAAGATCTTTAATATTATATCAATAGTGAAAATTACATTAAATATAATTAGAGATGTTCAAGTGATAAATTCGTGAACCTAATCATCTCAATCAATTTAATCCGCATTTTGACCTAGTCTATTCAAATTTAAGTTTAACCCGAACTAACTCATTGAAATTCAATTATGTTCAATTCGAGCAGCGGATTATATATTTTAAACTCATGAACCCGCGAACCCAACCTATTAACGTAACATATATATTTGTATTTATTTTTTTACTATTGATATCTAATTAAGTCTGAGTTCGAATCTGATATTTCACAGTTGTATAAGTTAATTATAATGAAATTTACCATTTTTTTTAAGATCAAAAAATTAAATTAGTTGTTGAACTATATTTTAAAATTTGTTATTAATTTAATTAATTTAAGTGTTTTATTGTGTTTGTTGAAGTATTTTAAATATTAAATAATATATTGTGATATAATTTATTATTTTTTAAACGTTCAAGTGTTTAAATTTAATTACAATTTTTTAAAATAAAAAATATTTTTTTTATTACCCGTGAGTCTAATCCAATCCGATCATAATCGAGTGATTTGATTTGGATTGATGAAAAAAATCATAGATTGAGAACTCAACCCACCTAAATAAATTTAATGTATTCAGATATTATATTTGAACAAAAACGACTCAACTCAATCCATGTACACCTCTAAATATAATAGACAAATTTATTCACTTGTGTATCTTAAATGTCATCTTAGAATATTATAAAAGTTTAGGTCAGAGATTCAAACCATAATCACCATATTATAAAAATTAAAATATAGTTTGTTTTAATACGAGAAATTTATTAATATAAATAAATATATTTAATTTTTAAAAATGATTTTAGAGACAATTGATTTGCGGTACATTTTATAAGTATATATGCACGAGTTAGGTTGTTGTATGCATAAATTTTTTTTTTGATTTTTTTAAATTAATTTTTGAATAATTTTGATTTATGCAATAATTTTGTAATTATATTATAACATTGTCGTTGATATAATATTTTAATATTATATGTATAATAAATTATATGATATGTGTATAAATAAATTATATATCATAGTATTTGTTATTAAATAAGTTAATAATCCGTGGAATAAAATAAGATTGATTTTTTTAATCAATAAAATATTTAAAAATTATTGGAAAATGCTTTTTACCGATTCAGTATCTAAATAAGCATTGTTTGCAACATATATAAAATAAATAAAAATAAAATAGAATTAAGTAGTGCAGTGCAGATAGCAATGATGAAAAATATCTAGAAGGGTCCCAGATGTAACAATTAAATATAATACATGAAGTTTCCCAACTCTCAGTTGGCCTCAGGTGAGTGAACCATGATTTACTATCTTACTACTTAACTACTTAATAGCTCTTAACTATCATCCTTGTTATTTCTCTTCGTCCCCTGTACATAACTTTTTTGTTTTCAATTAGCATTAGCTTCGCATTTTCATACTTAAATCAAATAATTAAATTTTTTTGTCTCTATAAACTACCTTTCATTTAAATTTAATCCTCCTAAAAACTTTATCCTTTTAAGTCCCCATCTATTACAAATACTAAGTACTTTTTATCTCTCCAAGCAATTTTTGAAAAATATAAGACTGAAAATGAATACATTTTTTTTGTAAGTTCTTCTCTCACCCTCCGTGTTCTAAAATACACCTTTAAATTTGACCAATCCAAAGAACCTTGATAGTGAACAAAGAAATTCTTTAAATTTTTTATAACATAAAAGAAACTGAAAATCTATTTAACTCATATTCAAAAGCCAACCCCATCATAGTTTGAATCAGACAGATACATAATGTGCATATTCTTCCAAAAATCATACACATTTAGAAGTCCCATAAATTTATACAGCTAATTAACCAAGAACAAGGTAGTTTTTGAATCCAAAATATCTTAAATAAGGGATTAAAACAAAAAGTTTGTAACACAACAACAACTAAAGTCTGTTCATTTGTAGCTTAAGTCTCCAACATAGCTTAACACAAACATATCTACACCATGAAGATGAGAAGATAACAATAACACCATCATCACTTCTCTGAGCCCTTGAAGGGCACTTCCTCGAAGTTCACGTTGTTTTAATGAGCAGGATGAGGGAAAGTGGTGATAGAACGGTGTGCATGAACAGCACAAGCACAATGAACAGAAGTCAAATTGAGACAGCCACTCATGATGAGTGAATGCCTTCCTGAGCATGTGTGGAGAGCAGGGGACGAGTCACAAACTGCCTGAACAGCAGAAGGAGTGAGTGCGGTGCATTGGCTAATGTTCAATGTCCTTAAGCCATCTTCTTCATTTCCTCCTTTCACTGATCCCCACATCCTGTTTTTCACTTTGCTCTGTGCCAAGGAATACATTGCCTTGTCTGTTATGTTCTTACAGAAGTACAGTCCAAGGGACCTCAGGTGGGGGCATCTGTTTGCCAAAGCAATCACACTTTCATCTGCAATATAACACCACATCAAACCTCCCTCATCATTAACAATAACAAAAGCATATATCAAACTATGAAGCAAGTGTGTCCGGTTTGAGACACCTATGGTGTCATGTTTGTGCATGTGCTTCGCCGAAACCAAGTAAGGTTCAAGGACTACTCAAAATTCTAACTTGTCTTTCTTATAGGCATCTTATTTATATTTGAATCTATTCTCTAATGAGTTTTTCTCTCTTCTAAGATATCATTCTAACCACCTCCATTGCATGTGTGTAAATGCACTTTTTTTGCTAACTTCACAAAACTAACATGTTTTTCCAAATTTGAAGTAATGAAATATTGAAGTAAAATACCTGTTATATGGACACAGCCACACAAGTCAACTGTTCTAAGATCAGGACAGCCATAAGCCAAACTCATCACTCCAACATCACCAACTTTATCACACCATCCAAGGTTCAGAGACTGCAACTGATTGCAGTAGTGTCCAATAGCCTGTTGTTCATTCAGTCATGAGGGCTATAATTCAAATCCGTCTTAATTTTTATATGATTGTTAATAAAGCCAATAACTAGTATATATTATATATTAATACCTGTAGTGCAGTATCAGATGCTGCTCTAACACATCCACAGAGATTAAGAACTTTGAGTTTTCTGCAGAAACCGGCAAGGTAAGCCAGAGCATTGTCACTAAATGCTGAACATCCACTGATGTTAAGTTTTGTAAGATCGTGACAACCATGCGCTATTGCATACAGTGATCGATCAGTGAGTTTGAAACTTTTACTGAGGTCTAGAATCTGCAGGTCATGGCAGAAATTTGAAATAGTCCCTACAGCATTATCGTCTAGTTGAGGCTTATCTTGACGAAGGATTAGAGTTTGCAATTTTGCAAACTTAGGAACAAGAGATAGGACCAAGTTGTTCATGTTCTTGCTACACCTGAAGAAAGGAGAGGAATTACATAATCCTGTTATTACTACATTTTATGAAATATACAATAATGCAAAAGGCATACATCAGTTTCTTATGCTGAAAAGGGGCATAAATACAACCACCTGATACTACTGAACTAAAACAAGTATTCATCAAAACTAAAACATTTTTAAGCTTTTCAATTAGGAAGACTTGCAGATTTATTCCAGAAATGTACAGGGGAAACTAACTTCAGAAATTCTAAGGATTAATTGATAGAAGCAGTCACATATTTAATTTGTGTGTGTGTGCGCGCGCGAGAGAGAAAGTAAACAAAAGCTACAAGGCTTGGACTGCTTATTAATTGCAAACGAACATTGTTCTTCCACAGCAAAAAACCAATACGACATTATTAACTTGACTTAGCAAGTTAAAGGCCCTTGTTTAACCCCTTATTACACTACATAAGAAAATACCAGCTCAATTTGAATACTTAAAATATGTCAGTGACACTAGCATAGTTATCAAACTAGGAGATTGCTTGGTCTAGAAAGGAAGCAACTCAGCTAAATGAAAAGAAGTAGGGTACATGAAACATATATTTCAACCCCAAATGGTTTGCTATTGACTTTTAGCCTCAAATTTATTACATCCAAACATATACCACTTTACCTCCAACTCAATTTAAGAGATAATTTCAATTTTGTCGCTGCAGAACCAAAACACGCACAAGAATTGATGAATAACGTCAAAAACATGACACCAGAATCAGGAATTGAATAAGCAAAGTCAATTTATACAACAAAAGAAAAACAACAGGAACCAAGAAAACTTCACAATTCACATCAATAGAATCCCGAATTGAAGAAAAATAGTTCCACACATAAATATAACACTTTTTTTTAAGAGAGAAAGCAACATAGTTATACCATGAGAGTGATAAACGAGCAAGGCCAAAGAAAATAGAATCTCTCCAACCACGACAAACACCAGAAGCTTTAATTACCGTCTGATCATCCACAAGGGAAAGAATTTGCATCAAAAGCTCCACAGGAATATCCTTCCATTCAGTGATAACACCAGCTTTCATGTACCCTCCTTTCCCACCACCAGCAACCATCATTAGATTCTCAAAGCACAAGTTCAAATCCTCAGTCCTCAGATTATCCTTCCCAACCATTTCAATTTCACCTCAACAAAAATCATCAACTTTCCCAGCTGTCAAAAAAGGATAATAACTTAATTAGCCACAGCAAACTCCAAAACTTTAGCTTTCACCAATTAGCAAAAAACACTAATCAACTATCAATTATTCACCACCACAAAACAATCCAAACCGATGTGACCGAGCAATTTGCAAAAAGGATAATTACACAGTCACAATACATACAAAAAAAATATATATATATATATAAAAAAATAAAGGGTCTAATCTTAAAAGTAGGATACATTACATAAATACCCTTACAAATTTCTCAATTTCATTTTTTACATGATTAAGACTTTGCAAAACACTTCAAACATAACACAAGTGGTACAGCAGAAAGATCAAACACAACTCAACAGGTTCTGAAAATTGTGATCAAAATAACTCTTTTTTGTTTATCAAACTCGGAATATACATACACAAAACAGAAATCGCAAGGGGCGATGAAACTGGGAAAAATCAGAATCAAAACTTTATTTTTTCAGGTAATTAATCAGAGTCATGGATGGTGATGATGATAGCATGAATGAATAAATAATAAAGAGCTATGTATGATAACTACGGAAGTGATGAATTTACCGGTAAAAGAGGAATAAAGGCAAAAACTTTGTAGCTTATTAGAGCAATTTGGAATTATAGAGAAGCGTGATTGTGCTTCTCTGAAATTGTAAGAGTGAGGAGAAGGTCTAAATAGCGTGAAGAGAGGAGTGAAAAAGAGGGCAAGAAACGTTACCCTGCCACGTGTACCCATGATCAATTGAGAATTGACCTCTTAAGTGGGTCCCAAGTAAAGTATTAAACTTTAAATCTTTAGAAAAATTCCACTAATTTAGATATTAATTGAAAAATAAATAAATAAAATTTAAAAGTTGTTCTAAGAATTTGAACTACTTCTTTTTTAAATATATTTTAATTATTTAAATTTAATCACTTCATTAAAGTCTTTTATTTTAATGAGAATAGAGTCATTCGTCAAAGTTCAAAATACCCAAAAGGAAATGAAAAAGAGGGGAATAAAGAAATCTGTTACTGTTATTATTTTTTTCTATTTTTATTTTGTTTTAAAAAAATTATTTATTTTACTCAATTTTCTCCTATTCGTAATGGTTGAATTAAAAAGAGTTGTGTTTTCCAAAATTAAAAGTAACTAACAAAACACATTTATTAATACATATTTTTTAATATACTATATATTAAGATAATAGGTTAAAAAATATGTTTTATTTAGTATGTTGTTAGAGTTATTGAATTTGAGGAATTGGAATGTGTGTAGAAGTTTCTAGTTGTTTAAAATCGAAACCGCTTAGTAAAGAACAAAATGTTGAGTTTCCTGAGTGTCTGAGAAAGCAATGAAAAATAAATAAGTGGGTTGCTTGCTGTAAAGCAATTGCTTTGATTTTGGTATGTGTGCCTTTAATGGTTATCTTTTGATCCCACAACTCAAATAACACATTATTGAGAATTCAACGTATGCTCCCACACTACTATTTTGATTATGAGCCCTGTCTTGTAAGGACTCGAATCAACCACTTTTTACCCGAATATGGAATTAAAATGCAGATATATAAATACTGGATAAATGTCACATCAGATTTGCAATCATCATGGAGATCACTCTTAACTAATTTTTATCAATAATGACTTATGCGGATAGGAGCTGTCTTATATCATCAACGGTGGTTAATTTTTGTACACAAATATTAACAGATGTAGGAGCATTTACTAAATAATCATTGAAAATTAAAAATATGTATTTATTATTTTTAAAATGGTATTTTTATATAATTTTTTTTAACAAATGTCTTAAAAACTAACATCACTTATTAACAATTTTTAGTTTTGTAATTCGTTCATAGTTTTAGCGGCTAAACAATATTAAAATCAATTCTAATCGTTCTGCAAATTAAAATGTAGATTAATAAGCTTTTTAAGTACTTCCTCTAGTTTTATCTATAAGAATAAAAAAGATAAAATTATCATTATCAAGAAAGTTTATTTAATGTGTTAATTTTAAAAAATTATTAAAATAACTTTGACATCAAATGTTTTCACATCCATTAATATGAACATTAATTACATTTTTAGAAAAAGAAAAATAGTAGAAGAGATATTTAATTAATAAATATTTATTAAAATTTGTAACTTTTTCTAATATTAGAGATCAAAATTTTCTTTTTGACTAGAAGTAGTGGTCAATATTAATAATTAGTTATTAATTTTATTATATAAAAAAATTGAACTCATAAACTTCTCGTCGCTGCAACTCCTTTAAACTACTAAACTACTTTATGACTTTATGTTGATTAATACTTTTAATTTACAATAAATGGTAAAATTCAGAAAAAATATCCAATGTCATTAATTTGTTAGATTACTTTAATAATCTAATAGTATGGTTCATATAATTAATAAACTGGCTTTAAATAAATGATGGTCTAATGTGATAATTGTTTGGCCCAATGTGATTAAAATAAATGAAAACTTTTTACAATCAATCTGCTTCAAAGAAAATCTTCTTTGATCCATTTCATAATTACTTTGATATCAACAACATTCTAACAACAAAATTAATATCTCGTCAAGTACATATTTTGGACATACATCAAACTCCCAACCAATAATACATGGAAATTAGACTTAATTTTCTTTCATTCCAAATAGTATTTAGGAATATTTGACTAAATTTGTCTCATTTTTGAATAGAAACTAAACTATCCATGCAAAGCATTTTTCCTGATAAATCTCTCTAATATTTTATCGATATAACATTTTTTAGACAATCTCAAACATTTTTATGATCTATTACTGAATATTTATATTCCTATCACATAAAATGCTTTATTCATATAATAATGATTTTAAGGCAGAAACTTTATAAGAAAAATCATAATATTGATAATTATGTTTTGATACCAGCTGTTAGAAAATTTTATTTAAGGATCTTCATATCACTACTCTCACTATAGCATAAATTTCTAAAAGAGAGTAAGAAAACACACTTGATTTGTGATGAAGATTTCTTTAACTGTTCTCAATTCTCTACTGAAATTATTTTGTATTTTTTGTCTTTTATTTTCTCGTATTCTTGATGGTAAGAATATTAACCTTGAGAAAAATAGAATTGTCACTCTTTCCTTCTATTTTATGCCTCTCCTTTACTCTTTCCTTCTATTATTTTGCTAACAATTTTTATTGATAGTTCATTTTTTTAGTTGTGTTCAATATTTACAGCCATTTGTTTGTGTTCGATATTTACAGCAACAGTTATATTCGTGTTCGACAATGCTCCAATAGATCAAAACTGTAAAATTGTGTAAAATTCAATTAGTTTTAATTTATATTCATTTTAAAGTTTAATTTTTGTGTTCTTTCAATATAAACAATTTTATACTGTCAGTCCATTATAACTAATTATATTTACGAATTTAGAAGTAATCCAAATAAAAATTAAATATTTTCATTCATTCAAAAACTGTGATTAATTAATATTATAAAATATCTTAACAGTGTCAATATATATTAAATTATTTATTTAAATATGTTCTCAAATAATAAAAATATCTCGAATCTAAAAGCACGATCTATAAAAAAGATTGTGGAAAAGACCATGATTATGAAGAATTAAGTGAAATATTAGAGTAGAAATCTGTTAATTTAAAAAAGAAAATTAAAATTTATTTAAATCTGAAATGCGCACAATTTATGATGTAGATAAAGATAACAGAAGTTTAACGAAAAAATAATAATTTAAGTATCAGAAATAAAATAAAAAAATGAAAACATAATAAAACAAAATTCTTGTTAAAAAAGCAAAACATAATTGCGATAAAAAATAAATTAAGAGAATAAATGTGTAACTTATAGAAAAAAAACAAGTATAACTTACTTTTGTATTAGTCTGATACAACCGTCCAAGTTGAAGAAAGTCGGTAAGAAATATATGACTAGACGAGTGTTTTTTGTTACAATCCTTTTGATTGTTGCAACACTGCAACTGGACCCTTCTCAACCTTTTTGTTTCGTGCAAATTGCACGGTGTAGGATCACATCATCCACGAAAATTACATGGTGTGGATTCACATTACTGTATCATTCATCAAAATGAAAACTATGAAAGACGTGAAAGCAGCATGCCTATTGCCTAGCCTACCACGATCAGGTGAAGATGTAATCATATCCAAAACAGATGATAATTTGTGTTTAACTGTTTATGATTCTATTTATATTTTATTCAATTAAATATTCTTGTTACTCAATCAGTATCGTGTTTTTAGTATTAAAAAAAAAATCAGTATCGTATTTTTTTTATTAAACATGTTTTTAGCCGCTTTGATCTTATTGGAACACGATAAATGGCGATGACAAAAGTTCGAGAGACTGAACTTATCCATCTTGGTGAACTAGCCAGTGCATTCTAGAGTGTAATATGACAATGTAAAATTTTTTAGCCTGAATTTTATCAAATTACTTTCTTTTTTAGTTTAATTTTTAAAACATCACTACAAAATTTTTTTATAGTGTGATATAATTGAATATATATATTATATATAAACATTTTAATAAAAAATCGAATTTGACATGATTTTTGTTTGGAATTGCTAAAAACATTATATAAATAAAATATTTTTAGTACAAGGTATACAAAGAGTTTATTACATGAAAACTAGTATCATTGAACTTTAAAACATATCCAAAAATTAGTATCATTGAACTTTAAAACATTCCAAAATCACCGCCCACACCACTAAACATAGCATGAACAAATATATTGTAGGTTCCTCGTCACCACATCCCGTCACTTTAATTATAGATATCTTTGTACTTTAAAAAACACTTTTTTTATCTGTTATATTTTTTAAACCAAACGATACCTTGTATATCTATTAGGTAAATAATTTTATATGTACGACTAAATTTAAATATTTTGTTCTGCAACTTAAAAATATGAATTTGGACATCCAAAAATTAACAACTAAATACATAATACATTAATGATTAATGAGCTTTGGAATCTAATATATCAATTGATAATCTAATAAATGTAATTAATTATATAATTAAATTATATTAACCACTTAAATTATTATTGCAAAAATGATCTAATTTTAGTAGTTCAAAAAGCACAATTAGATTTGGATCTTAATCCATCTACTATATATATTTTCTCACATATTTATCTTTTCTCATAATTTTTTAGCTTAACCATTTATTCTTGGAACCAATCACACACTTTAAAATCATTGGCACTTTAAGGTTAGCTCTTAATTTCAAAAGTTTATCAATTTTGTAATTCATATATACCTGTTACATAAGGTCATGTTCTAGATCATTCTATAACTACCAA
>JBBPBP010009777.1:58359868-58391915 GCA_037974735.1 Cicer chorassanicum | reverse complement strand
TATGTGCCATCCTATTGTGTCTAAATTGAATGAAAATAATTGATTGTCTAAAAAGAATGCACCAGAAGAAAAGAAGAATATAAATTTATAAATAAATATTAATTATTCAGTGGTCAGCTATTATATCAGGATTTTGTCGAAAAAACAAGCTATTATATCAAGAAATATTGCTTTATTTAATTTTTTAGTTAATGCTTATATTTATTTTTTTATCAAACTTAAACATATTTGAATATAATTATATATCAAAATATTTTTAAAAATTAAACTACTTTTGAATATTTAAATGTTATAATTTTTTATTACAATAGAAATAGTTATTTTAACAGTTAATTATTTTATTTCCTCAATATTATTTAATGTTTTAAATTTCTGATTTAATTTAATTTAATTTGTTTTATATTATATACAAAAGTCTGATGAATACTTGCTCTAGTAATTTCGTAATCAGGGAACACTTTTTCTCAGTTGCTTGACGTACTATATATATATCAACAGCTATGTAACGTATGTGTTTGGATAGCCGCCCAAAATAGCCATTTAACTATAAAAATGCTTGTTTATCTCATTTCATTAATTAATAATCGGATACAAAACTTGCACTAAACATTTTTTTTTCTCAAAAAAATAATATGTGCATTTTTTGTCAGAACATTTTTATATAGTACTGTAATATTTATTTATTTATTTATTTATGAGGGTGATATTCAAATCCGTTAAGCTAGCGCCTAGTGTATATATATATATATAAGGGCATTATTATGCTGGAATACGAGATTCCTTGTGCGTGGAGACACGAAAGAAGAGAACCATTTTTAGAGTTTACTTGACATGTGATGTGCGTACGTCTTACAAGTCTTTTTCGGTTTTAAAGCAATTGAAACTTGGCAGCTTATACGTATTAATCACACTAATTCACTTGGAAACATTCTCATATATTTGTCTTTACAGCTAATGGAGTATGTATGGCCTACTCGTTTTTTCTTTACAAAAAAATGTCTAATGTTATGAAAAAAATATTATAATTCTCAATTTATAATTAATTTTTTTTTTATTGAAAATTTTATAATTTTTTTATAACGATCAAAAGGGCGCTAATTTATTTTAAGATTCTACAAAAACAACAAATATTAAAATATTTAAACACCCTAAACAAAATAAAAATTAATTTTTTTTGTCAAAAAATAAACAACCAAGCCTTGACCTATCATAATGATACAATTGTTCATAAAATAATGATACAGTGTAAGGAGGATTTCTTTTTCTACTTCCAGTATTTTTTAAATTGGTTAATCCGGGTGTATATTTAATAAAAAAGTATATTCGAATTAGTCAAATCAAAAGTATATTTTAAAAAGTTTTGAAAATACTGGTAGTGTGAAAGAAGAAATTACATGTTGAAAGAGGTATTTTTTTTAGCTATGGAAACATGCATACATGCATATATGCTACCATTTTTACTTCCACCCAGTTTTACTCGCATGATGTACAATATACTACATATAAAATTCCGTGTTTTTTTAGGGGATGAGCATCTCACTAATGTATATGTGATTGTGGGCCTTACTATATCTTGGAGTATAAATAAATGGATTTCTTTTCTTGTCTTTCAGTCACTTTAAAAGTACATTTTTAAAAATATATAATTTTTTCTTTTTACATATTTTAGACAAAACAAAATTTATTTCTTATTCTAAAGTAAACTTCCAAACACATGTATTGTTGTTTAGAAATACAAGTATAGAAAAAGAAACTCTATAAAACTTAACTCATCATATCTATATTTCTATCTGTCTCATATCTCTTAGTAGTAATGGTTTTAATTTTAATTTTGATATATTTATAGATAAGTTAGATGAGTTATTTAAAGATATCAATAAGAAATATGCTTTTCAATATACTAAAAGATCATACCAAATTTCTAAAAATGTTGGACCAAATGTAAACTTTTTGTACCATATCCACCCCTATACTCATTTTGGTCGTTGGACGTTTTGTATCATAGAGTATTATGCTCCTCTTTTTTTATGTCATGATTATATATATATATATATAAAAGGTATTTTTCTTTGAGGTAAAATGCTATGTTATTATAAAATCAAAAGTCGTGTTATTTTAAAATGATTTATTTTAACATGGCATGCTTAATGATTTCTTACTATAAAAATGAACTAATTTTCACTTTGTACATGACAAAAAAATAAAAATCCATATTCATGAACAGGGCTAGAAAATTAATCAGGATAGAGGAAGATATAAGTTGCAAGCATTATTCTAATAGTCGAAGCACTGCTTATGTTTGAGATACAAACAGATTATTCTTCTATATATACATCATAATGTGTCTTTATTAATAAAATAACCAAACTAGATGCATAATTATCAAGCCAAGAACCTTTCCAACAAGTTACCAAAGAAGAAGCTAGTTTTAGCCCATCCTCGTGTCTCATGTGTTTTGTCATATGTTGGTACCTTCTTCACATCTACCATCATTGTTTTGCCTATTTCTTTACAAAGTGCTTCTATAGTCTTCATGTCCAATGTGTTGCCTGATGCATCCCTAACATAGAAGACATTAAGTGCTTGCTCTCCTTTTGTTGATATACCTGCCCTACAAACTGTTAGGCCATTCTCTCTTAGAATCCTGGTTACTTCAGACAGCAATCCCACTCTATCCTTTGCACAAAGCTCAAGGCTCACACCCTATGTCCAAAATCCAGAGAATTCAATAGTAAGACTAAGATATAGGGATGTGGATGATATTGCATGAAGGATATGGATTCTTAAGATTCATTGAAGAAAAAAAGACCATCATTGTCACTAGTAGATATGATGGAAAGATACAATCTGAGTGGATGGAACTTAGCATATATCTAATCTGAGTATGATTGCATCAATATAAGTAGATAGCTGTATATGCAAAATGTATGATAGTAAATTCAGAAAACTTTCTGTTGTAGAGTCACACACAACATACACTAAGTAGAATATAACATTAAAACTTCACCTAAAAATCATCAAGTCATGGCTAAGATAGTTAAAATAAAGATGACTGAAAATTTCAACAAAAAAAAGAGATCTTTCACATAGCGATAAAGTTACCTCGCTTACTCTTCTTTGAATAGCAGCTTCAATGCATTTCATGACCCTTTCTTTCTCTCCTTCTGTATCAAGTGTGCATCCGTCCATGTGCCGAATAAAATATTCCTGAAGGTACAAGATCAACACTTTTAGTCCACATTTCTCATGTCTTCATACTTCCAATTTCCTAAATTAATGAGAACTTCTTGTTCTAACATATGGAACAATCAAGTTAAAGCAATTTTGGACATAGAAAGACCCAATAACAAAATTCGAAGGAAAACCAAATTGAGAAAAGATGTATCTTCAAAGTTCAAGATATTTGTTTTGCCTGCAAAACATTATTCTGTTTCTTACTAAGACCATTTGAATGCACAAGTCCTCCGTAAGCTTTTCATGTCCTCTATCTTATAAAAAGCACCTTCGAAACCAGTCAAATTTAATACAAACAACTAGTTGCAACCTGGATATTTGAACCATTTAAGTTCTATGTGTGATTGACAAATGAACTTGTGATGTACCTGGGATGCATAAGGGCCATCTGATGAGATTGTGGCATGGAAAACAACATATTGCATATCAGTAAGGGTGCAAACAATGTCAAACATGAGTTTTGCACGATCTTTGCACCTGACACTAACCACCGAGTACCCTTTTTCCTCACAACACTCTATTGCGATTTTTGGCCTGAAAGAGGGAGCACAGCCACTGTCTGTCGTTACTCCAGAACTTTCATAATCCCGATCAGCAAACAACATTTGGTGGAGCCGCCTATCGATATGGGTGAAACTCATGGAGAGACTAGTCCTACTAGCAATTTTATCACCATCTTCACATCCACGTAAGACGTTATTGAGTTGCTCCTCCATAACAGATAATCTTTTTGGATCATCCACAGCTTGTCTCGTACCGTCATTGACATAAAGGATGCAAGCTATTCGCCTGTTATGAGTCCAAGCTTCTGCTACAGCTACGTTAAAGTGGAGGTTGGCAAGGACAGCTGAGATCTCCGACAATAGACCAGGACGGTCTCTCCCGATTAGCTCAACGGCTATATGATCCCCAACAGAATGCACTCCAACTCGTTTGCCTGACCAATTCTTCACCCCTTCTGTGCTCTGGCTCTTCGGTCCTAGAGCCTATTGTATGAAAAACTGTTACGAGTAGCACTCAGTATTTGATATATGTACTTTACATGAGTGCTATAATGCTATGATGTTAAGGAAATAGTGGGGTGGCTTCTAGCACTAGAACCTGATCCATGTTTTGTTCAAGATTTATGAATATATATATATATATATGGTTTATATTATAATAACATTATAGCTCTGGCAGAAAGAAACATAGGAATTCTCAATCACGACTGATTCCTTTTCTTGTGAGACAGATAAAGCTTATTCCCTTGAAAAAAATAATATATGTACATGTATTGAAAGAGTTGCGCTTGTTAAAATTTTCAGCAATGATTTTGAGTTTTTCAAATGGTAGTTAGATAGAGAACATATCTTGATACAAGAGCAATGATTTTGAGTTTTTCAAATGGTAGTTAGATAGAGAACATATCTTGATACAAGAGCAATGATTTTGAGTTTTTCAAATGGTAGTTAGATAGAGAACATATCTTGATACAAGAATATATATACCTTTTCAATGAGGTCAATGGTTTTGCTATCTGTTATCTTTTTTCCTTGCTGATCCGTGACATGAAATACTGTATATCGATCATTCGGTGAACAAGTTAGCAGCTTAGATATTTGTATCAGGTAGGGAGTGTTCAAGAACACATAAACATGTACTAATGCATTTGGAATGAAAGTTGAATTAATCACAAACATACCATCCATGAACCATCCTCCATCAGAAGATATGTAAGCTTTGGTAATTATGAAGTCAAGGTCTGTCAAGATTTGCACAACTTCCAGCAGAATTCCAGGTTTGTTAACACTATCAAACTGCATTTTTCAAAAGAATAACAAAAATTGCATTAGTAGAAAATTGCATATATTAATCTCCAAATAAATGATTCTTTAAGAACCGTTAAAAAATATGATATGATAAAAGTGTCCTTGGTAGCTTCATGAGATAAACGTGAGAGGATATTCAAAAAGTGGTACCCTAGGTGGATTGAAAATCGAAAATGATTATAAATCAAATAAAGTTTAACAAAATTCATGTCTTTAATTTGAATTCACTGATGGCTAATTTGTAAGAAACATAAAAAATAGAAAAAAAAAACTACACAACCTAGACTTCCTAAGTAGCTGATGGACAAACCACAACTCATAAAGAGGCTGAAGAAAGAAGAAAAAAAGGTCATAATTTATTTCGAGAAATTATATACCTTGATTAGAGTACAATTATGGCAACTAGCATTGTCCACGGAAACCCTGCAAAGTGAAAATAAAGTTTACCATCAATGTTGTTCCTTTTCTATTTAGCTTAAGGGTGAATTGAAGCAATTAAGTGACCAATTTGTGAAATATCTTGGCTCTGTACAAGATGGTTTTGCTCTCTCCATGAGTTTTTTTATATATAATATTTCCATGAGTGGCTTCATTAGTCTTTTATTTTTTAATTATTTTTTATTTGTTTAAAACCTCTAAATTTTTATAATCTTTTAAGATTTTCACTGTTTAGATAGTGCTAAATATTTAAATTTTACTGTTTAAAATATCAAGTTTTTTTTAAAGTAAAAACTGTCAAAATTAACCTTCAAATTGTAACATCACATTCAATAAAATCATTCAAATATTGTCAAATTTCACTAAATTTCTAACCTCTACACTTTGAAACTGTTTTATAACTTTTTTGACAAAAGAGTATCAGTGCATTTCAATAAGAATAGTATTTGCAATATAATCCAGAGCTTAATGAAATAAATAGGGACAACAAATATGAATTTAGATTCTCTCTAAGAAGTTGTTATGGGTCAATTACTAAACATCAAACCCAATTCAAGTAGAATTGAATTTGTGAAGGAAGAGTGTTGCATAGACTTGATTGTTGATTTGGTCTTTTTCAAATTCGATCACTCAACACTATTATTTTTTGCTTTGAATTTTCACTTTGAGAACAATTTGTTTTTTTAAGATTGGTGGGATTTTATGATCCAAATATGTTAACCATTAGAGCAAAGTATCATTGTATACTTTAGATTATGAGTCACCAATTTTTAGAAAGATTTAGATAGATTTATTATAATGAGTTTAGTTAGTTTGTTAGAATATGTCAATGTAATATATAAAAAATTAATGATGGTAATCATTGTCAAGAATGAATTAAGCAAAATATTTATTTAAAGAATAATGCTAGCAACTTTGCAAATGATTGTAAAACAAAATTGCAATTGAAGATAGTAAGATAAAAGTGAACCTTGGAGGGTTGATTCTATTGCTGAAATTCTCATACTCAGGATCAAAATAAGGCCAACAAACTGCACCCATTCTAAACAGCTTGCTTATTTGGTCAATGAGGAATTTAGAGCTTTGTTTTATCCTGCAAGTTACCATTTGATCAGCAATACCCATGTGATCAAACTACTTTTCAAACTACGTTAGAAGCAAGCCAAATGATTGTAAGCTAAAAAAATAAAATCAACATTCTAATGATTATGCATAAGTAATCACAAGTAGACCATACAGTGAAATTTGCAAGCTGTTACATTCAATATTAGAACAACTTAAAAAATAATAATGGGTTAGGTAAGAATTTTTATTTTGTAAACTAAAAATTAAAAACTCTGAAATCAATGAATGTCCTGTATCCACTTTGGCATATTTTACACAGGGAACATGACTCTAATATGGGAAGAGGAAGACAGTTGAGTAAGTTGGTTAACTGGTACCAATTAATGGTTTTGTTTTTAATAAGATTTTAGAAGTTAGAATAATACTACTAAACAGTGGCATTATTATATATTATTGTCAATTGAAACAAACGCCTCAATAGAGAGAGTAAAAATAAAAGAGATTTCCTTCACTTGGCAAACAGAACAATTTCTTCCAAAACAAAAATCAGTAAAAAGGAAAAAAGAAAGAAATCCAATCGGAGCTCTCTAAAGTCTAAATAAATAAACGAAAATGCTTAAAATTACTCGAACAACTAATATGAATGAAAATGAAAAAGAAAATTCAGCAAAACACTGAGCAAGTGGAAGAGAGTTAATCATATTATTACAGACAATTAAAACACACACAATTAACGAATTAGGAGTTGAAGGAAAGGAAAGCATATTGATACACACCTTGATTATTTGAAACAAGTTTGTTGCAATGTTCCAATACCAGTCTCCTTTATGAGATAATGATGGGAGAGTCACAGTGATAGAGGCAGAGTGAGTAGTGGCATGTACGTACATATATTACAGAGAGAGAGAGAGAGAAGAAAAGGAGAAAGAAAAAGCTGTCTCTGTCTCGGATGCAGATTATCTGCTTTCGACGTTGGAATACCACTCAATTCAATTCTCTTGCCTCCTCTCTCCTTTCTTTCAGCAAAAACTCTGTTTCTCTTTCACAACTACTAGTGCGGGTGTGGGGAAACCCATTAATTAACTAAATCATAATAACAATAAAATAATTATCATAATTAATTTAATATATAAATACATTCTTAGACATGCGAGCCCAAAAAATATCATAAATAATAAATAATAATATTATGAAAATCACTCTTAAGTATTTTTCACAATAGAATAAGCAGATGAGTCCAAAAAAAAAAAATAGAAGCTCTGATAACTAACAGGTAATCTATTTGAAAAATGAAATAAATTTTCAATGCAAAATGTAACAACACCGTACTAATTTAGAAAATGAGTTGGTGACCACAAAGCATAACACCTTTGCTTTTGGATAATCCTCACGCGCGCGTGATGTCCCTCGGTTGTGTAGGTAGTAGTATTAGCATGTCTCGTATAGGTTGGAAGGACGTAACATACGGTAGGCTACAACAACAGTACAGTCGTGCTTGAAAGGATTCCATAGGAGTTGGCGAGCTGTGACTATCATATCACGTACGCAACCACATGCTCCATTTTTGTGGGAACAAAACGGAACTCCACCAATGCCTACTGTGCTGTTGTCTCTTTTATTTGAGGTTAATACTTGCGTGTTAATGTTGCAACTCAAGTCATTTTTTCGAATTATTGTACACTTTAGATTTTGTGTCTAATTAGCCCTCACATTTTTCTTTTTCTTTTTTTCAAAAATAAAAGGTGTCTTGGTGAGTCATTCAACATGTTTATAAACAATCTACTTTGGATTTCCACAACGTGGCTTTTTGCTATAACCAAACATTTTCTATATGCGAGAAAGAAAAATATGTGTGGCAGCATATATATATATATATATATATATTTCATAGACATCTTGATAAAAAAATAAATAGATAGTGAAAGTGTGACGAAATATGTTAACTATGTAATAGAAAGAGAGATAAAAAAAAATGTTAGAATGAGTGTTAAAAAATTAGAGCACATTAGAAAAAAAAATTAATAGGTAGGAGACCAAAAATTCACAAAAATCACATCCAATTTTTTTTGCAGCCATCCTTTGTAGGAGACAACATCAATTACTTAATCTTAATTAATGTGATACAACTTCGATAAACTATTGAGAGAAAAATCATTACTTTTGTACAACTAGTTAGATACAAATTAAGAAACATGAATTGCTTTTGTCCAGTCCTCGTGAGACTTCAACTAATTAATCTTCTTGAAATGTTGAGAAATCAGGCTCAGTTGGCTTGAACATCTTAGGCATCTTTAAACTACTACTATCAGGGATCATTGTCACCTTTTTAAATGCTCCTTTCTTAGTGTTTGCAGCAAACTTTGAAGCCAAAAATGTTGCCCCAAAATTTTGTCCATGACTTGCATTATCTCCCATGGAACTCTCCCCTGCACCACTCTCCTCTTCATAATCTTCCAACTCCATATTTCCATATAACAAGTTCTCTTTTTCCATCAACTCCATTGCCAATTTTCTCTTCCGGTGACGCCGCCAAGCCGCTTGTATAAAAGAAGCCCCCCAAGCTCTCCACTGATGAGAATAGTATCTGAAAGCATGTTGGAGTTTCTTGCTGTGAAGTTTTTTAAACTGGCTTGACACAAATTTGAGATCCTCAGCTCTAAGTGCAAAGGCTTCTAGTTCACTTAGGGTCTTCACTGTTCTTGTAGAAGATGGAAGGTTGAGATTTGATGTTGGCATCAAAGCCCATGTTAGCAGTTCTTCACCACAAAAGTCACCTGGTTTTAGTGTGATAGAATTGAAGAAACCTGATCTACCACCATCTGTTGTAGAACTCTCTACACTTCCTCTGATGAGAAAAAGCATCTCCCTCACTGGATCACCTTCTCTAACTATATATGAATCTTTTGTGTTCAAAGATGAAACTAGACGTTCACATATAGCATCTAGAAGTTGATCATCCATTTGGCCAAAAAATGGTACCTGAACATTACAAGAATTATTAATTACTTGGACCTTATTATCAAATATTCTTTAGACTTAAATGCAAACAAAATTTGAGTCCTCCAAATATTTTAACAATTTTACTACCTACACTCCCATTTTTGCTATCCACATCTCTCAATTTTTTTTATAAAAACAAAATACCTAAAATATCATTTTCTATTTATAACAGTTTTAACTCTTACATAAACTGAATTCACAGCTCAATTTACGTACATATAGGTAAACTTATTTTATGTGTACCTACGTGAACTCAATTTACTTACACCTCGTTTACTTAACTAAGATTACGTATACGTGAACTGAGTTTTCGTTGGTGTACGTAATTGAGTTCACGTAAAATCCCCAAATTTTGAAATATCTACAATCTACCGGAGGTCATGTAAAGGTAGAGCTTAATTGTGACATAGAGTGACCACTACCAGTACAAAATTCTCTAACAATTTTTTTAAAAATATTACTCCTTTTATTTTGAGTTAATAATTTGTTAAATAAAAATTTATATAGAACAAATGCTCTTTTGTGTAAACCATTTCCATATGTCATTCAAAATTTTATTAATTCCATTAATTTTATATTTATTCTTGGATGAGTTGTGATATGTGAATTATGAGTTTATGAATGGTGATGAAGATAAGGTTAAAAGTATTATAAATAGACAAAAAGACATTTTAAGTTTATTTTTATAAAAAAATTTAAGGTGTGTAAATAGCAAAAGTGAGAATGTGATAACAATATTGATATTTTAATCCTTCTCTTTCACAATAGCCTAATTTTAGACTTATTAATTAATAATGTGATATTGCTGATTTAGACCACAAACTAATGACAAGAGACTTACCCGGCGGACAATATCAAGACAGAGATGCCTTTGAATCTGGCGGCGAAGATCAACAGGCAAGGAGCGCAAAATGGCTTCTTCGTCAACACCTCTAGTGGCAAGCCATTTGTACTGAACAAAGCGACGGATACGTTGTTGTAGTTCCGGTGGAAGTTGGCGATGATTCATCCATTCTTCTGTATCTTTTTGTTTCAGTCTCCATTCTTCAAGTCTTGCAGTTGAAGATTGCAGATAATTCTAATTTATTTTATGCAAAGATAAAATCAAGAAAACATTGTTAACTATTTATTGCAAACGACTATAGTTTATTTTCAAAATTTTGTTTCGCTATAAGTGATGCTAAGAATATGATTTTAGGGTTTTACTCAATTACAGTACCTGCATATTACCAATGAGATGTGCAAAGAGGATAAGACCTGATATGCATATGAAACTTGAAAATAATGTTTCACCACTGTAAGTACTAGTTTGAAGATTTTGTCCGTATGAACTGCACATTATAAAAAATGAGTTAACAATAAGTTACATGACATGAAAATAGGTAAAAGTTGAGAGTAGAAAGGAAACCTTAGATTTTTCAAGCCCCACCAGAGGCAATAAAAATATTTTTGGAAGAATCTAGAGGAAGAAACATGGTCAGTAAAAGCATCAGCAAACATTCCAAACTGAAAGTGATTTTTATCATTGAGGGCATCACAATCAGTGAGGACTTTAGTGCGTCTGAACCAAGCTTGGCGTTCACGGTTAAAAAGAGTAGTACAATCAAAAAAAGAAGGATTACAAGAAGGAGAATGTGTTCTGTTCATTTCCTTCTTGCACATTATTCTCCAACACTCGTATTGTCTTTGAATAGACGTCACATACCATGTTGCTCCTAAAACCTGCACTGACAAACACAACATTACACACAAGTTAATTATTATCAAAACATGATAATAAACTTGATTTGAAACTATTAAAATAATTACATGGCTGGCGAGCATGTAGAAACCGAGATTGTACAATGCCCCTGCCAAAGCAGTTTTGGCTATAAGCCCACTAGTCTTCAAGATTCGGCGTTGTAAAGGAAAAATCTGAAACAACCTAGGAATATACTGAATCAGAACGATTAGGGACAGGGTGTGGTTTGCATGAGCTGCTGTTGAATTTTTTGTCGCCGGAATCACAAACCAAATAACTATCTGAAATTCACATGTTATAATTTAGTATTATTGTTAGTGTCTCAAAAGAAAATACAAAATTAATATTCTCTTGTAATAACCATCACATTTTCATTTTACAGTGTAATTAATAATACATGCATAATTCTCAAAATTATTATTTTTTCAATTTGCTTTTATGATAAGAGAAACAAACCAATGTAGAAAACAATTTTAATGCGCTGTAACTTCAGAACTTTTCATATTGTTAATTATGGAAAGTAGCCGGACTAACCTGGGGCAAAGGAAGAGTAGCAAGAAGATCAATGATGAAATCGTGCTTGAGGTATCGGTGAGCGATCATACTTGGATCCGTTATAAGTTCTTTGCGACCATAAATGCGAGAGGTAGGAGAATTGAAAGCGGTGCGAAACTTAAGAATCATATGAAATAAAAAGCATAGGTCAGCGACGGTGCGTGAAAAGGTGACGAAAACACCGAGAACCAAATCCGTTTGCATACACGCTTTGTCACCCGTAATGGGAATGTAGAAATAAAGAGGGTCTAAAAACAGAGCAAAGAGGCAGGCATAGAGGAACATTATGTTCCATCGTGCAACGAATTGTGAACGTGGATGGAGTATTTGGTACCACCATGGCACTTTCTTCCGAAGAGAGAATGATTTTGGAAAATGGTTACGAAAATGAGATGAAGACGAGGCTGCAAACCGTTGTAACTCGTTATTCGTCATCGTTTTTAATTTTAATTAATTGATCTTATGTCTCTCATCACCGGAAAAGGTGCAGTGTCGCCTCAATGTCATCGTTGCAAAATTCATGGAGAAAGTAAAAGGACTCCCAAAAATGTGCCCAGTACCTTCTGGTTCAACGTTAAATCAGGAATCAGATCTAACTATTATTTGTTCATTATCTACTTAACATTTTTTTCAATTAATATTGCCACTATCTTTTTTTTTTGTTGAGATTTTTAAAATATAATGAATCAGTAATATCTTCTTGTAAAAAAACAGTTTTATAATATCTTAATTACAAAATTCACATTCATACTGCATACACCAAATATTAATTTTTTAGTTGATTATTATTTCACTCTTACATTTAAATATTTCTAATTTATATATATATTTAATACTTAATTTTTATTTTATGACATCGTCAATATACCACGTTACTTTTTTTTTTTTATTTCTCTTAGTATGTGAAATGAATTTTAAATTTCTATAAACATTTTTCTTTATTATATGTTTAGCGACAAGATACATTCTAGCAAAAGTTAGTAAAGACCCGTCTTATTGATACTAAAAACAAACAATTTTTTTTTTGTCATAACTAATTAATTACAAGACAGTGAATATACATATATTACTAAATATTTTTATAAACACATATTACTAAAAATTAAATTAATAACTTACACCAATAATTAGAATAAGATCGTTGAAGACACTCGATGAAATAAAATTATATTTTCTGATGAGTCACAAATGCTATAGTATTTTTATTTCTTTTTTACTTTTTATTTATTTATTAAACAAGCTTAATTTATTTTAAAAAAAGTCCCACAAGTCCAATCGACTTCATTCAGTACCGCTTTGCCCTTGTATGAGAAACATGTTGGATTGTAGTAGTCGCACTAAACTCTAATTCGCCGTGAAAACAAAAGCTTGCCGGAAAAAGACGCCGGAGTTATTCGTCGGCCGCCAGAAACAGTGAGTAAGACTAGCTTTTCCTTTCTTCAATTTCAAATCTTTCTTTTAGTTATGTTCAGTTTGTGATTTATCAATTGTTACAGTTTCCCGTTTTTTGGTGGAAAAAGTTTTAAGTTTTTGTTTATTTGTTTTACTTCTGTTATCAATGCTTAAAATCATTACATTATTTCAATGCTATTGAAGGTGAGGTGAAGCAACGCATATTATAAGCTACCGAATCAGTTTTGTGTTTTTAGTGGCTAATTCGAGTTGAGTTTCAAGAAGCAACAATGGTGAATTTTCTTTCTCTTTAATTCTTTATGATTTCATTACTTTGATTTCTCTAATTTCAGCCTCTTTGTGTTTTTTATTTCACTTGCATTTTTTGATTTTGTTTTTTTGTTGGTTTCTTCTTCTTGTGTTTGTGTTATTTTAGCCTCAAGGAGATTATATACAACGTCACATAAAAGACTATGGCTACCGTCTCGATCACTTTGAGCGTAAGCGCAAGAAAGAGGCTCGTGAAGTTCACAAGCACTCTGCAAAGGCCCAGAAGGTTTAATTCAAATTACTTTTATTTATTTATTCAAGCTATGTTTTTGTATATTATTATAAATCTAACTGAATTTCTGTTTAATTCAAATGGAACAGACTCTGGGTATTAAGGGTAAGATGATTGCCAAGAAAAATTATGCCGAAAAGGCACAGATGAAGAAGACGTGAGTATTTTGTTGTCTCTTTATCATTTTGCACTGTTTATTTATGTCATAGCTTACCCTGGGATGAAGTGTTGACATTTTTATATTCATTGTTGTTTTTTTATATTGCATGTGTTTATGCCAATAAAATTGTGCTTGATTTTGTAATCTGGACTAATTCTGTTTATTCAAGAGTTGGTGGTGTTAGATAATAATTAGGACAGTAGGTTTTCATCAATATGGTTTTTGTTGATCAAATGTAAGAGAGAATGATTTCACTCTTGTCTGTCTACAGTTTGGCCATGCATGAAGAGTCAACATCTAGACGCAAGGCTGATGATAATGTTCAGGATGGAGCTATCCCTGCATTTCTTCTGGATCGTGAAAACACGACCCGAGCAAAGGTATGTTATCATGCAGTATTGAAAGACAATTTTGACCCTTGATTCTATTGCACGCTCTTGGAAGTAATGTGAGTATTTTCTATTTTTAGGTTCTCAGCAACACCATTAAGCAAAAGAGGAAGGAGAAGGCTGGGAAATGGGATGTTCCGCTACCTAAGGTGAGATTGCATTCAAAACTTTAATTTGCTTCCAATTCCCATTATGTATTTTTTTTTCCCTTTATAGAGGAAATGAGCAGGGAGAGGCAGGAAGTGGTGTTACTTTTTTGAGTTATAAAGTGTATGTGTGGCTTTTCATTTCCTTAGGTACGTCCTGTGGCTGAAGATGAAATGTTCAAAGTGGTCCGAACTGGTAAAAGAAAGAGTAAGTATTACATTTATTGTTTCTGGTAATATGATCTTGGTGCCACATGATTGAAATGGGTTAATGTTTGGTTCAAGTTCATGACTGTTATTCCTTTATCTTTCTGCAAATCATGCTTCTTTACCATTCTTTGTTCCCTCCTCTTGTTTATGGATGTAGCTGGAAAATCTATATTTTCTTACTTTATAGGTTGAGATGCTCAAATTTTTGTGGGCGGTTAATTCAAAATGCTAACTCTGAAGTCATGTTGTTTTGATTTTTATCAAATGATGGGTTTGTAAAGTTATCGTGCTGTTTTTGTTTCTATAGTCTCTTAACTCATGGTTAGCACGTTATGGGGTATTAGATGCTTATTATCATTTTCAGAAGCAGATCTTATAGTATATTATATTATGGTTCACCATTTTGCAGCCAAGCAATGGAAGAGGATGGTTACCAAAGCTACATTTGTTGGGCCTGGTTTTACCAGAAAACCTCCAAAGTATGAGCGGTTCATTCGTCCTACTGGGTTGCGGTTCACTAAAGCTCATGTCACTCATCCAGAACTTAAATGCACCTTCAATCTAGAAATTATTGGAGTGAAGAAAAACCCTAATGGCCCTATGTACACCTCTCTCGGTGTCATTACCAGGGGATCTATAATTGAGGTATTTATTTTTCCTGCTCCTCTAATTGAGGGTTACTTTATGCATTCACAATTTAAGGCGTCTAAGTTGACCTACTCAACCTTTTCTATTACTGTTATGTACTTTGTTATAATGTAAATGTCTGAATCATTACGAAAATGTGTTGGTAATTTTTCTGCTTATCTGTAATTTCAGGTGAATGTTAGTGAACTTGGTCTGGTTACACCTGCAGGGAAAGTTGTGTGGGGTAAGATTATTTGTTAAGTGTATTCCGGTTTTGTCATCATGGCTGAAATTTTTACTGATATTGATGCTGTGGATTTTTTTTGGCCATGAATGCAGGTAAATATGCCCAGGTTACCAATAACCCAGAAAATGATGGCTGTATTAATGCTGTTTTACTTGTTTAAGGTCGGATCAAGGATTGGTGGTCAGATCCCATTCCGGTGTTTTTTTATGTAGGCTCATAGGTACGACTGTACTACCAGTCTCGAATGTTTGATGAAAGATGTACACATGTTGATACCTAAGATTGTGTCCGGGAAAACGGTGATGATTTTTGCTATTGGATTGGGATACTGACATATTCTAGTATTATCATTCTTCTCTTTATTTGGATAATCAATGCAATAGTGACCATGTCTTGCACTTTAAGGTAACTATGGGCCAATGGCCAATGGGCAATACAATAGATAATCAATATCTTGATAAGCTCGAAATTGAGTGCCATTGGCAAAGTTGATAAGCTCGAATGATGGTTCCAAGAACCATAGAGAATAGTCTCTCAATGTTTAACTCAGTCAAGTATTACACTTTTAAAGCAAAGGAGTGCAATGGCATCGCTAATTCACAAATGGTTACAAAGCGTGACCTTATCTTAACATAATAATACTATTATTATGACCTAAGGGCACTTGTAAACTTCAATTTACAAGCTAATAAATAATCTCCCAAGCACAAAAGAGAAACAAAAACAAAAAAGAAACATAAATATGATTCATGACTACAAATAAGCAATAGCATTGACAAAATTCTCCAGTAACATACATATTGATGAGTAGATGAAAACTCTGTTATTCTCGATCAAGTGTTATTGCTTGGTATAAATTGACCATCCAGGGTATGGAAATGGTAACTTTCTCCCTCAAGAAGGCGCACAACCTGAACTAACAAATTATTAATTAATTATCATAATTTTCACTTGGATAGAATGAAATGAAAGAAATAAGAATATGATAGTGTGAATTTTATATGACATTATCATGTTAAATTTTGTGTCTGTGTATAAAATTAAGGCCAAAGTAATGAAGTGCAGATAATTACCTCTCTCATTGATGGACGCATCTCAGGCTGTCTATGCATACAGAAATTTGCTGCTTTAGCCATAAGGTATAGTTCATATGTGTCATATGATTCCCCCAAACGAGGATCAATCAGTTCTTGTAAAACCAACTTCTCAATTATTGGCTCAGCCTAAATGTATAGTGTACTCAAATTGAATCAACATGGAAGATTTTTTAAAACATATATTCAAAGACATAAAAAAATCATATATTTATTTATATTACCCATTGTCTGAGAGATTGTTGTTGCTGATCTGGATTATTGAAATTACCCACTTGGCGTCCTGATATCAATTGTAACAGAGTAACACCATAAGAATATACATCTGTCCCTTCAGAAACAATACCGTCTTCAGCATACTCAGGAGCAAGGTATCTACATAAACAAAATCAACAACAACAACAAAAGCTTGTTTGTTTTTGCTATTTTAAAGGATATAATAATCAGGCCAGTTGTTGGTAATAAATAACTAGAACAAATTCTAACCCAAATGTGCCCATTATCCTTGTTTGCATAGGATCATCACCAGTACTCCATTTGGCAAGGCCAAAGTCACCCAGCTGCATCATGCATTTAAAAAACATCACTTAATTAACCATTCAGTAATTATATAATTGTTTTAATTCTATCCAAATCCTTTCTAATTTTTTGGACAAGATTTTCAATTTGTAGATGATTAGACATTAGAGAAGAATGAAGTACATATAGTTTGCTACTTTACCATGGGAACAAAATCATGAGTGAGAAGTATATTGCTTGGTCGCATGTCCCTATGAATAATAGGACCACCGCGACATTCCTCATGTAGAAAACGCAATCCCTTTGCAGTCCCAAGTGCAATACCATATCTTTGAGGCCAATCAAGAACTGCTTCAGTATTTTCTACAAAATAAAATAAAATACCAAATAAAAAAATTATTGTAGATTTTTGTTAGACTTGAAGCATAAGATAAAACAACATAAGAAGCTATATATAGGCACTTACCAAATAAATGCCAATGAAGAGACTTATTGCAAATATATTCATATATCAGAATATTTTTCTTTTCCTTACAACAATAACCCAACAGCATCACTATATTCTTGTGTCTAGCAAAACTCAAGACATAAACCTCAGAATGAAATTCAGAAAACCCTTGTGTACTTCCATCTTTCCTTACTTTTGCAGCAATTTGTTGTCCATCTTTAAGCACACCCTTGTATACATGACCATATCCACCTTCACCTATTAAGTTATCCTTTGAAAAATCATTTGTTGCAAGCTGTATTTCAGAATAGCTGAACCTATTTGACTCCTTGATTGATAACCCTGTCCTTATTCCACAACCAGTACATACAATTGGCGCATCTGAAGATTTTGGTAGAAAGCCACATTGGTTTTGCTTTTGGCCAATTTGTGAAGTAATTAGATTTCTATATTCTCCTGTGATGTTTATACCTGGATGAAAATTAGAATTCTAATTCGTTACAATGAACTAAATTCAATTCTAAAATACTAACACAAATATTTATATACATAGATAATGATTAAACGACAATAACTTTTACAATTTAAATTCTTATGACATTGCAAAAGAATGAATGAAAATATTGTTAGGGAGCACCGTGAGCAACAATGGACTAATTCTCTTATATATTCTTCATTTAGCCTATTCCTAGTTCCTAGTATATGTGGAACATTACTATCCAACAGAACACGCCTCTTAACCCAATCACCAAGAAGACTCTTTAGAAGAGCAACTTGGGTTCAAAAGAAAATAGATACAAAAAATGCAAACAAAGAACACACAAGATGTGATCAAAGAGTTTAGGCAATTATGCCTACATCTCAAACTGTAGAGCGGTTGAAGTACCTTTCTACCCCCTTCGAAGCCCAACAAACGTTTGGACCCAGTCCGAAAGGCTTGAGCAACTTGTCCACTTATCTATAAACTATGAGTCATTCTTGACAAAGACTTTCTATACAAGGACCGTTAGAATAACTAATTAACTATCAATTTATTTAGTGGCACATTTAGTCAGTTATAGTATAGCATTTATGCTTAACTGATTTTATGTTTTCTATTCTTATCAGTTAGTAGTTAGGCTCGGGTAGCTAGTACTTTGCTCTCTATATAGATAGTTCTAGGATTCATGTTGTGTTAAGTCTTTCTCATGTAAAGCACTCAATCTTTGATCAATGAGAATTTTTCAAAATAACCTTGTTTCTTCATACGGGACCCACTATACCTAGATTCAGTCCTGCTCTCTCACCAAACCAAACTAGCTCAGGTACCACTTGTTGGAAAGTCTGGGGGAGTACTGATCGAGAGCAACAATGAGCTAATGATCAGGACCACCAAGAGACTTTAACACCACATATTCATCCAAAACTTTATCAGATATATCATTTTTGATATATCCTTCATTTAGTTCATTTATAGTTGATTTAAGAGTAACCAATCACATTTGATCCGAACAGATATATAATAAACTACTTTCTAAAGGAATGCTTGCAAGCAAAAAGCGTAGGACAGATTGAAAATAAGTAGTTATGTATTTATGAAGGTTAAAAAATTTAGATAGGGATGATGACCTGATCTTTCATGCTTAGAAGAAGATGTAGAAACTAATGAGTTGCGCTCGGATGACCTGTTGGCATATGAATGCATCGAATAGCTCTTAATAGAACCAGAGCTATCAGAAGAAGCTATTGAATGTGGATAACTTTTGCAAGAGATAATACACTGCTCAATGTCTTGCATGCTATGGCAATCTGATAATGAAACGAACTTGGACAAAGAATAGACGGGCTTTGTTTCTGTGACATTTGTGTCATCTGCATTATGACATCTCCATATATCCACAGACAAGTCATCTTTAACCAATGCAACCTTACATGGTATCTTGTTAAGGTGGAATCTCATATCGCGCCGAAGGTGTCTGTTCAAATTTGTTCAATAAAATTGAAAACCATTAGACAAATTATTAATTTAGATTTGGTCTTACTATACTACTTATGAAAATCATCTGTTAAGATATTACTAGTACCTATCAAGTATAATCCAAGATGCTTTATAGTTTTTAACCTCTTGCAAAATAACCTGTCTAATTGGAAAACCTGCTGTGACTTGAATGTCAAAGGTAACCTAGTAATGAACATTTATATTAGTGTCAAAGGTTAAAAATTAATACTAACACATGAAAATTACAAAGGTTTGTCATTTGCATAATTAAGAATGTAAGGAATATTTGCAAAGCATTTTTAGAACATAATATTATACCCCTTCACTTTCAAAATCTTCAAGATTTGATAAAAGCTCATTTGCATATACATGCACTTTTTTTCTGACTTCTTCCTCCATTGCACGAAAGTTGGTGCCAGCAAAAGTCTCCGGAGATGCTAATGTCTGGTACCCCACTGTTAATCCAAAGGAAGAAACAGAAAAGACACATGTAATTAGAATGATCATGTTGACAGCATATTGAAGTAAAAATCTATCTGTATAAATTAACTTTCCTTCTAAAATGTTCAACCATACAAGACAGTAAAAAAATCTATTGCCATTTATCCTCCACCAAAGTCCAAAACACAAGCAAATTCTGAAATTTCCTGTTATCAGAATCTATCTTATATCTATTCTATGAAAAAACTTCCTCCTAATGACACATGCTACAATTTCACACATTTCTTTTTTGCACATTTGTTCAATCTTGCACAGAATCTTAATAGTTCCTTCTAATTATGAACCAAAGTGTTCATGAAGGACTAAGAGAGTGGTTTTGGTTGGGACACCGAAAAGAGTATCATGAAGAAGAAGGTAAGATTTCTACTACGAACATTTTTCTCTATCCCTAACAAACTAACCACTAACATTTGTCTATAAAAAAATGAAAAAAACTAACTACACAACCGAAATGAAGTGGTATCAGTGATAAGAGATGGTATAACAATATATACTACATGGATCCCTAATTATAAGCACTCTAAAAAAAATTGTCTCTAAATATAAGTCTCATTTCAAATTACTAAATGTATTTATTAATAATTATTTGAAATATACTCCTTAACAGTAACACTAATGACAAATAAAAGATGAATACATTCATACACGAAAGGTATTTTAGGAATATCACACAAAATAGATACATTAATTGCACTATATTTATCCTTACTGGGGTGAGACACCTTATGCAAGATGCAGAGCAAAAGCAACCTGACACCAGCACAGAGAATGATACCCTTGGAACGAATATGATCAATAACTAGCTTGATCTCGTGCTCATTGCGGTCCCTTGTGGCGTCACAAGCAACAATGATGCAAGAAGGAGAAGGAGTACTCTCCATTTATGTTCAAGTGAATATGTCTATGCTCCAATGAAAGTACTCTTGCACAAGTACTATGGTGAAGTTTAAAGTTCAAGGATGATGCACAAAAGTGCATAATGTGCTCCTGATAAAATGGTAGTGGCATGGATCAATAAGATGATGGACCAATGATTCAAGAACACAACACTAGTCATGTTTCTCACTGTGACAACATCAAGAAAATATGCTAAGAATATTCGGGGCACATAAATAGTAGTGGGATATCTATATATATGTGCCGTCTTGGACAGTGGCAACAAGGGAAGAGTACGAGGAACTTGAAGACAGGTTTTGGTCACTGCTTGCTCGTACATGCTTTCCAATATTCTAGATTCTATTTTTCACTGTTAAATAAACTATTCAAATATCATATTGATGAATAAGACATAACATATTGATATTCTTAGAAAATTCATATACTCTAACTATTGAATTAAGATCATGTTCTATTTATAGAGCTTAACAATGATTAACTATCTAACAACGCTTAACTACTTCACAAATGAGTTACAACTAACTCATCAAACTAATAACATATATACTCTAACTAACTATTAAAGCTGCTCCAACAATTTTAAAATATTTTATCACAATTTTTCAGCTGCTGCAAACATATTAAAATATATTCTGCGGGACCCAATATAAATTTTTAATAGCTACATCATTTGAACAAAAAATCAATGAAATACTTCAAAATAATGTGGCACAGTAAATTCTATTAAAAACTCATTAGATTCACCTATAGAGATGCTCTAAAGAGCAAAGAGAGACTTTTCACAGATCTCAAAATATTAAGTTATCCTCTAATTAGAGCACGATTGATCCCAAGATCAACGGTGACCTAGTGTCCTAGAATTGTGTTCTACACCAAAAATTTAATCAAGTATTTATTTTAAAATTTTATTCTTATGAGTTTATTGAAATTATCTTAAAATATACTGTCAGTGTATCTATCTATCATGAAACAAACTCAAATAAATTCTTTGAAATATTTTCATAGTTAATTATTTGATGTTTTAAGAATAGGTTTTCAACCGTTGCTTAGTAAAGTGTTGTGAAATGTTAAATTTGTAGCAGTGGTTTTCTCGGTTTGAATTGCATTGACATAAGAGCAATAGAAGCTACTTATCAATCGTTTATGCATCTTCTCAATTCTCATACCTGAATTAATTTATTGTCCTAATCTAATGTGATTATTAAATTAAACTTATGAGGTAGATCACATAATGTAGCTGCCCATTTGATAAGCTTCTTCATGAATGAAAATTTTATTAACACATTGATTTAATGATGAGTAACATAAGAAGTATTGAGAAAAAAAAAAGATATCAGAAGAAGAATATGCAATGCAACCCCAACTTTATTTTTCATTATGACAGTCAACTTAAGTACAAATGATTATTTGAGTTGTAAAAATCTACAAAGGAACATCAGAAGGGTAGTCTTTGGGATGCTTCTGAATGGTTCTTCTAAGTATTCTTTCTTGCTCCTCAAGGTTTGATGAAAGTTGGTCATAGACATCATTAAACATATCCTCAAGTGGAGGTTTTTGTGCTTTCTCTGCCACTTGAATTGCATGCATTGTCTGTAACAAAGTAATTCAAAACAGGTTGGTGCATGCATATATACCAAAATATATATGGACTGAATAAATTGCAATAAATTAATTAACAAATTGAACTCACCTGCTTCCTGACACTGCTTCTAAGCTCCAATTCATCCTTATCACTCCACCAACCATTCCTTTCTACCCATCTTTTGAATCTATTCACAGGATCTCTTTCCATTTTCCAATATTCAATCTCATCAATTGGCCTGTACTTAGTTGAATCATCAGATGTAGAGTGGTGTCCTACTCTATAAGTCAGAGCCTGAACATCATTCATTCAGCGTTAGATTAATTAGTGAAAACATTGAAAAGTGTTTGGTATCTTAATAATTTATAATGATGATGTTAGCATGAAATTGAAATGAAGGAGCTTAATTCCACCTCAATTAAGACTGGTCTTTGTTCTTTTATAGCAATTTCACGAGCAGTATGAACTGCACTATAAACAGCAAGAGCATCATTTCCATCCACTCTTATACTCCATATGCCATAAGCTTGACCTTTCACCACAATTCCATCACCTAGCCAAACAGAAAAAAAAATAATATAAGTTTCTAGTTTTTCTAATATCTTCTGAACTAAATCACATTACATAGGCTTCAACATGATATATGTTTAGTCAAATAAAGAATAAAAGGACTATAGTATTTTTCAGAAAGAAAAAATAGTGTTACAAAGTTAAAGATGGAAGAATTTGTATAGAGTAGTACTTCGAAATTGTTCTTCGACGGGGGTACTGATGGCCCATCCATTGTTACGACAGATAAAAATAACCGGGGCATCCATTACTGCTGCGAAATTCATACCAGCATGAAAATCTCCCTACAATATTTGATGGTCTCAAATATCAGCAACGATAATAATGATGTGTTATTCTATTATTGTTACTTTTGTAAGAGAGATATTTCATTCATTCATCATAACTAACCTCACTAGTGCCTCCATCTCCACAATAAGTGACGGCGCATGCACTTTTTCCGTCCATTTTGAGCGAATAAGCAGCGCCTACAGCTTGAGGAAGTTGCGTTCTGAATTTCTTGCCAATCAATCAATATTAACATATTCAGAGTGAATGTTGTAACAAATTAAACAATTGAAATTATCAAAACATGTTATAGTAGTATGGTATCATCTATGTCTTACGCAATGGGGGATGAGATTGTGAAGTAATTGTGCTTGTTAGAGCCATAGTGTATAGGCATTTGTCTTCCTTTACCAAAATCGTTTGTGTTTCCAAAGCACTGATGAGCAAATTGTTGCAGAGTGAAACCACGCCATAACAGAACTCCAGGCTCCCGGTACTAGCAGTCACAATATTCCGTACATTTTCATTATCAACAATTACATCAAGGATTTTATTTTTATACACCGTCGGTGTAAATAATTTTTACATTATCAATCAATCAAAATTATTAGAAATATTTGACTTTTACCATAAATGTATTTAAAGTCATGTTCATGGATGTTTGTGATGTATTGAAAGTGGAAAACGTTTTACACTAACAGTGCAATTAAACTCTTCAAATATGAAGTGTTAAAAAAAAAGGACTATTAGAAGCTGAAATGTGTGAATTAGCAATCTAGTCATGATATTGTATCATGCTATCAACTTGATCAGTGCCAAACTATTTTAGGGACTAAATTGACTTATTTAAAAAGACTAATTTGATAGAAGATTTCACATACTAAATCGGTGATTCGCTGCTAAAATGTTTAGGAGTTTCAATGGTCCCATTTTGCTATTAGAGATACAAAAAATGAGTTGAATTTGAAAAGAAGCATGAGGGAATTTCAGTGCATGGTAGCAACAAAGTATAAGGTGACAGAAAACCTGAGGGAAGATAATATCATGAGAAGAAAGAGCAGCTGCTGATGCAATGTTAACAGCTTCTTCTCCCATTGAGGTGAGGTAAAATGAAATTCTTCCTTGCCTCTGCACCTCATAGAATATATTGTCCATAGTTTGAAGAGTCACCATTTCAGAATACATCCTCACAGCCATTTCTTTCCCAATCTATTCAATTATGGTTCGGAGGTTGTTTAAATCATTTCAAATTTTATGGAAATAATTTATAAAATATGTAACCAACAAAACTTGACTAGTGTAACACTATTTAGTAGAACACCATTATAATTTAATCTTTACTATATATGCTAGCGGAAAGATGCCACTACGTGACCTCTATCCAGCATAACACTGATGTTGATTTAATTTGACAAAATAATTATCTCTTTCGTTTATTCACTACATTCTTAATATACTATGCTCTTTTGGAAATAGAGAGAGTATATATGAATCTATTTGTATCTAATTGGGGGCAACTGCCCCCACTAAGTTGCTTCTTTTATTGTCTTTTTTTTTTGTCTTCACTCAAAATTAAATATTGTTTCTCCTACAAATATATTAAATGATTTTAATTGTAAAAAATAAAATGCAGTAAATATTTTGAATGATTAAAAAGATAATAATAATTTGATAGTGTTAAAATAAGAGACCTGAACATGATTGGTGTGTTTCATGGGTTGTCCATCGTCATCAAGGACTCGGTAGCACGGAACCCTTTTCTGAGAAGTATCAGAAATGAATCTCATTTCAGAAGTGAATCCAACTTTTCCTCCAGGAAAATCAATTACCTGACACAGTGAGAGGCACAGTTAAATATTGTTGAATGCTTAAGACTGTTCCGTACATACACATCAATCATTTTATAGTTTTATAATATTAATATTTAATAAATGTTCAATCTCCCGATTCAATTCTTTCAAAAAAAATTATTAAATGATATTAGTATATAATTTTATATTATTATATTTTAAAAAGATTGGATTGGGAGATTAATTGGAGATTAAATATTTATAATTAAGAACAGATGTTTTGATAAGTATTAATATGTATTTATAATAAGTTTTGATACTGATTAATAAATGTATTTTTTTTTAAGAAATTTACTTTTATTAATACTATTAATTTATTTAAAAATATAAATAATTAACATTAAATATATCTATATAGCATATATAATTAGGGGTGTACGTGGGTTGAACCGATTTTGACAAAATTCGATACCCGATCCAATCAATTATCATTGGGTTGGATTAAGTTCTAAACTCGTTCTTTTTTTATTTAACTCAAACCGAACCGACCCGATAAAGAATGAGTTTGGTTGACGGGTTATATATAAATAAAATCATGTTTTTTATTTTACATGAAAATATATTGAATAAAAATATATTTAATACTTGAATATCTCAAAAATTATAAAATTCCAACCACATCATTCAATTCTTTAAAAAATAATCAACCTCTCACAAAGAAAAATAATAAATCAAACAATCTTCAAATACATAAATAAATTTAACAACATTAAATCAATAAAATATCAAAATTCATCAATTTTAAACAATGTCAACTTCAAGTACAAGCACTTAACAAGTTCCTCAAAACACTTTAAGAAGCTGAAAATTTAAAGAAGAATAGTAATAAAACCATATTGAACGGCTGAATCTGTCAAACAAAATTTTAAAAAATATATATATAACTAGTTACTGGTCGAGTCTACATATTGACGGATTCAAATTGTTAAACTCATTACCCGAATTAAATATAAGCGGATTTCAACAGGTTGTATATGAAATGACCAAATACGAATAAAAATCGAGTTGAGTGATCTGATTAGTGGATCAATCCGCACCATATATAATGAATAATTTAATAGTAACTACACACAACATACACGTTAATTATATTAAATATTTTTTTAATATATCTTAAACAATAATTACTTATAAAACCAACCAAAGGAGTACAATTTATTGTCTTTATTGTCCAGAACCGACAAAATGTTTAGAGAGAGAATCTTTCTTTAACCACTCATGTTTATAAACATAAAAAATTTACCCTACTCACGTGGATACCCCAACTCATCACTTGGAGATCTCTCTCCTCTCTACAGTATGATTTGTTGTAGAGAAATGTTGTCAGCAGAGAAATAAATAAGAAATAATATAAAAAGAAATAAATGATAAATAAAATAAATTTAATGTGTTGATTGATATAAGAGAAATAAATAAATAAAAAAGGTGTCGATTAATTTTGAAAGTATGAGAATATTTATAATTCTTTTTTAAACTGAATCAAAATTAATTATTATTTGTATTTAAACTATTAACTAAAATTTTATTTAATTACTTAATTAATTATTAATTTTTATAATATAAGATAATTATTTTTACTAATTAATTAAGATTAATATTCCAATTTCTTTATAGTAATGTAAATTGCATTTGTTTAAAAATAAAAGAAAAGTTGAAAATAAAAAGAAATGCATACTTTTAAAAGAAGGTAAGAAAATGCAAGTGCAACAATTTCACTTAAAAGACGAGTGCGAATGTGAAAGAAAAAAACCAATGCTAACGTTAAAAAATAAAGTGAAAAGAGAAGGTTAAAAAAAGAAAATACAAAAGAAGAATCAATTCTTTTGTCTTTAAGTAAAAAGGTCTAGGTCTCACGCTTATTTAGTTTTTCTTTTCTATTTTTTTTATATGTCAATTAAGAAAAATTTGTTATTTCTTTGCTTTTTCATTTTACTATTTTTCTCTTTCATATTTCTCTCATACCAAATTACCCAGGTTAGGAATACATCTACATTCCCTCTTTTTATATATAAAAATTTAAGATAGAAAAATTATAGATTTAAGATAGAAAAATAATAGCTCTATCTAAAATAAGAAATACATTTAGACTCAAGACCATTTATAATAGTTTTTACATTTATATCCTCCAAAAATACCAACGAACTCGAACATGAAACCTCCACTAACATAGCACTAAGGAGATACCTTACTCTCCACATGACTACTAAAAAAAATAGAGAAGTATCATCTCCATAGGTCTCTATTTATAAGTCATTGCATTCTTTCATTTTATTTAAATAAATAGTTATCATATAAATTTAATTTTCCAAGTATAATATTGTACATAGGATTCCGTTGTTTGAATAAAATTGTGTTGTTTATCGTTTTAATTTGAAATTGATTGTTTTTATCTTGGTTTGGTGTTCTCTTTAATAAAATAAATTTTTTGTTTATAATAGAGGGAAGTGACTTTTATTCATGGATATGACATAATGAATCTTACGTTTTCGAGAAAGTTTCACTTTAATAATCTGAATATATTTTTTCATCTTTTTAAAATTATTTCTTAAATATTCATTGCCGCATTTTTTTTTACAAAAAGAAAATTAATTCATGTCATGAATAATACGGAGGGCCTACATTTGGTGGGAGAAAGTAGTTGCACGTCAACAAAAATCTTGTCCCCTCACTTATCGTTCATCCATCAATATTTAGAAGGGTACTATAAGACTATTTCTTTTTAATAATCACTGTTATAAGTCAATGCATTCTTTCATTTTATTTAAATAAATAGTTATCATATAAATTTAATTTTTCAAGTATAATATTGTACATAGGATTTCGTTGTTTGAATAAAATTGTGTTGTTTATCGTTTTAAATGTGAAATTGATTGTTTTTATCTTGGTTTGGTGTTCTCTTTAATAAAATAAATTTACTTGTTTATCACGAGTGCATTGTTTAACAAAAGAATTAGTGCATTGTTTCAAGATATATTATTTTATCATCGATTGAGGAGTAATAAATTGATCCATTTTTTGTGGTTGTCTCGACTTTGAGAAAGAAAAGAAGATAGAAAAATACTATGATGCTTCGGATTAGATCAAATCCTATATATTAAAACACTAGGAATACTATACCTCCTTAGTAAAGGATTAGAGCAAATCCTATATATTAAGCCAATATCCCTTTTTCTATCGTCAAAAAGGAAGGCTAAGACCCTTTAATTGAATCAAATTAGGTAAAATAGTCCAAAAAGAAGGCTACGACAATATTAAAAGAAAATCCTAATACCCTTTAAATGATTGAATCAAAAGATAAGACCTTGCCCACGTATTTAATTGGATAACTAGATAAGTTTCTAATTTAAAATAAATATATCTAGTGATTGCAAGAATAATATTTAGAAGATAAATTAAAAAATGTTAAATTAAAATAATTAAAAAATATTTCTTCGATTAATTTTTTTTTATAAAATAAAGTGTAGAAGAGTTGTGTTTATGCTGCGCAAGTCTCAAAGCTTAAAAAACCTAACAAATATACTTACAAATTACCCATAAAAAATTCTCACATCAACAAGAGCAATTGAACTCATATTCTTTTATTAATCTATTCTAATAATCAATGCTTCTTACTAATAATAGAAAGATAGCCGTTTAGTGTAGCCTATTTTATTTCTAATTATATTATTCATACTAATTAAAATTTTCATCTAACTTATCTATGAGTTCATCTTAGTGGTAACTATCATCAATCCTATAAACTTACTTTCTCTTCTTTATTCTTTCGCGAACATATTTTATAATTTTTATTTTATGCTTCAGGTTTTATTTAATTTTCTCATTTTCAATTATTATTTAAAATTTAAAAAATTAAATTAAAAATATTATTTATGGAGAAGCGACTGACAAACATGAGTATCCGACCGAACGCCAGTAAATAATAAACACCATAAATAATGCATATATTTAAAACAACTTTTGCATAAAAAGTTAGACAAGACATTGTCAAAAAACAAAACAAGAACAAGAAGAGGAAACATGCTGGTAATTTTTACCAAATAAAGAAAGTTTTTCTATGTAACTTTTTTTTACCCACATATATAAAAATAAATCACATTATAAAGTCATTTTTTTAATATTCATCAAATATTTATATGATAAAATATGATTAATGATATATTTTAAAATATTTTCACAATAATCATGAATGTTGCAGATTTGAGGATCTTTGGATAAGTTCAAGCTATTTTCATAATCGATATATAATTTGGACACAAAAAACTAAAACCATAGGGAGGATACCGTAGAAATCCAATTGAAAAATACATGCATGCATTTTATTTTTATTTGAAAATTAAAAATATCGAAGTGAAAAATACATGCATATATATATAAATACCTGATCATCATCATGGTCATGGTGCTGCAAATCCAACTGTGCCTGAGCTTTGGTGGATTCATAACGCGAGAAATTATTAGTCGGTGATGCAATAAATGGGTGAGAAGTTGTTAACAAAAACCTCTGCACCTTATTCTGAACTAAGTTCCTAGACCTTCCAAATAACAAGCCTGCCATCACTGTGAATGAAGAACGAACAATATTCACAGAGAAATGAAGGAGCTAAAAACCGTAAGCTATAATGATGATGATAATATAAACGTGGATGGGTATGGTATGGGTATGGAAAAGGACAAAGTGACATTACTCCCCACACTTTCTTATCTTAGTACATTACTTGTCTTGTCTCGTATCTACTCTTCTGGTGACAACAAGGAACGTGGTGGAGTTATGTCGTGAGTTAATAGAAAACCTTTTTTTATTTTTATTTTTGATGGAAATATATATAGAAAATATATTTTCTATCTGTGTTGAGTGTTACTTATCCTTCCCATTATGGGATACCACCACGTCGGTTCCATGTATTGTTGTTATCTTTATTGCTTTCCGAGTTACCATAACTAACACGGTACATCTTCAAATCGTCTCCTTCACTATCAAATCATTAGTGTAATTCCAACTTCCAAATTTACTCTTTTAAAAATAATTCTTGCTACCTCTTAGTCACAGTTCTTTTCTCATTATTATCTATTTTTTATTTAAAATTCTCCATCGTATTCTATATTAAAAATTATATATTCAAATATTTTATCTTTTTATAATAAAAGATAAAATTTTCAGAGTCCAATCATCTATAATTTTTTAATTTTTATTTTAATAAAAGAATAATTGTTAATTTAATAAATAAAAATAATTTAAAAAATAAATTTATATTAACAAAATCACACAAATATATTTAATAGAAAAAAAAATACATCAAAATTTATGCGATTAATTAGATGTGCCAAAACAAATAATGTGCTGTATTATTTTAACAATATTTATTTTGGCAAAATTAATAGCATATTATATACTTTGGCATATCTTCTCAACCACGTGTAGTTTATTTGATTTTATTAATATAATTTTATTTTTTTTAAATATTTTATTATTTTTTATTTATTAAATTAACAATTGTTCCTTTGTTAAAATAAAAAATTAAAAGGTTATACTCCTACTACAAAAAAAAGAATTATTATTTAAGTAGTAACACGGCGGGGATGCGATCTCTAAATGTAAAAAAAAAATAGAATATTTTGATATATATAATTTTAAGTGTATGGTATAATGGAAAATTTTAAATAAAAGGATAATATAAATGTTAAAAAAAATTGTCTCATGTTCTTAATTATTTAAGATTTTTGTACGAAATATAATAATTAGAAAATAAAATATTATTTTAATTATTAGTGAATTTTTTATTATTATCAATTTAAATTATAATAATATTTTGAAAGTTATATATATATAGTAATCATTGAAAGATAATATAAAAAAATAACTAAAATTGTATTGAAAATTAAAAATGATATTCATTTTAAGACAATTATGTTTTACTAAAATGTTACTCATTGTAGAAGAGATAAATATTTGAACACATTAAATTTTGGTTTAATTGCAGTTTTAATCCCTCTATTATTACTAATTCATGGAAATGGTTCTCTTATTTTAAAAGTCGACAGTTTTGGTCCATCTGTCAGATTTTTGAATTAAAAAATGTTGAATTGATATATTTTTAATTGCGTGAGATACAATTATAAGATATAAAACTATCTAGATCCATTAATTATTCGTATGTCATTAATTAAATTAAAAATATGGAGAAAAAAATTGAAATTAAAAACTAAGTTTTTACTGTGTTTTATTTCAATTTTATAAGTGTTAATTATTTTCCATTATCATATCATATGTCACGTTATTGAAAATATCTCACGTTATCTTTTTTAGTTAAAAAATTATTAATAGAAACCAAAATTATCGACCTTTAAAATGAGAGGACTAATTTTATAATTAAGTAAAAATTAAAAGGACTAAAATTACAATTAAATCTTAAATTTTATACATTTGTTTGAGTCCTGATTTTCTCTGTGTATTTTATGTTTTTGTTAATGTATCGTTGAAATACTTTGTCCAAGGCACTACGTAGATGTTAGGGGAAAATTAGCTTACACGTGTATTTTTTTCTCATTGAATTAAATAACAATTTATACATCAACATAAGGTAAAAAATAAAATAAACAAAATATTTTATGTTGTCTTTTAATTTAATTTTAAATAAAAATTTAATTTAATTATTTATTTATTTATTTATTTAATTTTAAATAATATTTTTTTTACATAAATCAATTAAGAATATTTATCTTAATTTTTAAACAAAACTCAAAAATTAATTACCATTTTTAACAAA
>JBBPBP010009777.1:58340348-58358677 GCA_037974735.1 Cicer chorassanicum | reverse complement strand
TATTTATATTCTAACAAATAAAATAGAATTATTTAGTTACTCCTGATTTTAAAAAATAATTAAATTGTTTATTTAATAGTATCAATGGATAGTTTTAAATATAATATTATTTCATTACTTATTAAATATTTTTAGTATTTTTTTTGTTAATTTATAATATTCAATATATATATATATATATATTATATTGATGAGATGTATATCAAATACATGAAATAAAATGTTTTTATTTAGTGATTAACATGTGTGTATATAATAATGTTTATCCTATCATATTTTTATTCAGCTTTATATTATATCATATCTCTAACCTATCATGCGTATCAAACAGTCCCGTGTATTTTTTTTCCTGTCTCTAAATATTTTTAAATGCACAAAAATACATTTTTGAATTGACTAATTCAAACCTATAAAATACAATTTTAAATTTGTCGATCCGAACAAAATTTAAAGGATTTTAAAAAGACCAGAGGGTAGAAAAAAAAATCGAGGCTAAAATAATTTCTGTATTGTGAATTGGGTCAGTGGTGCTCTCTATCTGGCTCTGTTTTTCTTTTTAAATGGATTTCCTTTGAAGAAAAAGTGTCTATAAAAGTCACTTAGTATTACGCACTATTTTTTTCTAAAAATCATGTTAGTACTACCTCTATTTATAAGTTACTTTGACTAAAAATTTGTCCCAAATTATAATTGGTATTACAAATATCAATAAAACATTGATGTTAATCATTATTCTCTCTTCTTTTTCTCATACCAATAACAAAAGATAATTTTGTAAAATAACTCCCATTCTTGAACCAACCCCACTAATTAAAATTAACTACCATCATATTATAATCAAATTATCAAAAACTATTGTGTAGCCAGCTACAAATTACGACTTGAATCTTGAATTATAAAGTTTGTATACAACATATCAGCTTTTATTATACATATGTCACGCGTGTTTCCTTAAAAGTCATACCTTTATGAATTATATCTTACAACTTGAAACTAGGTTTGATAAGCATGGTGGTTACTGGATACTACTATGAAATAATTTCCTTTGGAATACTAAAATAAAAAAGTTGATCTAATCTGTATTTTGTAACTACTGCATTACAAATTTTATCCAGTCATCGGCATTAATAGCAGATAAAGATCCTTCAGTCTCCATCTCCCAAGCCAGTAAATTCAATAGCAGATAAAGATCCTTGCCACCATAATGCTGTAATTGATTGGATTCAAAAGTATATACATGGTTTTTTATTCCAACCCAACTGCATCCAATGAACTCTTTGGTCACTCTATTTTTCATAGCCTTCCTCACTCGAACCATGCTCTCCCATCTGCCTCTCATCTGATATGCCTGAGCCAATACCAAGTAAGGTAAGGTTGTCTTTGGTGCCCTCTCCAGTATTTTCTTTGCAACTATTTCAATAGTTTGCAAATCTCCATATACTGCACAAGCAAAAAGAATTGACCTCCATATGGCGAAGGTAGTTCCGTACGACATTTTTTTCACGATGGCAATGGCTTCTTTGAGCTTACCAGCTCTACATAACATCTCCACAACATATGAGTAATGTTCTTCCTCTGGTTTTATTCCAAATTCCATCTCCATTAGGGAAAATATTTTAATTCCTTCATCAACCAAATTCCCATAGTTGCATGCTAGAAGAACTGCAGCAAATGTTATTCGATCAGGTGGTGTTCCTACTCTTACCAATTCCTTGAAGAGGTCTATGGTCACAGACACTTTTCCAATGTAAGAGAGTCCCATCATTATAGTGTTCCATGTTACCAAATCTTTTGTTTTTATTTCATTGAAGATATTCAAGGCATCATCAATAAATCCAAATTTAGCATACATATCAACAAGTGAACTGACAACAACTGTATCTGACTCAAAACCCAATTTAGGGACCAAAGCATGGATTTGATTACCCACTTCTATTGGCAAGAAAATGGTAACAGAACTCAAAAGACAACTAACCGTGTATTCCGTTGGCATGATATTCTTCCTCAAGGTCAGCACAAAAAGTTGCAAAGCATCTTCTCCCAAGTCATGTCTAGCATAACATGAAATCATGGAATTGCATAGAGCTGAATTCCATTGTTCATGTTCTTTAAAGAGCCGCACAGCATCCTCCAATCTGTTGCATTTGGAAAAGAGATCAATAGCAGCACTTGATACAATGCTATTATAAACAAATCCCACCTTGAAACAAAAGGCAAAAACTTGATTACCCTTTTCCAAATCTCGCAAGTTAGAACATACACTCATCAATATTGAACACGTAAACTGGTCGGGTAATAACTCCGCAGCTCTCATGTAACAGAACTGCTCTAGAGCCAGCTCTTGGCAATCAGCTCTACAACAGGCCCACATCAGAGAGTTCCAAGATATAACATCAAGCTGCTTCATAGTAAAAAACACATGAAAAGAATAATAAACAAGACCAAGCTTTCCATACATAGCTATCAATGAATTTCCAAGCACCACATTAGACAAATCCATTCCACTTCTGATCATCCTACCATGAACCTGCTTAGCATGACAAGGACTTGATACAAGGGATGTTAAAATGGAGAAAGTGAACCAACTTGGTCTCACACCAGTACTTTGCATTTCAACAAAAAGCTCCAAGGCATGACTAGAAAACCCATAAGAAGCATAACCCGAAATCAGGGTGTTCCAACTAACAACATCTCTAACAGGCATTTCACCAAACAAGTGGCAAGCATTACCAAGCTGGCCACTTTTGACCAACCCTTTCAAACAAATGTTCCAGGACGTGGAGTTCTTGTAAGAAATATCATCAAACACCTTCAAGGCATCATTAATGTGGCCGAACTCGGTGTAAAGATCAATACTGCAATTACCCAAGTAGGTATAGGTATTAAGACCCAATTTGAGGAAACAGGCGTGCACGGTTTTGAGAAAGTTAAGAGATTTATGAGATAAACAGTGGTGTAGAAGAAAAGAACAATAAGAAAGTGACGAGTGAGGAGAGTTTGTTTGCTTAAAAAATGTGTACATGCAAATGATGGATGTTGTTCTAAATTCCAACTAATAACTGTTAGTCATAATATAGCTAGATGCGTAGTATCCATTAACTGGAGTTGAAGAGGGGTTGCAATGTTTGGTCACTCAAGCTTTTGCCTAGCTCCCGCCCAAAAACAAACTTCTGATAATCTAAATCTTCAAACAATGCTAGTTCATTTATTTAAGAATTTAGGAGTAATTAGTATATTTGATATTGCAAAACTCACTCATCCAAAAAATAGATTCACCCAAAAAAATTATATTGTAAAGACATTTTATATGAAAATTTAGTGATATATATTATGAATTATAATATATTATTTAAATAATATTGTAATATATATTAAATTAAGAAACAATGTACACAACAGTTAGTTTTGTATGGTCACAAGACCAAATATATAATGTTAAAGAACATACACAAAAGAGGCACTTTTTTTAAACGTCAACAAAAGGTAAAATTAATTTTTTTTACTATTAAAATAAAAATTCTCTTTTATATGTGTTTTCAAATACTATATATTTAATTTTGTGATCTAACCAGAGTGCACGACAATAACTTAGAAATGTCAAAATAAAAATAAAATAAAACAGTAATTGTAGGGGTGCAAGTACACACTTTCACATGTGAGAAGGTCCTCCCAAAATTGCACATATGTTATGTAAAAATTATGTAAACTTTAATTGCATAGTTATTAACTTTAAAATATAATTTAATTTAAATACAATTTCAATATAATTAATCAATTATAATTATCAGATCATTAAAAATATTTGACTTTTATTATAATTAATTTTAAAGTCACAAATATAGATAATTGTGATGTATTAATAATGTAAAAAATTTTACATGATAATTAAATTCACAACAAGAGATCAAACTTTTATGTCTAATTACATATCTAAGTATCATGCCACATCATGTTTGTTAATAAATATGCATCTTAGTAATTAGTTTATTGACTCCAAATAATTTTGTACCATGCTATTGGTAGTTCCTAATAAAGGTATGCTAGCAACGCTTCTTGCATTATTTCTCCATCAAATGAATGAATAAAAATAAGTTAAAAAGAATGAAAGAAAAGTAAAAAATAATACATCTCTTATTTATTTGAGTAGCAAATAAGAGAGAATGTGTATCTGTGTAAATATGCCTCCGATTAATATGGTATTTTTCTACTATTTTTCACAATCTGTGGACAAAAATAAAGGAGAATATGCCCTTTTGGAGTCATTGCCCTTCTTGATCAGATACGCCTCGACTAGAGGGTCCAACCATCACAGCTCACAAGCCTTTAAATATGAAATTGATTATTGGACAGAAAAATTAAAGCAGTCATGCAATTTCAAACAAGAATGTTTTATCCTCGTTCCTTAACTTCAACATTTTCTCCCAACTACTGGTGCAATCCTAGGGAGGCTTGCAAGTTGCATCCCAAAACTTTTGCCTCATAATAGATAGCAGTAGTATTAAGCAACACAACCTGCAAGGGCATATGCAGATAATTCCAAATGTGCCATGTAAGTCAGAATCGAGGCTTGGTTCCAAATTCCAACCAATTAGATTTCTGAACATCAAAATACCTTCCTGTCAATAACTGCACTACATAAAATGAATCTTGGGATTGATCTCTATACAAGTATCAAACTTCAGGCTTAGCGTAGACAACATAACATTCTTTTTTATGTTGCTTAAATTTCTGTCACCTGCGGCAAATAATATGATGCATATGCGCCAAAAAACATCAAACTTTTGCTGCCTATTATCCTACACTCAAGGCGTTTACATTACTGCTAGAGAATTTACATTACTGTTGGCAAAAAACAGTATCAACCCAACTCAAGCCATTTTTAGCCCTTCATTCTCTTTAAATTGGTTAGTTGGTGCTGAAAATAATCCAGAAAAAATTTTGAAAGCTTAATGGCGATCCCAAGCATATTTCACTGAAGAGTTGTCCTCCTCAGGTTCATTAATCTTCACCTGGAACTGAGAAACTCTGCAGAGTTTCACATTCAACAATCTGTCCAACTACAACCAGGAATCTTCTGAACATTCTTATATCTCATCAACTCTCTTACTTGTGCTGATCCTTCCCAGTCCTCGGAAGTTGCAAGTATATTAGACAATTGTATATAAGCACCTGGATTTTCAGGATCCAGCTTAATAATTTGCTCTGCAGCCATCTTTCCAGTAGTCTTGTTTCCATGGGATATGCAGCCTCTTAAAACCGATAACCACATGTTTGCATCAGGCTGAAAAGGCATCTCTTCAATAAGATTCATTGCTTCCCCAAAGCAACCAGCTCTGGCAAAGAGGTCAACCATGCAAGAGTAATGTTCAATCCCTGGATTTATATCATATTCATGCTTCATAGTATGGAACAGATTTCTTCCTTCTTCGACCAGACCACAGTGATCACATGCTGAAAGAACTCCGGTAAAAGTAATAGCAGAAGGCCTCACACCACTATACAACATTTCATTAAAAAGGCTCAGTGCTTCTATTCCATATCCATTTGTTGCATATCCCATCAGCATTGTATTCCATGAAACTTCATCAGTTTTTATCGTTCCATCAAAAACTTTTCGTCCCATCTCAACAAGACCACATTTACAATAAAAATCAACAAGGGATGTAGAAATGATTTGGTCAGATTCAAGCCCCAAAGTGATAGCTTTACCAAAAACCTGGTCACCAAGTTCAAGAGATGATTTACTAGCACAAGCACTGATAACACTGGCAAAGCTAAACTTGTCCATTTTCACGTCCAGCTTATTCATCCTACAAAAAATATCCAACGCCTCACTTGGACACGCATTCTGAGTGAGGCCAACCAAAATTGAATTCCATGAAATCAATGTTTTATTAGGCATCGTGTTAAAAATCCACTTTGCATCTTCAATTCTTCCACAATTACTGTACACAGTAATCATAGTATTAAGCAAGATTGCATCATAGACTTTGATCTCACCAAACAACTTGCAAGCTTCATGAGGGTGTTTACATTTAGAATATGCACCAAGCAGAGCACTAGCAACCACAATATCACTAGTCACCCCAATTTTACAAGCATGATCATGCATTTGCTTAACAAGTTCAACATTGAGCAAGCTACTAGCAGCACTCAAAACGTTTGCAACAGCAGAGAAGTCTCCCCAAACACCATTCCTACGCATCATGTTAAAGAGAGCCAATGCTTCCATTTCCTCACCATTTAACACATAACCCGAAATAATCGAATTCCACAGCACAGCACAAGGATCAACCTTATTATCAAAAACCCTTCTTGCGTCTCTCATTCTACCAGCATTTGCATAACCTGATACCAAAGCAGATAAAGAAAAGTCATCAACTTCATTCACAGAACCCACAACACGAGCAGCACTATCCAAATCACCACATTTCCCATAAAAATTAACTATCGAACTGCACAAGACCTTATCAAGTTTGAATTCAAAACCATCAACGAAAACACGCGCATGAACTTGTTTCCCACAATCAAGAGCAAACAAATCAGCACATGCACCGAAAACAGTTGACAACACAAACGCATCGCAGTGCACAGTTTCTGAGGAGTCCAAATTCATCTCCTTAAAGAGTAACAGAGCTTTTCTGGGATACTCATGTCGAGAATAACCATGAATGATGGAATTCCAAACAAGGGGATTCTTCACAGGCATGGCGTTGAAGAGAGTGTGAGCAAGTTGAAGGTGACCAGATTTGGAAAACGTTGAAATGAGGAGGTTCCATGAGTAATGGGTTTTGTGGGGCATGGCGTGAAACAATTGCAGTGACTCGTGTGTGTTGCCTGAGTTGATGTGAGCTTCGATGAGGGTGGTCCACGAGAAAGGGTTTGTTTGCGGCATTTCGTCAAACAGTTTGGATGCATCTTGAAGAGAGCCGCGGCGGGAGTATAATTGTAGAAGGCGGTTGGTGGTGATGACGGATGAATGTAGAGTACCAGTTTTGAGTAACGACAGGTGGAATTGTCTCGCTTCGCGAAGCGTGCGGCACACGCTATGCAACTCCATTTACACCCCTTGTCCATTCTTCATTATCATTGTCTGTGTGTATAATATAGCCTTTCTTACACTCCCTTCACGGCTAACGCCTGAGACTATGAAAGTTGGATTGATTGATTGATTTTATAATGGATTAGCGAAAACACTGTCACTAAGATGAGACTTTAACTAAAGACCAAGGTGTAAATTTGGATTACGACTCTAGGAAAATATCCAATAAAGCTGCTTTCAAACATAAAAATAAAATTCACAAAAGAAATTTAAGGGGAATATAGATAATGCTCTAGGGAAGTAGTGAGTAGTTTAAATTTGTGTTTCTCCAACGAAACTGGCGTGCTTTGAAACATACTAACTAGGTTGTACCATTAATATGTACTCATTTTGACTATCCTTGAATGGTCATGAAAGTTGTAATTGTCTGAGGGGAATATAATTTTCTTTGAATCTATTAGGGGATATGTATTTCAACTCTATAAATGATATTCCTGGAAATATATGAGTAGAAAATAAATATACCGATGTTTGTTACAAGTTTAAACCAAAGTTATTTTTAGATATAAAAGTTCTCATCAAATTATACTCAAACGAGAGGGTGGGAAACTGGATTACTATGGATGTGGGAATAATATTACTGTAACCCATAAACATCACTCTTACAATGATTCCGAGGAATATTATAAATATTAATCAAATATCTTTTTTTTTTTAAATTACTTTCAAATAGATTTCCCATTCTTGTATTCCTTGAAAACTTATTATTGCTTGGAATAAATTTGCAAAACTTAAAACAAACACCCCTTAAAATTATAAAAATTAATATCCTTAAATCCATATTTTGTTATTTATTTTAGTTCTCAAATATCTTTTTAGTTAATTAATTTAGTCATAATGTGTTTTTTTTTATCAACTTATACCATAAAATTATTAAAAAATAAGATATTTGAAAATGCATTTACAATTCAATACATTCAAAACGAGAAAGGTTCTTCTCATAATTTACACATGAAAGAGTAAAGTGTCATTTATAACCATTAAAAAAATTCGAATGTATCTTTCTCTCTCATTAAATAGTATAAGATCGCATTACCCTTCGTGTATAAATTATACATGAGAAAATCTATATATTAAAATAATTATTTATCTTTGATTAAATTTTTATGTGTTTGGTTTTTATTTTTATTTTATAATCATATATATAATCATATTATAATAAGAAAGAGTTAACGGTTTTAAAACATTTCTAGTTGAAAAAAAAACTTAGTTCTCAATTTGCACTTTACCATTAACATTTTTGCAAACACTCAAGAACATACCGTCAAATTAACAATTGAACTAAAAAAATGTAAAAGCTCAAATTATTGTCGTCATGAAGATACTTTCAAATTAACAATTGAAATAAAAAAATGTAAAAGTAATTTTTAAATATTAAAAGTAATTTTTAAATATTAATTCAACTGATAAATGTCAATATTGTTAAATTAGACATCATATCCCAAAATTTGAACCCCAAGACTTCTCGACTTATGTGAATTTCTAATAGTAATTATAACTATCACATCTGTAGGAAAGAAAAAAAAATGTAAAGGTGATAAAAAGGAGTAATGATAGATTGCAAAAACATGTTTGCGACTGAGACACTTTTGAGTAGTTTGAAAACATGTAACTGAAAGAGAAAGGTTTGAAAATATACTGAAAAAGATATGTTTATTAATGTTTCGGGAAGCTTAAATAGTAACTTAATTTTAAAAATTCTTGGTGTAGTTAATTGACTTTTCTTTAATGATATTAGCCTAATAAGCACGTCCAATTGAGAGTAAGATATTGCTAGCTATATAAACTGGCAAACTGCAGTGCCAGTGCACTGATGATAGCAATGATTGACGAGTAAACTAAGAAATGTCAAGTATGGCCTTATATACTTTGAGATATGATCAAATTCAGTCTTAATAACTCCTCGTGAGATCAACTATTACAAATTTAGCTGTTACAAATTCTGTCTCCACACAAACATCCGGCAGCTTGTAGAGCTAAATAAGGATGATGTCAGCACCAACACATCAGAGGCACAATAATGACTCGATCATACCGTTTCGTCGTCAATCATTTTGAGAGCACCACCTTGCAGATGAGTGTCAGAGGCACAATAATGGCGTGTGTAACTTGCCAATGCCAGTAAAGGAGCCGAATCCTGAGTATAACAACAGCAACCCAAATATAATGTTGAGCACTTCAAATTAAATGCAAAACAATTAAACCTGCAGAAGCAAATGGTAAAAAAAATTAAGAAATACAAGTATCTGGATTTTATTCTAGTCATATAAATTAGTTATTTGTAAGCACCTGGATAAAGGTATTCAGTTCGATTCATTTATAATTTAAGGAAAAAATGATTTTATGTATAATGAGGTATTTACCTTGCTCTGTGTATTTCTAAAATGAAAATGATTGTACTGCAACTTGAATCATTATAATTTCTAAACTGAAAATTTTCACTACTTTGTTAGTTACCATATTAGTTTATCATACATCATCAACATACTTTATCCTAATGCCATAATGTAAATTTCTATCAGTTTATGGTACATCAACACAGTTTGTTTTGATACCAAATTTCGTATATTTCTAAGAGACTTCCTTATTTGCATCAAGAGAAAGAATACAATCTGATAACTAAATATGGTTTTGGACTGATTACATTTCCTACTTTTATTGGCTCTTTGCGAGCTACATATGCTGCCTGAGGTAATCAACCCAAGTATTTCAGTCATTAAGGATCAGAATGGCATAAAGCCTCTTAAAGAAGGGTTAATAAAACCTAAATAATATCTGTTACAGGAAAGATGTTGAAAACTCTGAAATGCACAAACTGTGAAACATAACAGATCTTCGGTTTTGTATTCTATTCTTGAATATATAGTTAAATAATAAATTAAACTCATACAAATTTCTCTAAAAAGAAGGTTGAACAAATACCTGAATATTTGTAATTGGTGGAGATACAACTATCTTTGGCTCCATAGCTGAAATGGAACAATAAATTTGTATCTGCAACATCTCAAAACAAAAAGAGAACACAACGGAGATAGAGGCTCATTTCAATACGCAAAGAACATTGATAACTCATGCAAATTTATATTATGCAAGTTCATACACTGCTCAAAAAAGGAAAAAGTTAGCAAATAATACAAATATGAACCATACAAAATATGCAATGCCACAAAAGTGTTATGTAAAAGTCACAATGGAGAGCCACAAAAATGCAGAGTAATATCAATTTCTTCACCAAATAAGAGCTTGAAAAATGGACATGTTGGGAAGTCTTCAGACAAGAACTGGGAAATTGAGAACCTGTGAATGAAAATACGAAAATCATTTTTATCCTAACAAATAAAAAATATCAAAGTAAAAATATGCACACACAGGAATCGTGATATAAGAAGCAAAGGTTTTTCCGTACCAGATACTGGGAGAAAAACAAAAATGTCTTTCAATGAGAGAAAGCAACACAAAGGTGGAGAACACAGGTTCCCCAATGATCCTATTCCTAGCAATGTACGAAAATGATATCATAAACCAACCATTTTCTGAGAAACCATAAGTTATACTCAAAATGTGCTCCCCTTGAAGGATGTGGAAGACCCACATCCGTTGGGTCACCCATTATCAAACCATTTGTGTCACGCTTTAGATGTCTAGTCTTGGGGATGAGGAGGTGTGTTGAGGGTCTCACATTGAATAATTGGTTGAGCCTGAATAGTGATTTAAGTGGTGGACATCCCTCAACTTACAAGCCGATTTTGTGAAATTGATTTGGGCCCAATCCAAATTCTTAAGACAAATTATCCATCACAGTCTATACTTGCAGTTCCAAACAGTTATGAATTATGACTTCATCAAAACTCAACTCTCAAGCAGAAATGGCTTCATGTGTGCTTATTATACAAACATTAATCAGGTTTTTCCCAGATAGAATACTCCCCAAATTTATTTTATTTTATTTTTTGCTGTTAACTAATTTCCTCAAATGAATCATGAATTCATAGTCTGCTAACTGTCCCTCAAAGCCATTATCAATTGGCAATATTGTGGTAAAAGTGCAGTCTGTCCTTCCTCTTTGCATATGATTGCAACATCAAAAATAGACTCCTCCTTGTACACCTTAAATCCTGCCCATTGTCTTTCAGCAAAACCAGAAAATGTCCTGCTCACTGCAATTGCATTTTGCATATACTAGTCACCTGTAGCAGCACATCAAGGTACTAATCTAATTGTCATCATTACAGACAGGACCTTGATTATTGTCGTATTCCATTGTATACTTGCTATCAGTCTTAAAACAGGTGTGCCAAAAACAAAGATAAACTCCCCGGCTATGATGCATGCATTTTGCATGTTTGAATCAATTAATGTTCAAATTCATTAATTTTTTCGGCAATCCATTCTCCCAAACTTGGAGACTCGTGTTTCTGACAAGCATCAAGGGCTCTTTCCAACATGGAAAGAGTAGGCTCTATTGTCATTGTTTTCAGAGTTTTAAAAAAATTCTCGAGCTCATCCATGTAACCATGCCGACTGTAGAGTTCAATCATGCAGTCATAATGCTCAAGCCGAGGCACGACATGGTATTCATTGCTCATAGACTTAAAGCATTGGGTGCCAAACTCAACAAGGCCTTCTTCAACACAAGCAAGAAGAATGCCCTCAAAAGTCACATGGTCTGGTTTGATGCCTTCTGCTTCCATTATCCCAAAAAGTTCAAGTGCATCTCGTCCCCTATGATTGTGACAACACCCCAAAATTAAGGTATTCCACATGATCACATCCCTAGAAACGGCCCCCTTCAGAACCTCAACAGCGTACTCAAGATTGTAGCATTTACAGTACATGTAAATCAAAGCAGTCGTGATTACAGTATCTATCTGAAATCCATGTCTAATGATGAATCCGTGAATTTGTTTACCAAGGTGGAGAGCAAAAGTATTTGCACAAGCTGCCAAAAGGGTTCCAAAAGTATACTTGCTTGGTTTTGTCTCCCATTGCATCTCTGAAAACATTGTTAGTGCTTGCTCGCTTAAATGATGATGACCACAGCTTGCCAATAAAGCATTCCAAGAAACCTTGTCACGCCAATTACTCATCAGGTGAAACCAAACTCTGGCACTGTTCAAGTTCCCACATTTACCATACATGTCAAGAAGGGCATTGCCGACCATAAGGTTTGAATGGAAACGATGTCGATAGACATAGCCATGAAGCTGTTTCCCCATTTCATGATCAGAAAGTCCCGCAGACGCATTTATCATCAAACTAAGAGTGACATGATCCACGTCCTTAACATTCTCAAGCATTAAACAAACAAAATCTAATGCCTCAGACCATTTAAAGAATCGAGTATACCCCGCCAACATAGCATTCCATGAGATCACATTTCGTTCAGGCATCTCATCAAAAAGCTTTCTTGCCTCCCAAGTTTTCCCACTCATTGCATACCCTGACACAATGCAAGTCCAAGACACCAAATCTTTTGAACCAAGCTGATGAAAAACCCTAGAACCATTCTCCAATTCACCACACTTGACATACATTTTGATAAGTGAGCTCGAAACAACATTATCCTCATGGAGTCCCCATTTCACAACAACCCCGTGAATTTGCATCCCCTCCTCAAGTGCACTCCTACTGGAACAAGCAACAAGAGCATTAGAGAATGTAAAATTCAAAGGCCTAACTCTAGCAGAAAACATACGCTTGAACATCAAAACAGCTTCCTTAGCATCACCAACATCAAGATACCGCCTCACAATAACATTCCAAGTGACAGCATTGCGAAGAGGAATTTCATCAAACATCCTGCGAGCATCAAGCATAACCCCACATTTAGCATAAACATCAACAAAGGCACTTCCAATTATCACATTGTCACAAAAACCAAATTTTAGGACAAGCCCATGAACCTGTTGGGAGAGAGGAAGCTCAGAAACAGCAGCACAGGAAGCAAGAACGCTTGCAAAGGTGACTTCATTTGCACGAACATTAGACCTATTCATGGAAAGGAACAACGAAAGGGCTTCGTTTGGAAACCGCAACCGAGAATAAGCGGTGATCAAGACGTTCCAGGAGCCACCATCTCGTTGAGGCATTTCGTCGAACAGTTCCCTTGCGTCGCGAAGAGAAGAGCATTTAGCATAGGCTTCGAGGGCGCGGTTGAGGAGGAAAGTGGGTGGGTTGGGAGATGTGGTGGTTAAGTGGAACTGAACCTTGCGGGCTGCGACGATGGCTTTTAGGGAAGAACAGTGACGGAAGAAGTGGGCGTAGAGAGAGAAAGGGAATGGTAGTGGGAACGCGAAGAGAATGGATGCGGCTTTTAGGATATGACCCGCTTCTAGGGAGTTGAGGATTGATTTGATCACTTCATTGGTAGTGGTGGCGGCGGCGCGTGGGTTTAAGTTCATTGTGGAGTGGAGGAGTTGGTTCAGTTTTACTGCACTAGCTCAGTCGGTGTATTTTTTGTGCATGTCCACGGTAATTGCCGATCCTTCATTCTTTCGTCGTGGTTTTGTTTAAATGGCCACTTTTTTTAAATTATATTTCCTCTATCGCAAAGTATAAGTAAAAATTCCATCAAATATATCAACTTTTTTAATCAACTTTTATTTTTTTCGCTAATATACATGAGTACTTTTTGGTACAAAGTATTCATTATTTTACTTAAAAAAAATAAAAAACAACACATTCTAAAATCAATGTAAAAATAAGTGTAAAAATTTGAATATCATTTGCAATAGTTATATACAATAATTATAGAGACAATAAGATATAGAGAAAGAAGTTTTATATGTCTAGTTTTAATAGTAATTATACCATGCAACTACTATAAGTTTTGTATGAAGTAATTATTAAGTATATAAAAAATATAATTTATATATTTAATATTTTAAAGTTTAGAATAAATATGTGATGATTAATATCTCTTAAGAATTCATTTAGTCTATTGCTACTACTAGAGCTCTCACGTGTTTGGTTTCCTTAATATAAACTAAATACCAAATTGCTAGAATTGTCTACGTATGAATCAAAGCTATGGATAAATTCTCCTTCAATATGTTCCAATTCTTTTGATTTCTATTTCTCTATTAATGTTTGACAAAGTCATAGCTCATACTTATTTATCGTTGTCTAAATGTTGTTGCAACGTCATGAAGAAAATATATTTGAAATGAATAACCTCTAGAAACAATGATTTAAAAATATGCCAAAAACAAACCATCATCCAACGACTAATTACATATTTGTCACAACCAAGAAGGATATGGCAAATGGTCTCATCATGAATCTCGGAGCAAGGACACGATGACAAACAATGAACTACACACATACACACATGCAATGAAGTTATAGTTGGAATGTAGTCTCTGCACACGCCAAAGAAATTTTTTGATCTTTAATTAAAAATCATGGGTCCAAAACATCATGAGAAACTCTATATTCTCTCATGTCTTGATTGCATATCTCGTGTCAGATTTAATCATTAGTTGTACCTATAACAAACTACGCCACACAAAACTTGACTTGCTAACAAGCTTTGCTTCAAGAAAATTAGTTTTAGGAAAATATTTAGCTTTGTATAATTGAGAAACAAGAGAGCCTGGTTAGTTCATGAGTCTCCGACCTTGTTTTTGCAATATCAAAGACATAAAGGTTCCTAAATCCCATTCCACTATTTTTCTTGCTTATAGTAAACTTATCTCGTCATCCAATGTAATGAGACAAAAGGAGTAGCTAGCAAATAACACATGACATATGGACTCTGATCTGAATGGTCAAGAGGAATTCCTAACTAAAAATAGTGAATATAAGGAATGCTGTAGAAACAAAATTAGGAGACAATATCTTATTGAAGAATTTGGCTCTCCCCATTGAATCCTTCTTCTTTTAGATTATTATATATGTACTAGATATTTCACTTTGTAATTCCTCCAAATGGGAATGTTTTCATGGTACTTGTTGTTAATTCCATCAATATCAAATACTCTTACTGCACTTTCTTCTTGGATGTCCTCTTCCGTCGAAGCTAGAAAACTCGCAAGCACATGAACAAAGTCAATCACAATCATCACCTTCATGTACTTCTCACCGCCGTCTACAGTTAAAATAATGGTATGATATACATTAAAAAAAAAATTAAGGAATTTTTTTTAATGCGGTCATATTCATACACCTTAATTAAATGCAGAAAAATCAGAAATCTTGAATTTGAAGATAGTCTTATGGATATCAATGTCTTTCAGTTAATAATTAAGATGTATTTGCGTGACAAAATCTCTTTATACTTATAATGTATGTGAATTAAATTCAATATAATACTAAGTTTATCCTTATATATAAGAACCTCTTGAAAAATTTAATTATCCATCTTTATAAGATCCTCTTTAAATTTACAACTACGGTGGTCACTTTTTTATTAACATATCTCTAATTAATTTATATTTTTTTTCTACAATAAAAAATAAATACTATAATAAAAATATTAACTAATTCTCTTTTTTGAAGAATAAATATAAAAAAAACAATATTAATTATTAATAAATTTAATATTACTATTAATTATTAATAAATTTAATATTACTATTAATTATTAATAAATTTAATATTACTATTAATTTTATTAATTCTCGTGATTAGATCTTATATAAAGGAAGAAAGGTAATATAATTCAACATATTTTATTTATGATATCTTGATCGTCAAAGATTCTCGTGTCTAACAGGAGTAGTGTTTTTTTCCTATCCTAGAGGAGCAGTGTTTTATATTAAGGAACGAGTAATTTTTGGTGTACATCTATTTGACATTCTAATAAAATATTTAATATATAAAAATAATTTTATTTATTATTTAAAATTTGGTTTTCAAAAGTTAATAATATCAATGGTAATGTGAAGTTTTGAATCACCGTAGAGTCTTTGAAATTCCGTGGTATGCACCCAACTTCGCCCAGTGATCAACTACTATTAATAGTGGTGTCAAATGGATGTATTATATATTGATGTACACCTATCATTTCTGTAATTTTAAAGTACTCATATGCAATTAATAAAATTAATACTGAGACCCATTAATTAAAGAATCTTCCAATAAATATCTTTTGATACGCAAAGTAAGAGTTGAACTCCAACCAAGTGATTAAGCGATTCAAAATCTACCTCTTCTTTGGGATCAAATGTGTTTAAGATTGTATTTAAAAGTAATGACTATTTGTAGTTATTTATTTCTCCATTATAAAGGGTAAATGTGCCACTGAGAATGTTTAATTATGATGGCATCAAAGACCCACGTCAGGTGCTGCAATAGATTAATTATTAAGTGAATCAATACACTCTCATGAACCATATCTTTCTTTTCAATGCACAATCATAGCTATCTTCCCCATTACGAATTCGTTAATCATTATCTTCATTGTTAATATGATAGTAATGATTCTAACAAATAATACTCTTCCGTCTCATAAGGGGTGTTTATTCAGATTTTTACTCATAGAAAAAAATAATTAAATTTACATTAAAATTTATGTATAATATTCATTTTGTTTTTTTTTTTTTAAAGTAACACTGAGAGGAATAAAATATCGAATATACCCTAAACAATAGGATATCACATGTCATAATGGAAGTGCAACTCGAGAGAGATGGATAGTTTAGTTGGTATACGTCAAAATCATTTGTCAACAAAGTGTCAATGAAGTTCTCCAACTCCTAACATTGTTTGTCAAACAAATGTTTTTACAGTAAGTAAAATTAGTTCTTATTGGTATTTCTCCATCCTTTTAAAACACCATTGGTGGTCTTGTGCTCATGTGGTTGTTTTTTCTACCAGTTTAGGTTCGGTTTACTTTATTTTTATTTTCTCTTAAACTAACAAATATGAAAGAACATATTTTTTTTTACTATTTTTATAATTTTTGAAAACATATGAAACATTTTTAAAATTTTGAAAATACTATTTATTTTTTATTTTTAAAAATGCATCATTCTTAATTTGTCTTTCATCTTTTTATTATTTCAATTGTTCAATAAACAAGTCTTTTATTTTCTTGTTGAAAATTTAAATTGAAGTGTTTTTAGAAAATAAAAAAAGAAATAATTTACCTAAAAATCGGTTAAATTGGGTTAAAGTGTGAAATTTCTTTGTTCTTCTTCTCGTTTTCCTGCTTTCTAGAAGTAACAACTGATTTTTTCACAAGAAAAAGTAACAACTAGCCATGACTCCCACAATATATTTTACTAGTATATTTGAAAAACGAAATTACAAATAAAAATAATCTGCGTGGACTTTATATGTATAGATAATTATGTTACGTATGCCTCAAGATACATTATATTTAGATCGACAAAAGTGTGCGTGAGAAAGACCACAGGATGGAGAAAATTAGCAAAGATTATGGAGCGCCTTTTTTATTCACAAAATTAATAATTACTATTTTTTAGTATAGGGGACGTAATGCCAAGTGCCAACAAACAGAACCAAACGATTATATATCAAGAAATAATGGTAAATAAAGAAAATGTTGCAATTCATCTAGAAGACAATTTGCGCAATGTCAAAACGTCTTTATTAGTGATTTTATGTTGAAGGCACAAAAGAGACGATTATAATCTCCACGAGTGGCACAAGAATACTGAATAATACAAGAAAAGTCACGCTGTGTACACAGCCAGTTCATAATTTGTGGGATTTGATTTGTTACTTCACGACTCTTCATATTCAAGGTTCATTTTCTGATGCACAGCCACGCGGTATCAAAACAGATCATTTCCTTAAGAGATGTTAAGTGGATGTACACCAAAAATAAATTTTAAAGATGACACATTTTTGGTAAATAATATATTTTTTTACAAAAGTAGTTAATTAAAAGAGAATATATTTTTTCAAAAATAATTGATTTACAATTTAATACCTCTAATTCTATATAATAAAAACAAAAAACAAATACAAAAGAGATAATTTAATATTATAACGTTAAAAGATTATTTTAAATACAACTCTAAAATCAATTTCACACTCACATGTATAGGAATTAAATGCATTTCTAGTAAATATAAATAGATAAACAAATATTAAGGTAACTTTAGAGATTACTACATTTTAAAATCTTGTGATTTTTTTATTAGAATAAAAAAATAAATTGAAACTTTTTATTATATAAGATCATAACTTATGATTCATAAATACTAGTTATTTTTTAATTGTCGTTTTATAAACAGGGAAAATCTGTAAATATAGC
>JBBPBP010009777.1:58311456-58340172 GCA_037974735.1 Cicer chorassanicum | reverse complement strand
TAAATTGCGATTACTATATCAACTCTCACACAAGTGTCAACCTCAACCATTTAATCTAAATTAATAATTGAGATTATTTAAAATTAATTTAGTAATTGTGTTATTTGAACGGTCATATTTATATGTATTTATATGATACTTCATTCAAAATTAAATATAAATAAAAATAATTATTGAAAAATTAATATCTAATTAAAAATTAAGACATATTAACTTTTTAATTATTATTTTATTGATATTTTATTTTGAGTAATATTAACTACTAAATTTTCAAAAAATATTCGCCTTCGACCCTTAAATTTTTATAAACCGTCGTGACTTTTTATTATAAAAGAGAATCTAAATTAAGAAACAAAAGGGCCAAGGTAATCAATTTACTTTTTTTTAGCAAAAGACTAATCAAAAAGCATATAAACACGTATCTAGAAGGGCGTGTTATTAATTTATTACACATTGGGTTAGTGTTTCTTATAATTTCATCATCATCAACAATTTATAATTGAAGAGGGTAGACATGAAAAGGTCACAGCCGAATGTATCCAATTTTTTTTTAAAAAAGAAAGTCACAATCGTGGTAGCCGAAGGTATTGAAAAAGATATCCTTACATAATGGACACAGAATCGTTAATCTAATAATCTTATTTTAGTTTTTAAAATGATTGATTATTTGGAGAAAGAAAATGAAAGAGAAATACAGAAGGCAGTGCATATTAAAAAGACAAAAATAAAATATAGACATGCGAAAGGGAATGGCCTACATATCCACTTCCATCTAGAAAACATTGACTTTAGGGATCCAAAATTAAACATCTCTATTTATTTCTCACCCCAAATCAATTAATCTCCCATCCAAAATATTTGTTTCCAACAAGTTAGTATTTACTCCATCTCACTCACATATTAATAAAAAAAAAAGTGTATAAGTCAAATAAATTAAAAAATACTTTTACTATAATATCATTATTCAGTATCAGAACATTCACAATTATTATTTTGAAAAATATTAAATTAAAAATAATATCATAATTTAATTAAAAGATACAATTATAAAAAAAATGCTCATTAATAGTACATATTAATAACTCAAATGTAAAATTTTTATATTAAAACGTGCTTTTAATTCTTTAAAAATCTAAACAATGTTTTTTTTTATTGAAACACGAGAATACATGTTAACGTGACTCATAAAAGAATAATTAAATTATATTATAAATTAAAAATAATCATTCATTTTAAAATAATATTTTTTATAAATTAATTGTTTATTTGTATATTCTTAAATTTTAATTCAACATATTAATATTGATATTATTAAATTTGACGTTTTGTTTCGAATTTAAATTATATAAATTAATTATAATACTTATTTAGCTATAGAAAAAATAATAGTTAATTTGTATGAGCATAGAGTAACTTTAAGACCCTTTAAAGCTCAGCTATGACGTCGGTGAACACATCACCTTAATTTAACTCTGCTTTCAAAACAAACCAACTACACACAAACTTTCACAACACATTTCATTTCACCACCAACATAGGAAGAAAAAAAAAAGAATAGAACCATGCTTGATCCAACAACAACACACCACCTCAATAATATTTCTCTTGATTTGTACGATGAAACAAGACACCTAAAATGGGAAGCAACAAATTCAAATTTGTGGCCTTCAATGAACATGGATTATGATGATGATGATGATGATGAACCTCGATGGACTATGACAAGCCTTTCCCCTGTCTCAAGAACCGAAGCCATAGCACGAGGACAAAAAGAGCTCATGGAAATGGTTCAAAACATGCCTGAATCAAACTATGAACTTTCCTTGAAAGATCTCGTGGAACATCATCACAGGGTTAGAGAAGAAAATACGAATGATGAGAATAATTCAAACGTATATGGTAGTGGTAGCAAGAAGATTGAAAAAACACCGTCACAGTTGAAGAGAAATGGGAAAATTGATCGTGGAGGTTTTTACCTTAAAGTGGCGTTTCCTTTTTCTTTAGGATCTAAAGAGAAAAAGAAGAAGAAAAATGAGTTGTTATCAGTGAATAGTAGTTCAAGAGTTTCACCTAGACCTTCAGCAGTTTGTGATGGATCGGTAAAAGGTGTTGATAAAGAGAAGGAATGGTGGAAAAAGAGTAGTTTGGTGTATAAAGAGAGTGATAGTGGTGAATCGAGTATTAACAGTGGAAGCGTGAAAAGCTCTCGTAGTAGTAGCAGCAATAGTAGTAGCAGCAGAAGAATCAGAAGTAACAGCAGCAGGTATGAAAATTTTATTTATTAGCATGTATAATTGATTAATTTATTGCTGGTGGATTTTTACTTTGGTTGTGTGGTTCAAAATTATTAGTCGGATCAGATCAGAACATTCAGTAGTTTGTGCTTCAAATTTATTTGTTTCTTAGGAAATAGTACATGTGTTTGTACCTGGAAAATTTTGTGTTCATGTTGGATGTGAAAGTAAGTTATATTTATTTATATTTGAGGTAAATAAATGTAAAAACTTTATTGGTTATGTTCTAGGCATACTAATAAATTTTTGGATGTAATGCAGGAGGCGTGAGAAGAATGGTGGTTGGTGTTGGCCTTTGTTTCGCAAACGAAAAAGCCAATCGAAAAAGTAAAAGATCGATGCCTATGATGAAACAGAGTACTCTGTGATTTAGTAGTAGTCGTGTGACTTGCAAGCCTTCTTTATTTTCTTCGTATAAACTCCTCGCAAAATCTGGTGCAAGTCATTTGAGAACTACTAGTATTTCGTTTCATTGTAACTTCCAATTAATTATCAGACAAGCTTGGTTTGGGAGTTACTAAAAAATATGTAAGAATTAAACTTGTACAAATATCATCATGTATAATGTCAGGGCAGGGGAGGTCCCATGTCAATCTCAACTTTGGAATTTTTGACATATTTTCCTTTATATGTTTATTTCATGTTCTTGACCAAATAAATTAAATTTTTGCATAATATATTATGTATTTATCTCTGCAGCAGTGCTTCAACTATCTTTCCTCATGTTCTAGGTAGCTTGAGATAACAACATTAACTCTTCTTAACTGGGCTAGCACCTGTATTTTTCCTCATTTACTTCCTGGAGATAGAATGAGGATTTGTACAATGCACTTCTAATGGAAGACATATATCCATGTTCTGCATCAACATGATATCGATACGATGATTACATTTAATTAATTAATTTTCTTAAATTATTATAGATATCAACATGTTGTAGTTAATATGAATGATACATAACATTTAGTTAACTCTAATGTAAACTTTGAACAAAATCTTTTTTAAATATCTTATTGACTTAATTGTTATTTTGGTTCATCTATTTTTACCATTTCACAAAATTAGTTTATCTATTTTAAAATTCAACCGTTTTGGTCTTTTATTATATTTTTTAACTAAAAAATATGTTGTGACGTATTTTAAACGACGTATCATATAATATGGATGTTGAATAATTAATATTCATAAAAATACAATAAGATCCTTTAGAAATTTCATTTTTATAATTTAACTTATAAGATATAAATAATTAATACATCTAAATGAGTCACGTCATTAAAAATATATTTAATCACCATTTTTTAGTTAGTTAAAAAATCTAAAAAAAATATTAAAATTGTTAACTTTTTAAATAGAACAAATAATTTTATGAATTTGTAAAAATACATCGAAACTAAAATTAAGTCGATCTACCTCAAAATACACTACTTCAAATCAAATTTCTTTAATTGACCGAAAGTAATTTTTTTGAGGTCAAAGGCAAGAGTTTCATTTGTTTGTCTCAAACACTGAGAAACGTAGACACAAGTTATATGTACTTGACACAACTTCTGTATTCTAACATAAACCACCATTCTCGTGGTGTGCTGTGAGACAAGCTATCAATTAGTTCTAAATTAATTGTCGATTATGTAGTTAGTTATGAAACTTTATTGGTTAATGTGTAGTTCATTAGTTACACATTATAATCTATATTTAATTGATAATTAATTCATAACTAATTTTATAATTTACCATGGATTATGTGAAATGACAATAGATGAGGATGAATTGAAACTTGAAAGAGAAGAACATAACGTCACTTTCGAGAAGAAAATACTTTTGATTAAATGATTGCTGGCTTTATAGAAGCCTTAATTCCCAAGGCCTACATATCATATATCAAGTGTACATTGATCAAACCTTGTAATTGCTTGGAATCTTACTTTGACGCTACATTTGCTAAATACATTTTTTTTTTTTTTTTTATCATACTTTTGTCAAATACACAATTTTTCATTCTCGATTTCTTTTGAAAAATAAAGAGAATCTCAACTCAATTTTTTGTATGTAAAATTAATAAACGTGTAATTTATAAAAAAATATTACAAATATACACACTAGAAAGAGAGAAAAATAGAGATGATGTTAACTCTTAAAAACTATAGTAATTGTATTCTTTATATTTTTTTAGAAATAAAAGGATTTTAATCTATTTTTCTTTACTATATTTTACTTATAATTAAGATTGGATATATTATATAGACTAAAGGTGTACGCGGGTTGGGTTGGACCGGTTTCGACAAAGTCCGATACCCGAGTCGATCGATTATCTTTGGATTTGGTTGAATTCTAAATTCATATTTTTTTATTTAACTCGAACCGATCCGATCAAGAACGAGTTGGGTTAGATTGAGTTGGCGGGTTATACGTAAATGGTAACCTGTTTTTTATTTTACGGAAAAATATATTGAATGAAAATACATTTAATACTGAACGTCTAAAAAACTATAAAATTTCAATCAAATCATTCAATTCTTTAATAAAACCAACAACCTCTCACAAAAAAAAAAATCAAACAATTTTCAAATACATAAATAAATTCAACAAGTTCCAACAGTAAATCCAAGCAATAAAATAAATCCAACAGTAAATCAATAAAATATGAAAATTCATCAATTCTAAGCAATGTCAACTTCAAGTATAAGCACTTAACAAGTTCCTTAAATTATAAAAGGGAACAATTGAGAATCTGCAAAAACAAAATATCAATCACAAAAGTGAGGAGATAAAGAAGAAGAAATAATAAATAAGTAAAATATGCATTAAATAAAGCAATAACAAGTACCTTAAGATGTAGTAGTGACTGTGTTAAGCTCAGCAGCAGTCACTCCAACATCAATTAAAACCAATTCAGACGACTCTAAAATTTTAAATACAATACACAATCTCATTAGCACACCAAATGATTAAAAGAATAAAACAAAAATAAAGGAAAATCAATTTGAAAGTTAAAATAAAACAATCGTACTCGACTCAATCTTTTGTACTTCAACCAACTTAGTTGCTAAGTCAATTTTCTTAGGAGATTTGATTCAATTTTGGGTACAAATCAAAGCTTCAATAGCAGTGGCATTTAATGAACTACGAAATGAATCGAGGATTCGACCTCCTGTACTAAACGCTGACTCAGATGATACAGTAGACACTAGAATAGCCAAAATATCTTTAGTTATGCGAGAAAGAACATGGTACTTATTTGTTTTTCCTTTCCACCATTTATGAATGTCAAATGTAAGGAGTCATCTTCAACACCATCCTCTGAATACCTATCCAACTTATTTTTTTGCAACTCACCTTGTTTTTTCTTCATGTTCAATCTAAACAAAATTTCCCGATCATCCTCATCCCCCTTTTCAATGTTAGACTGTGAGTGCTTGTTGAGGTTCGAGGTACTAAAATCACTAGCTTCATTAGTAATGGGATACAAAACAATATAGTGTTCAATCAATTTACTGATGAGATTTTTTAGTTTTTCCATCATATCGTCGGACTTATCAGTGCCATACATTCTCTTAAAAACAAAACTCAATATACTCAAGCTTATAACGGGGATCAAGAAAAACAACAACAAATAGAAGAAAATTTATCTCACCACTATCCCAATATTTGTTAAATTTTACTTGCATATTTGCAGTCATCTTTTTCAAAATAACATCCTCTCTGTTCTTCCATTTAGTTAATGTTTTCTGAATTTCAATCAACTCTTTAAAATAAGAGTTGGTTGTAACATGTAATGACCTAGAAAAAGAAAGAGTCACTTTATAGAAAGTTTTCAAAAACTTCACAAAAACACGGGAACGCTCCTAATCAGTTTCATTAGGACATCCTCATATCTCACTACCATTAGACACAAATGCCACATCAACAAGTTTTAAACGATAAAATGCATGCTCATATTGTTCAGCAATATCCAACATAAAAAAGGTGGAGTTCCACCTAGTTTGTACATCAAGTGTTACCATTGTTTAGAACATACATTCACAGCTTTTGCACACTTCTTAAAAGTAGCCAACCTACTAGGAGAAGATTTGACAAACTTACATGCAACCTTATTTTTGCAATTGATGAGTCAATTTCCTTCAAGCCATTGGTGACAATCAAGTTCAAGACATGTGCATTACATCTCATATGTAAGTACTTCCCATTAAATAGAGTACGACCTTTCCAAAGAGTCATGCTTCTATTTAAATATGCAATAGCCAAGTTGTTAGCACTTACATTATCAACAATAACACAACAAATAGACCTAATCCCCCACTCTTTCATGCAATTTTCTAAAGTTATCCCTATGGTTTCACTTTTGTGTCGGAAATCAAACCAAAACTTAATATCCTCTTCTTCAAATCTCACTCATCATCAATATAATGAGCTGTTACACACATATAATTCATATTTTGGATCGATGTCCAAGTATAAGTGGTCAAAGACATCATTTGTTTATTTGCAGACGACATACTTTTCAACTTTTCCTTCTCGTCAAAATACAATTGCAAGCAATCTATAGCAATAGTAACACGAGAAGGAATTTTAAATCTAGGTTGAGTCTCACTCATGAATTGTTTGAACCCTTCATTTTCTACATATTTAAAAGGGAGTTCATCAATAATTGTCATCTTTGCTAGTGCTATTCTAATTCTCTATTGATTAAATTCAATAAGTTTAAAACTAATAATATTAGGGTCATCATCATTTTCCTTTTCAAGAACAATTGTCTTTTGTTTCTTATCAACTTGCCTATTTGGATTTATAAATTACTTATTTTTATGTTTAAGCAAGTTAATGGTTCCATGACTAGAAGAAGCTGCATACACTTTCCCACAATGCTTGTTGTGATGAAGCTTGTTGTGCTTGTGGAGAAAATTGATAAGGAGCTTCTTGTACTCGTTCCATTTGTCTAAAATCTATGCAATAATATAGTTAGAAAATTTCAAAGGTAAAAGGAAAAGTAAGAGAAAACAGCTAGCACGGCTACTTGGTCCACCACATTACTTTCATTATTACACATAAACCTACCAACCATTCTAGTATACTAAGCTATCATAATTTTTTAATAGTAGTGCTTCATTTATTTATTTTTAGAGTACTTGCTATTTTTAAATAAAATACTAAAAAAAAGTTTAATAGATTTAAATGTAAAAAATTTAAATTAAATTCATCATAAGCATCATCTTTTGCATAAGCATCATTTTTGCTCATAAATAGTATTTAACTCAAAAAAAAAAAATTGTATTTAACAAATGTAAAAATTTTAAACTAAATTCATTATAGGCATACACATAAGTTTTCAATTTATACATTTATTATGCAAAATTATAACAAAATATAACATTTAAATAAATAATATTTAACTCAAAAATTAGATTGTTGTTTTGAAGGAGACAATTCAAAGATTACATACGAATTTTATAAGTAGGTATATACGAGATTACAAGGTCAAAATAAATTAAATGCTAAACTGCGAGACATTGAAGGGGAATCACTAAAGCCCACTCTCAAAACAATAAAAAAATTAGTATTTAGCTTAGACACGTGAACATCTTGCATCAACTTTCATATAAAAATAACTAATTCGTATAAAAATCAATTATGAGCATTGCAGAACAAAAGAAGAAAGTGAGTGGCGGCGCGGCTTCAGGAAGCCTATAACAGAAGAAGAAGAAGAAGGTGGATGACAACAACTAAAGATCTGAAGAAGATGAGTAATGAAACTGCTATCAAACAAAATTTAAAAAAAAAAAAAATTACCGGGTTAGATTTACGGGTTCAAATTGTTAAACCTATTACTCGAACTAAATATAAACAGATTTCAACGGTTTGGATCGGATTGGACCCAAAAGTGACATGATACGAATAAAAATCGAATTGAGTTGAGTGATCGGGTTGGCGGGTTGACCCGCACCCATAGACACCCCTAATATAAACCATGATTTTATAATGAAAGAAAATGTTCAGCGATGGACCTATGTAATGATTTTGCTTTTCCAAACAAAAAATAGCTTTTCATCATAATTTTTGGAGTTTTTTTGGTGCTCACATGTTAGAATCTTGCATTTGTTTTACCTTGTATGTATTTTTATTCTTTAGGCTCGTCTGGTTCTTGAGTAAAAAAGAAACTTTTTTAAGTAATAAATAAATACTTGTTTGGTTCTGTTCTATCATATACTAATTGTTATTTGTTGGAACATAATATGTTATTATGTGAATTGAAAAAAATAATTAAATAAATAATAATATTTTGTTGAAGTCCCACATTGGAATTTTTTTTTTTTGAACTCCCACATTGGAAAACTCTCCTATTTTGAGTATGCTAAAGTCTCACATTGCTTAGAAATTATATGTGAGCTTGCTTCCATCACTATATAATGAGTATCAATCTATTGAGAAAAGCACACCAAAGTTGAATGTTTTTCCCAACTTTCTCTTTTCTCCCTCTTTTATTCTGCTCGCCTATTTTCGAGCCACTTCTCCCCTTTCTTTTTGTCCCTTCGGTTTTTAGAGCAGTTATTATGCCGCAGTCCCTTCGGTTTTTTAGAGCGGTTATTATGCCGTAGTCCATTTGGTTTTTAGAGCGGTTATTATGCCGCAGTCCCTTCGGTTTTTTAGAGCGGTTATTATGCTGCAGTCTCTTTGGTTTTTTAGAGCGGTTATTATGCCGCAGTCCCTTCGGTTTTTAGAGCGGTTGTTATGCCGTAATCCCTTCGGATTTTAGAGCGATTTTTGTGCATGCGAATGACTTTATCGTCATATTGAGAGTGTCTTTAACTGCCATATTGAGGGTGTAATTCTAGAACGGTTTTCTACAGTGCAATGGAACTCCGATACAATGAATCTGAGCTGTTTTATCCTGGAGACTTCGTGGTTGATAGTCTGCCTTGCACAATTTGGGCAGTGTCGCGAAACGTCTTAAAGAGAGCGACCTAGTCCGCGACTCAACCCAGTAATATCTTCGGTGGCATAAATTGTGATTTTAAAGAGTTTTTCGAAACTCAAAAACAACAATTTTAATAAATGACGTACCTTAATAGATAATTTCATGAGTTTTCTTCAGCCTCTACGAATATGTCATCAGACATATGATACTCTGAGTAGCAGCTTACAACATACATATCCATAACAAATAAGCAATATATATTTCTCACCTGTTGAATCTTGCATTTGTTTTACCTTGTATGTATTTTTATTCTTTAGGCTTGTCTGGTTCTTGAGTAAAAAAGAAACTTTTTTAAGTAATAAAAAAATACTTGTTTGGTTCTGTTCTATCATATACTAATTGTTATTTAAATTGAAGAAAGATATAACTAATCTTGTGACCTCTATCATTAATCTAAATAAATCTTTCGGAATTAAAGGAAACACCTTACATACCAATTGATGTTGCAGCAGAGGAGATTGGCTGCAGCAGAGGAGATCAATCTCTCATGATGTGGCGAGCAATGTGTCAATCCTGTTTTAAAGACACGATGAAATTTAGTATTTAAGGTATTTTGAATAGGATTTGTTTGGGTGGACAACATATATAATTGAGTTAAATAAATTTTTAGTCATACAAAATTATCATGCAGTTTTAATTTTTATTGTTAAAGCAATATATATATTTTTTGATGAATTTTTTCATGTATATTTATGATATTATAAAAAGTTCATCTACAAAAAATAAGTTTTAAATTCAATTTCTAAATTCCTATTTTCATTGTTTTAATCTTGATATTTTAACATTTAAAGACATTCATATTTAATTCATCTAAAGTAAAAAAATTCTAAAGTTTTGTGAAATTTCTTTTTATAATATTCTAAACATGAGTGCAAAAGTTCATTTAAAAATTTTAAAATTAAAAGACAATTAATCATATTCTGTTTCAACAATGATTAAAAGTAGTATCTATAGGATTTTGTAGGAACTACAAAATGTATTTTTATTTATAAAGACTAATACTGAAAATGTCGAAACTTTATAAGAACTAAAAAATATACTTAACCCAAACAAAATTAATGTTCAAACAAAAAAAAAACATATTATATTAATTGTTATTTTTTTTTGATAAAAAATGAAATTAAACTACGAAACCAAATGAAGGAGACTATTGATTAGCAAGCAAGTCAGCATAATGATTCACCTGGCGGAAGACATGACAAACAGAAGTTCTAAAAAAAAACGTTGGTGAAGGGAAATAATCTTTTGGATAAGAGTTTTTTTGTTCCATATGGTATAAGAGGATTAATAAAACCATTAAGAGAAAATTTAGACGTGACGATGTTTAAGATTCATCGGCAGAGCAACAAATTTGTCAATTTGAATAGTTCAACCTACACCGCTGAATTGGAGCCTAATATGCTATAGAAGTCTTTTAGGAATCTCTCATTTTCATCCCAAACCAAACCACCACAAGTTGAGATATATGTTCTAATGAGAACCATCAATATTAATTTTAAAAAAGTCATGAGAAGGAGATTTCTAAGACACCTTGATATTTTTTCTAGGATGAACAAGGATTCTCGTTAATCGTAATGCAATTAGAAGAGTTAACTAAGTTGGCATAGTTGGCCACTGCATGCAGATTATGTCCAAATAATTATCTTGCTAGAGAAGACTAAATTATTCTTCCAAAACTCATAGACTCAAAATAATATTTGCCAAAGGTAAGAGATTGAACATATTTTGGGTTAATTAATAGATTGTAAAAATAAACTTTTATATAATCTGAAATAAAAATTTACTAGGCTAAATATAAATATCTTTTTTTATAAAAAAAAATCACAAATATAAGTGTTTGTATGACTGTTATAAAAAAATGTGTTTATATGACTGATATTTTTAAAAGCTCTTTTTAATAACTATAATTTTTATTTATTTATTTTGGGTCAAATGGTAACTTTAATTTAAAAACAATGTTTTGGTTCAATAGAAATTGGGCCAAATCACACTCATCATAGGTTACCATTTAAATAGAAAAAATGTTCATTCACTCCTTTCATTTTGTTTATCCACCTCCCAATAACCATCAAAAGTTAAAATTTAATAAGAATAAACAAATATGGAATTTGGATGACCTGCCACTTTAAATAATTGACAATTAGCATTTTATATAAGAATAAAAATAAAAGCACTTTCTTCGACATAAAAAAAAAAGCCTTTTACCTTTTTAGTGATATCGGGCCTGAGCGTGAATGAATAAATATATACAATGATATCAATTTTGACAAGAGACACCGCTAAACATTGATGATTTAATGCAATAATTCTTTTGGAACAATCTCACTAAATACACATATATTAGTTACATTTTACTTGTATTTATGGCTAGCAAATATATACTCGTTCATTGCTATATAATGTTTCGTTGACCAAATTACGATAATTCATAGAATTAATTATAGTATTAAACTTTTTCTGTAAAGAGAGATAATTAATCCATATGTTTATTGTAGAATTTATTATAAATTACAGAATAAATATATAATACAACTACAGATAAGTTAATATAAAAATATTAGCAAAAACAAAAGTTAATAAAAAATAATAATTGATAGACTTTAAAATTAAAAGAAAAGATTAGGAAAACTATCAAACACATTCACTTGATATAAAAAAAAATAAATAAAAAAATTCATTTACATTAAACAATCTCAAATAAATATATTACGATATACTTATCGTTAGATTCCACTAATAAATAAAATAGTATAAATATAAGAAATGTATTCCAACTAACTATCAAGTTTAATTCTACATTCTAAACATAATAATATGTACTAATATCCATAATATATTGACTAATCAAGATTACATAATTCAATTTTTTTATCTATATACAAAAAAACTCATATTAATATTAACTTGTGTTTTTTAATTGAATTAGATAAATTAATAGATAAATTTTAATTTTTTAATTGGTTAAATTAATAAAAAAAATTAAAGTAAAAACAAAAACAGCAGTTTTTTATAATTTGGTCCGACGAGCCAAGTGGTTTGGCTTTGTGATCGCCAATGTTCCACCCGTTTTGCCACTTTATGTTTCATTGACCTTTCAATTTTTTGAAATGACAATGGCAACCTTATGATTCCAAATGACCAATCCTATTGAGTCATTGATCCGAAGAGGAAAAAACAATGAATTCCTAAATCGAAGACAAAACAAAGAAAAACGCGCCGGTGACTTCAGATTGTTTCTTCCGTCTATGGCCAAGTCAAAATAGGAAGCCTGCCCAAATATTCTAAACAATTAGTTTAATATTTTAATGAGTCTAATACCTGTCAGAAGAGTTTAATATATAAATGATTACTCTCATTTTAATATTCTGTAGTTAACAATTAAACAACTAGCACATATACTGTAAAAATGTAATTTTTTCTCCGAAACCCATATTTGTATTAAAAACGGACTTATTATAATAAGATATACCATAACTACTTTTTATTAATAGAATTGTTAGCAACATAATTTGGTGAGTTAAGAAAAATAAGATAAAAATACAAGTTAAAAGAGTATTTTTTTTAAGAAAGTTTAAGGGTGTGGTAGTTACTATTTTTTTCACAAACAATTGCTTTTAAAAATTTGCATTTATATGTTACCATTTAAAAAAATGAAAAATATAAAAATAATATAAAAATTATTTAAAACGTGAAGTTCTTATACTTTTTTTAATATAAAAAATAATTTTTAGATAAATAAATGGCAATTTTTTTTAGAATGTATAAATGATAATTCTAAATCATGGAATGTTAAAATCAATTTTTCTAAAAATTTATGACAATAAAAAAAGTAAATATTTTAAAGGTGGTAGGAGAAAGATAATAGTAACAAAATTTATAGTAATAATTAGAAAAATAAAAAAGGGAGGAGATGGGAAGAAAATAGCGCAGTGTGTCGAGAAACAACAAAAAAGTCGGTCCCCAATCTCAATTTGTTCATCTTCTCTTCTCTTCTCTTCTATTCTCATATATATTTCTTTCTGAGAGTATATATATATATATCTATATTCGATCAAAATCGCTTCTTAATTCCGATTCTCAATTCTTCTTCTTCTTTTTCTTCTTCTTATTCTATTTTGACAGTTAAGGTAAAGTATGTTCCCTCTTCCCTTCTCTTGTTTTCATTTCCTTCTGTATCTGTAATATTTATCAACGATCCTTCTCATCTATCTCTTTGGAGAGGTTTTAGGTCTCATCCATCACCCGCTCCATTTCGATCTATGCATGCACGATACTTATTCTTATCTCTTCTGCCACCCACTTTTTCAACCACCCACTGTTCTATACTTTTCTCTCCCTTTTGGGGTTTATGTCAATATTTCTAGATTCATATAGTTTTTTTTTTTTTTTTAATTTATTTTTCCTTTTATTTTAAGCATTAAACAAGGTTTCGATCACCTAGTAGTAGAATGACTTTTTCTTGTTTCAATTCTTATGCTGATTATTTGACTATTTCTTTGTTTTGATCTCTCTCGTTTTAATTCCATTTTATTCCTGTTTTGATGTTTTTCCCCTATTGAATTCACAGTGTGGACTTTGTAGTTTAAATTCTAGTTTACTGATCAGATTAATGGTTATATTTGATACCGCTATAGATTTTAAAAATTAAAAGGGTGTATTGATTTATGATGTTATGAGTAGATTTTTTAATTGATATTGTTGATTTTTTTTATTTTTTATTTTTTATTTTTTTGGTTTGGATTTGTAGAAGGTTGAAAGTAAAGGGTTTGACTTCATCTGAGGCGGAGAGACATGGCTAACAATGCAGCAGCCTGTGCTGAGAGAGCAACCAGTGACATGCTCATTGGTCCAGATTGGGCAATCAATATAGAATTGTGTGATATCATTAATATGGATCCTAGGTATTGTTCTGCTCACCTTTTGCTTGAAACTAACACCTGATGTTGGGACAAGCGAATTGCTTGGAGAATCAGAGCATGCTTTTTGAATACAACATAGTAACATGATAGGAATATTGTTTTTCTGATTACCCTAAACTAGTTTCTTAGTTTGTCAGTACTATGCCAGAAGGGCTTGTACTATAGTTAAGTAAGTTCATTGATAATCTCGCACTCCAAAAATGTCAGAGTTGGAACTTTATGTTTTTGCTTCAGAAAATAAAGATTGTTCTGGTACTTCAGTTCAGTTCCCCTCTTTTCACAGTCTTCAATTGCTATACAAGAGTTCTCTATTGCTCAAATACTTTGATTGTTGTAATCATATTCAACAAACAACAATGTCACTTGAATACAAATAGAGTTATGTCAGCAGTATAGATGGGGAATTTAATTTGATCTATGACTTTAAAAATGTATTTATAGGTGGTGGGTAGTCCTCACCTTACAACCCGGTTTTGTAAGTATGAGTTAGATCAAACCCAAATTCGAAGAATACTATGGAAATAATATTGTTGCATTTAGAAATAGGGATACTAAAACAAGAATTTTGTGAAAATAAGAGGACTAGAAGTAAAAACGAAACCATTATTTGAAATTTGAATTTGTTTTTGCTTTGTAGTTTTGGATCTCAATTCTGTTATTAGTGTGATTTATCCTTGTTTTGTTCTCATGGGTATTAATTTATCAAATTTTCCCGATCTTCTATATTTGCAGGCAAGCAAAGGATGCATTAAAGATACTTAAGAAGCGTCTGGGCAGTAAAAATCCCAAAATACAGCTGCTGGCTCTTTTTGTCAGTGTTATATTTTTTTATTCTTGTATAATTATTGAATATTTCATCTACTTAGATATAACGGGTTAAAGAGAAATGCTGGCAACACATACTCTTTAACAACTTTCTATTGTTGATCCATTCTCTTCAAAGTCAACACTCTTTAAAAGGTGATCTTTTGACAAGGCAACTGAAATGAATTTTCATAGAACAAATCAATAGTAAAGGGTGTATTACTAGCATTACTCATGGGTTAAATCATGCGTAATTATTTCTATATTTTCACATGTAAGTTATGTAAAAAACTAAAAATCCTCAGTCATACTTTATCATATTGTTCCAAGATTAAAAGATATTAGGTGGATTTAGAAATATTTGTGCTGGAAGTAATGAAAAGCAGTGATTATCTGACATGAATACTTCGTATTTGTAGGTACTGGAGACCCTTAGTAAAAATTGCGGTGAAAGTGTATTTCAGCAGATCATTGAGCGTGATATATTGCACGAAATGGTTAAGATAGTAAAGAAGAAGGTATATATTGATTTTTGCACTGGATTTTTCTTTTCACTAGAGCCCTTCCGCAACTATATTTTGCAAGGGGAAGACTATCTTAATCACTGCTGCATTATTTTAATCTTATTGTACAGCCGGACTTAAGTGTGAGAGAAAAGATACTGATTTTAATTGACGCATGGCAAGAGGCTTTTGGAGGTCCAACTGGAGTTTTTCCCCAATACTATGCAGCATATAATGAACTAAAGGTGATATTAGTTAAATGATATGCCCTAATAATTCTATTGAAGTATGTTTATACTGTGATAAATGTTACTGTTTTCACCCCAGTCATGTTAATACTTTCTGCCAGTCTGGAGCATATTTTGTATTTTTTTTAATTTATCCACGTCCAACTTAGCCTGTGGTCATCGTTGTATTTTTCTGGTAGTTTAGTAAGCTGGTTAATGGTTACATTGTTGTACAAGCTTCAAACAACTGCATACTCGCATTATGGACTTTTTGGTTAATAATAGTTGAATCTTCACCTCAAACACACAATATATTAAAAACCTACTGTTCAAAAGTCAAAACTAACATCTAATTGGTTGTTGCTTTTTGGATTAACAGGCTGCTGGAGTTGAATTTCCACCAAGAGAAGAAAATAGTGTGCCATTCTTCACGCCTCCTCAAACTCAGCCGATTGTTCATTCTGCTGCAGAATTTGATGATGCTGCTATTCAGGCTTCTCTTCAGTCGGATGCATCTGACCTTAGGTGCTTTTTAAACTCCATTGTACACTTAGTGTTCTAATTCTTGTGTTTGTTGTGTGGGGCTAATGTTGTTATTGTACATGTGACATTATGTAAGAAATTAACAGGGTATTTAAGGACCTTTTTTTTTTTTGCAATAGTCAATGTTGTTAGTAATTAGCAACGTAGTAGTTTTTCTAAATTGTTGGTTTTTATATTTTCCATTTACTGTGAGTCACAATAACAGATGCCATAGCAGTTACAACCCACATGTTTACCTACCTATCAGTGGTAGTTAATCATATCTTCAGAATTTTATCGGACATTGTTTACAATTAGGCATCCCTTTGCCAAATACTTCATTTTTTTTTTTAAAGTTTTCCTACCCAGTTAAATATGGAATGGAGAACTTAGTTATGGTTTGATTTTTTCTTCGTAGAATTAGATTTTCTTACATTTGTCTATGAGCATATTTTGTTGTATATTTTATTGATTGGTTATGATGTTCATGTTTAATTTCTTCCATAATTGTGAGTCTCTGCCGTTGGATATTTCTGCTGTCTAATGGTTGAGTGATATTTTGGAGTGAAGTTTTTCTAATCAATTCAATGTAGGATATGACCAGAAAAATGTTCAACATATTCCTTAAGCATGTGATGGTGCTGTTTTTTTTTTTTTTTTTTGGGTTCATGGGTTGAAATGTAAGGGTATTTAAGTTCTTTATTTGGCAACCTTAAGGGTTCATCCCTCATATCAGCCTGGTGCATTTGGGAGTACTAGTTCCCCTTGGTGTTTGCCCACCTTAAGGGTGCATCCCTCATATAGGCCTGGTGCATTTAGGCGTATTAATTTCCCTTGATGTTGGCCCAAAGTTTAAGATATGCAAGTGCTGAAATAAATTTTGGGGGACCTTCTCTTGAAGATCTGCACGGGGATTTTGGAGCTCCCTTGAACTAATGTTGTCTTTGACTCTTTTTTCCAGTTGTGTTTTGGTACTCTTCTGTCTGTCTAAGTTATTCCTTTATAAAAAAAAAGATCCACTGGTTTTACTTTATCTCTCTCTTACTAATTTTGTTTATCATCAGTTTACTAGAGATTAAAAATGCTCAAGGACTAGCTGATGTTTTGACGGAAATGCTTAGTGCCTTGAATCCGAAAGACCCCGAGGTGATATTATTTTTTCATTATTTTTCCATTTCTGTTCAATCTATTACGTCTGTTTAGTTTTTCTTGTTTATGGGAAATATATGTTTGAACTTTAAAGTTGCTGTATTTCAGCATCATGTTTTTATGTTCTGCTAGTTTCTGTGTTACATTGTGGAATTTTGGATCTGCGATTAATCCCATTTTGGATAAAGGAGTTCTCTAATAAAGTTCAATTCCTTCTATCGTTTCCTTGATACCAGTTGGTTCCTATACACAAAGGAGTTTTCTAATAAAATTCTGTTTCCACAAGCTTTCCCTTAATACCAGTTGGTTCCTTCATTTCTGTGTGACTCCAAGGTTTAGTTATTCTTCCTTCTCTCCATTCAATCTTTGGCCTTAGAGATCATATTTCTAGTCCCAATCTCATGATAATTCATCATTTTCAAAAGCCCATCAAGTTTCTTATAAATTATAATCTAGTCAGTGTACAAGATCTCGGGTAAGAAAAGTCTAATAATTAGCATCAATTTACTTATAATCGGAAATAATGAAAAAATGTTTGGGTATACATTCAGGGCTTTGTATGGATCCCTTATTATTATCCCCCTCTGAACAGAAATAAACTCTATCCTTTTTCTAATTTAAGTCAAAACTTAATGCCACAGGAATTTCTGATATCTGAATAGTGAATAGGCATTGTTTTGAGCGGAGGTTTGGGAGTAGATAGTGTGAGAACATTTGGGGCAGTAGGGTCCAGAGCATATTGGATCTATGAAAACGTTCCTTGCAAAATGCAGGACTCAGATATAAAACAAACTTGCTGCTTTTCCTTACTCTGATATTCAATGTTTTTATTCAGTACAAAACTGTAGCTCTAAGTTGTTGTTTCTTAATGTTCTGGACAAAATATGTCAGGGCGTGAAGGAGGAAGTGATTGTTGATCTTGTTGACCAGTGCCGTTCTTACCAGAAACGTGTCATGCTTCTTGTGAACAATACTACGTAAGTTTTTTAATGACTAAATTCTATTGTTTGTGTAAAGAAGAGCAATTGTAATGGTTACTTGGTTTGCTTTATTTTCAGGGATGAGGAGCTTTTAGGTCAGGGATTGGCACTGAATGACAGTCTTCAGCGAGTACTCCGACAACATGATGATATTGCGAAAGGAACTTCTAATTCAGTTGCAAGAGAAGTAGAAACTCCAGTTCTGCCACTTGTAAATGTAAACCATGAAGATGATGAGTCAGACGATGATTTTGGTCAATTGGCCCATAGGTGAACCCCAAAAGTTATAATATTATTTTAAATCCTGTTGAGATAGTTACTCCATCTTTCTTAGTGGGCAGTGGGCACTCATATATTTTGGTATAAATAGGTTTTCTGTCCAAGGCTGGCAAACTTTTATTCTCTAGTTGATACCTCTATTCCCATGATCCCATCCCCTTTCCCTTTCCTCCTATTTGTCCTTTTCTCTTTCTTCTAAGTTTCATAGTTGTAATGATTTAAATACTGTAATTTCAGGTCATCACGAGATACTCATGTACAGAATCGGAAACCAGCCTATGACAAGGCAGAACCAGCAAGGATAAACTCACTTATTCCCCCACCACCAGCATCAAAGAAGCCGGTCTACTCTGGCACTGGCATGGTTGACTATCTTAGTGGTGATGCATACAAGGCAGAAGGATCTTTTGAAAACTCAGAACCAACTTCATTTGCAGCTCCTCTTCATTCTAGCCCTAATCCTGCCTCATCAACTATTCCAACAGAGTCTTCACCCCATCCTCATGCCACTAGTACCTCTTCACCAATTTTTAGCAGACAGCCTATATACGATGACCCATCTCCCCCTAAGTCATCAGAACAGCTGCCTCCAGCTCCCTGGGATACACAAGATTCTGTCGTCATTCCACCCCCGCCTTCAAAGTATAATCAGAGACAACAGTTTTTTGAGCAAAAAGGTTCATCTCATTCAAGTAATGGATCAAGTTCATCTCATGAAAGCTTGGTGGGACAAACTCAAAACCTCTCTCTGAATTCTTCATCCACCCCAACCAAAGAACAGAAGCCAGAAGATGCCCTTTTCAAAGATCTAGTTGATTTTGCAAAATCGAAAACCTCTTCATCTTCCAAACCCAATAATAGGTCGTATTGAGATATCTTGTTTGTATTGCTTATGATGGTGCAGTATGTGAATGTTCATCTGGTTTTAGCTTGAGGCGTCCATTTTATGGTTGTGTTTAGAAACCTTCGGGCATGCCCATGTGTGTACTTGGTTCAATTAATGCACTGTTAGATATATTGCATATATCCATATATGTATATGGTTCATATTGATTTTGTTGACTCATGTTTTCAATAATATCAGATATCTTTTTAAGCGTCAGAGTTTTCTTCAAATAATCTTGGTTTGCAAAAAAAGGGAGTAAATGGTTATTCACGGGCTATCTTTGTGGACCACATGACTAGCACAAGTTTGCTAAATACATGGTTCAAGCAATTCATTATTGGAAAAAAATATTGTTCTTCTAAAATATTTATTTGTGTACCATGCCTCTTCATGGCTCATCCTCAATTCTAATTGCTATAACATCCAATTATTTTTCAATTTAACACTATGATGCCCAAGAGAATGGAAGAACCTTGCACCACATTCACATGCAGAATAAAGCAGGGCAATTCTTTGTCTGCTTTAGTGTCCAAGTTCAAGCATCAACATATTTGTTGAAAAGATAATCAAATCCAATAAAAATCCACCAGTCTTTCATTGCAGGATTTCAAAAATACAACAGAATGCATGAGTGCTACAAAAGCTACAATAAACAATTAGCAGCAATGAACATAGAATAATAAAAGGTACGTATAGGATGATGGTTCATTACTTCTAATCTAAAAATTTGAAATACATTAGAAACAAGTCATAAATTTATTTGATAGGTAACAGCAACACTGCATCTTCCGCGAGAGTCTGAGGAGCATGCCTAATTTGAGGTGAACAGGATGCGGTGGCTGAATGTCCGCTTTATGTTTCCATACATGAAGATGAACATTCTCCTCTTGATGCTTCCTCTAACTGGAGGGAATGAGTTCATTTTTCTGCATTTCTTCTCAACTGTTGTTGATTTAGTTCGGTGTACCATTTCCATTCCTGTTTTCTTTTCCATGATCGAGAATATTGAATAATAATTAAGTAGTAGTAGTAGTATGCTATATATATATACACACACACATTCATTCATTTATTTATTTATATATGTACAAGATCGTGTGTGAAGTATAAGGTTAGAGTAGGAACCTTCGTGTGTTGGTGCCACCGTCACCAACATAAACAGCCTACGACAATATTGCTAGTTTCATGCAAACCCAACTGTACGAACTAAATTTATTTGCGGCAAATTAAGTTTACCCATGCGAAAAACGTATACCTAGCTACCTTGTGCGAATGTATATTTGATTCTTCAACGTAGCTTATCTCAACTTCAAGAAAGTATGTAATTTGAGTGAGTTCATAGCAATGCGCTAGAGTACTCACCTCAAATTAACATTTTAAGGGTAAAATAGCTCTCAATAATTATTTAGAATTTTTTGAATGTTTTTTCACCCAACAAATGATATAGTTAGTTTCTCCTATCTTTTGACCTTGGCTCCACCCTAATTATAGGCAAATAATTAAATAAAAATTTTATTTTAAGTTTAAAATAGTCTTAAATAAAATAGACAACATAATTAAATATATAAATAATTAATACAAAATAGTAGACAAGTTAAACGTATATATACCAACACTGTAAATTTGCTTATTTGCATTTTTTTTCCCATTACAATGGTCTAATTATTAGTTTCTAAACAAATCAATGCAAGAGCCCAACAATAAAATGCAAAATAGGTCTTGCAAAACTGGTCTAAAACATTGAACACATCTAATGATTTTTTAGACAAAAGTGAACCTATAAATAATATGACAAATGAGTTATTTTTTAGGAGGTCCAAAGCAAGAGATTTAGAAGAAATTGAAAGAGGGAACCTTAGAAACAAGGGAGTTGTAGTAGGATGGTGTGGCATTAGTGATGGAGGGAAAGAAAAAGAGGCATGCCAAATATAACTATTTAAATTATTACTTATTTTTTCTTGACTAGAAAATTATCACTTCTTAAAAGTTATGCTTTTTTTATAAGTATTTTCAAGTTATGCATTTAACATAACTGTAGTATGACACAGTTGATAGATAATTTGATAGATAATTGAGTTTCTTAAATATATATTTATGAATTCAACTTTTGATTAGTGTATATGAAAGAATATTTGTTAATTTCTAACTTTAAACTAAGGGATACATTAGACAACTAAAAATAAATATTTTTAACATTACACCCTTAATTAGCATTCTTATTCATCAACTCAAATTTGTTGATTTCATTTTTATTAATTTATAACCAATCTCTGAAGCATTAATTAGAGGAACAACAAGAATTATTAAAATTACAAAAAAAAAAGAAGGTAAAATAACAATGAGTAAATCCCAAAGATTAAAAAATAATACAAAAGAACTGCAAAGGAAACACACAAAACTAGAATCGTATCCTATCATATACATTAATTAAAAAAAATAAACAACAGTGAAAGAATAATCCATTTACAACCCTTACCATGTATCTACAACCCTTACCATGCAGCTTTATAGCCATAATAACAGAGGAGTCTCCCTCATACTCTCCTAAGTCCTAATCCTTCATAGCTTTACTGAAATGAAAGTGTAATAAAAATTATAATTGGCATCCACGTAATTAGACTCAATATTGAAAACAAATTTAGTGTGACAGAGAGAGATTCTATTTATTATACTCAAAAAGTACATAAATTGTACACTCATACCATGATCTTGACTCTCGGTTAGAAACATACAAACCTCTCCGTACTCAACTCAAGAACACAACCATGCCACAGAGGATGGAGAGAGACCAAGGAAGCACTCAGATGAGTTTAAGAATATTTCCCACTCTGATTCAACCACAAACCTTAACAACCAGGTAACTAAACCAATCTTGTCATTTTCACTCACAAGAAGTAGAAAGTGTGAATGACAAATTTCTTCAATATTGTAAGATAAACAAACCACACTTTAGCTTTCAATACAAAACTTTTGGTTGTTTATAACAATGCAACACCTCTTCATTAGTATTCTTTATTACTTATTATCTCTAAAGTTTATTGATTTAAGGAGGGTATATGGAGATTGAATATATATATATATATATAAGCGCTTAGCACCAAGCAGTCAATAAAATCCATATAGCTTTTCTCTCTGTCATGTTGTTGGTTTAATCCTAACTTTCAACTTGTTGCCTCATGTATCTATTGTGTTCAGTCAGAGTCTTGGGAGTGCCCTCTCTCTGACAGAAGGTATTTAGTTCCGACTGTGATTTCTGATCGTCGCCGCTCTTTGAGATCTGCTACGAAGCTTATTGAAACTGGAATAACATCTTTGTCAAGATATTCACAACCTCAGAAATCAAGAGGACAATCTGCTTCCACTGATGACATCCAACTGCTTGATGATCCAGCCAACACTATCAATTCTGTATGAAATAAATATATATTCTTCATAACATCTATGTTATGTTACATTTTTTAGTATATCTCTAATAACAACATTCATAGGCATGCATCTATGAGTACTAGTTTTTCTACCATTGAACAGAACAACTATACATAAATAAAATTGTTAATTCTATCTACTATGAAACTTGGTGCAGGCATATCAAGTTCCAGAAGGTTCTCTAGTAGAATCCCCTTCAAGATATGTAGTACAAGTTGCTCATTCTCTCACCTTGGAACCAGAAATGGGACATAAAGAGGCTGAAAATGTTGGAAATTCAAAAGCTGGTATACCAGAGATGATGGAGGAAGTAGGTGAGGTTGAGAAATCATTCAAATCATTCAAATCAAATGGTTGGACTGGATGCATTTGAAGAAGAAATAAGAATGTATCCCTCTTGAATAGGAGCCTTTGGCAGGTGAAATTCAAGCTTCAAATAAGTTTGAGGAAATGAGAAATAAGAGTCATATGAAGTCTGTTTCAATGGCTGGATGTTCTTCCCCATTTTTCAGACTCTAACTAACTGAAATGGTTACCATGGTAGGTGATGAAGATGATGAGGTTGATTCTGTGTGGCCTAAAGACACATTTGGATATGATATGTGAAATCATATCAGAGTTGGAGAAAAAAGATGTTACTAAAATCAGAGAAGGTATCTTGAGATGTAAGATTGCTGTTGTTAATGAAATAAAAAATATGGAAGTGGAAGCTGAATGGCTTCACATGAGGCTAGCTGAAATACTTGAGGCAAGACAAATTTTTCAGCAGTTTGGCATGAAGAAAGATAAAACAGATAACAATAGAAAGACCATTGAAATTGCTAAAAGTGCATTAGAAGAATGTGGAGCAGAGAAGGAAGTGTCAGAAAAGCTCTGAGCAAAATGCGAAAGGGAAACTGTTTGCAAAGAAACATTGGCTAGATTGGAAGATCAGTCTACCAGAATATCTCAAACAGTCAAATATGCTAAATCTAAAGTCAGACGCTTTCTTAATTGCTCATTGGATGGTTTGCTTTAGTATTGCAGTTTCATCTCCCTTTTTTCTGTTTTATTCCTTCATGGTATTGTTTTAAGTTGACTGTTTTTTATTGCTTAAATCTTTTGTTAAGACTGTTGTTTCCAACTCATGCATAACTTGCACAATTACACATGAAATTTGGTTGGATGTGTAGGAGTATAGACAAGTACATATGCATGGTGGATGAATTTCCATTTGAATGAATGTGCTTTATAGATTTGCTTCTTTGGTGACCTGAATGATCATTAAAAATGTTTGCATGAAATAAGTGGTATATTTAAGATTTAAAAACCCAAATTAAGGATCAAATTTGATAACTCTTTGAGTGGAATTTAATCCAATCTGATAATACCTTTACTCAATAATAATTACATAGTTCTTAATAAGCAAATTTCCTTTGTTGCACAAGAAATATGTTTTTGTGCAATTTTACACTTTCTTTCTTCTTAGAGAAAAGTTCATTGTTGCAAGCTGAGCTTTGCTTTGTCTAAACCACCCGAAGTTCTGAGCTGTGGAAAGAATCGGGATATAAACAAATGAACCAAGTTACCAATAATACATTTCAAAGAAGAAAAGCAAAAAGAGCTTGGAAGATGGACATTGGACTTCTCCACTTTTCAGGGGGACGATCTCTGTTTATCAACCCTTGTAATTGATTCGCTCGGTTTCCCTGAAAACAGAAGAAACATAATCAGAAAGGAAAAAAGAAAACAGCCAGAGATATATGGAACAGAGAGTAAATGGTGTCAAACTGTCAATGTAATTTCACAAAATGACTTAAAAAAGGAGAAAAGCAACAAAAAACAGCAGTTTAAGCAAACTAATAAAATTACCTATGAATCACTTAGACATTGGGCACAACATTGACACATTGATACTGACAATAATTTCAAAAAGAGTAGTTAAATGTAGCTACATATGTCGGTTTCGTGTCAATGTTGGACACCAACATGTGTTGAACATTTGAACGCCTTCCAAATGAGGTGTTAGTGCTACATAGAAAATTACTAATCTCGTGTAAAAAAAGAAGGTAAATTACTAATCCAAATAATCACCATTCGTTTCAGCATTTTGTAATATTACCTCCATGGCATCCTTTAAAGGCCCCCAACATTCCATTCTATTGTATTTTTTTGAGCTAGAATGAAAATATACTCGAACTATAGAATCCAGCAATTCTGGATGCTCATGGAAAAGTGCAGAATCTCCACATTGAATTGCTTTGAGTACCTACCACGCTCAACACAAGAATCCACCCACGTGTCATAATACATATGGGCATAGTACTGTCACAATTTTTGTTGATAAGAATACAGAAAAAGTGAGAGACTCATCCTTGCAAGTAATAATAGTAACCAGAACAAAATAAGCCAATGATTTAGATAGACTCTTCGAAAGCCTATCATAAAATTCTCCTTCATTTCCCTAAACTCTCCTTTATTCAATAGCACTTCTTACAATCACTTTTTTTTATCACAACAAGAAAATTAAATGAAGTTACCTAACATTTTTAATTAGTGTGCATAAAATTTCTTTAGATCAGTCCTAGTTTTCAGAGTATTTCCGTATTGACAGGAATAGGATGCATTACAGGGATAATATAAATTAAATGAAAACATACCAAAGGCATTTCCTTGGAGAATATGTGATATCTAAATTCAGCAGCCAGATCCAGGAATGGATTAGGGCCACTGACAAAGCAATGAACATGTAGGCACATTTCATTTTTCACTTTCTTCCATTCAGCCACAACATCATCCTTCTCGTACCATCCTCTCAACTGCCATTTCACAGAAGGAATAGAATGCGTTAATTAAGAGATAACTTATATCTTTGTGCAAGGGATCCTACTAATGTACACCTTAAGGGCACAAAGATAAAGAAAGACACAAACCTGGTCTAGTTTGATGACATTGGAAACAGCTAAAGTGAGATTAGCTGTTAAATCACAGTGGGATAGAATGTATGTTCTTGGAATAATACTTGCATATCTATTTATCTGATCTTCCAATAGAACAACCTTCAGTTTTGAAGCTTCAAATTTTGTTGGAGGACCCAATAGCCTAACAGTCTAAGATAAATGAATATTAATAATGATACTCACAACACAGTAAATAATACTAGTATATGAAACAACAAAGTCCAAATTTGTAAACTAAATCTGAATTCAAGAAAGAGAAAGAAGGAATTCATTGTTTTCGTCATTCTAAAAACAATTATTGACTACTTTGAGCCATCATATTCCTAAAGACAGATCTTCAATTGCAAGGAATTATCTCATGAAGGATATTCCTAAACCCTAAACACTAAACACTAAACACTAGAAACAAAATAACAAAGATTGAATGCATAAGAAAGTGAAAGAGTACCTCAGAAACAAGGGAGTTGTAGGATGGTGTGGAAGAATTAGTAGTGATGGAGGAGAAGAGAATGGGTCTGAATCTGGAGGAAGAAGAAGAAGAAGGCTTTAACATGACAGGGAATACTGTGGTTGGAGAAAATGAAAAGGCATTGTAAACACTATGACATGATGCCATTGAAGATGCATAATAATAGACTCCAATTCTTCATGTTTCACATGCCACCATTGTCTTCATTCCTTGTTGTTATTTTTAAGATAAAGAAGAGTGATGTGGGAATTTTGTGTTCTTAGTTAATGTGGACTGTGTCATTCAGACACCACACTCCAAAATCTCTATCAATCCATTTCTTCCACACGTTTTATTTCTTTTTAATTTAATATATTTTACAAAACAGAAAATACACAGACACACACAAATACATTGCATTGCATTGCACTAGAGAATGGGATTAAGCGTTTTGCCACGTCACCAAACAGCTCAAAATTTCGATGTCATGTGGATGGATAATGTAATGACGTGGCTTTACTTGGGTAGTTCGCTCCATTCAGCATTTACCGAATCCCCGGATCTTCTTCGACCCTTCCTAGGAAATACGAAATAATTTATTTAGCAAATTTTTTTTATAATAAATTAATAGAGTTAGATTCCTTTTTTTAATTTAAATTAAGGACTCTCTCTTAAATTTTCTTTGATATTTCTTAACTTATCAACTAAGCTATATATGTGAGATTTAAATATTGTATGAGTGACTTAAATGTTGAACTGTGCATAAATTTATTTATACTATCGAATTAATTAATTTTATCATTAAATCAGATGAAATATAATAAAATTTATTGATTCAACACTGAGAATGTATAAATAGTGCTTTAATAAAAAAAATGTATACATAGTGCAAGTTTATTTTAGTTGTGGACATTAAACTAAATCGTTTGTTAAATGAAAAATAATTTGTAGATATCAAATTTTTGATGTTTGACATGGTAATTAAATCGTTTTTAATTGTTTAATAATTTTTTTCTCACCACTCTTTACCTCTCGATTTTTACACCTATTTATTATGGTTGTACTTTATATAGTGTCAGTATACAACATCTCAAATAACACTATTTTTTTAAGTAGTAAGAGAAAGATTTAAACAACCACGTATGATATTATATACAATGTTTGCATTTTGTTTGATGTTCAAATAATACAGTCATAAAAATACAAATGATACATATTATTTCATCAGATTTTTTTTAAAGACACTATTTTAACTGAGTTCTTTTTTTCTTTTGCAAAGACATTATTTTACTTGAGTTTATGATAGTAAAAATTAAATTTTAATTAGTTTCGTTTAATTTTCATACACACAAAAAGGTAAAATTACATCTATAGTTCTTTAAATTCAACTAATTTTTCACTTAAGTTCTTTAAGTTTATTATATCTCAATTTTTTCATTTAAGTTACATTTTACATGCATCGTTAGTCTTTTATTTCAATTTCGACAATTAATAGTTCAATTGAAAGCTTATGATCATTTGAAACGCTACCAAATATTACAACAATATGTCATTCATACTAGCCTCGAGAAAACATTCATCAAATTTTATAAATGATTTATATTTATTGATTTTCTATACGACAATTTAAACATACGTATAGTCTTAAAAATAAGGTAATAAAAGTTTATTCATATAAATCAATGTATTTAACTTTCTTCACATGTAAAGTAGTTTGACAGTCAACTTGTTGCGATATTTCGATTAGATCTTAACATTTAATGATAGTAATTTGAGAAAATTTTCAAACTTAAAGGACCGCATGTGTAATTTAATAATCTTAAAGACTAATGGTGCAAACAAATGTAACTTATGAGACTGAATCAAAAAACAAAACAAAAAAACTTAAAGGATCTAAGCGAAAGTTGAACTAAACTTGAAAGATTAAAAGGTGTATTTTTGCCTAATTTTAATTATATCTGTTAACCAAATTTTCATTAAACTATAATATCTTCCCTAAAGCACCATCTATTCATTGTGGGTGTTTATAGTCCAAAAACTAAACTGAATTAAACTACATTAATGACTTGATTTAGTACTTGGAAACTACTTTCATAAAAATTAGTTAATTTTTAAATCACTTTTAGTTCAATTCTGAATCTGGTTTATAAATACAAATCAGTTTAATATTTTGAATAAGTTTTTAGTTAAAATCAGTTCGAACTAATTTTTCAATTAATTATTTAAAAAAAGTTTCGGGAAAAGAATTTCAAAATTCAGTTGACAAATTTTTTTCAATAAAAATAGATGTAAAAAATTAGCCAATAAAAAAATCTTCAAGATAAAAAATTTTGATAAATTTTCGAAAAAGAAAAGAATTTTGAAATT
>JBBPBP010009777.1:58295840-58311446 GCA_037974735.1 Cicer chorassanicum | reverse complement strand
TTCGATTTTTTTCTCAAATTTTTTTCAATAAATAAATGGTTTAAAAAATAAGTTTATATTATCTTTTTTTTTTGTTTTGAGAAAAACAAATTTCAAAAAATTTCTAAGAAGAAAATCTTAATTGAAGTTAAAAAATGGTTAAACTAATTTTTGAATTAAGTTTTGTATATGATTTTTTTTAAATATGTGGTTCAGTTTATGAACCATTTAATTGATTTGGCTTTTTGTGTGCAATGTAATTCAATTTATTAATATGATCCAATTAATCATATATTTTGCACGCCCATACTGCTCACTATAAATAAGAAAAATGTTGTATTATTAAGAAGGTTTCCATTCTACTTTTTTTGGGTGAAGAGGATTTCCATTAGATGGTATATATAGCTCAACACAAAAAAAAATAATGGTATTATTTATCGCATACTTGGTTATGTAGTGATTCAAATTAATTTTGAATGAATAAATTTTGTAAAATTGAATGTAAGATTTTTAATATAAAAATCACAACTATAAATCCTAACTTCAAACTAGTATCTATAAATCCTAACTTCAAACTAGTATCAATTATAAAGATTAGGGGTGTTAAAAAAACAAAAAATTGAATCAAACTGCAGAACTGTACTGAATTATTTATAAACTGAACTGATTTAAAAAATTGAGAATCAAGCTGCTTTATCAAAAACAATTTATTAACCGTACTGATTTTTAAAAATTAGAACTAAACCGAATTGGTTTTTAGTTCGAAAAAACTACATATGATCCAATTTTTAGTTCGAAAAATCTAAAATGAAATTTGTTTTTAGAAGTAATTAAGGGTAATTATGTAAAATTTGACATATAGAAACAAAAAAAACTAAATTAAAATCGGTTCAATAATAAACTGGTTCATCGATTTATAAAATAGTCAAAATTTTTGAACTAAAAATTGATTCAATTTAATTTTTTCAAATTAAAAATCGGTTCGGTTCAGTTTTCAAATAGTTCTAGTTTATAACTAAACTTTGTCCACCCCTAATAAAGATAGAATCAAAGTGTATTCAATAACACTCCAAGATCTAGATCTCTAAAAATGATTTTGGTTGCAACCAAACTTAGTTTATAGAGTAATAAGTTATTTTAATTGGCAGTTAGGCCAGCCAAAAGCAACAATTTAACAGAGCACCAGTGCACAACACAGCTGTTTCGCATAGACTCACCTACCCAAACTGTTTCACTTTCACCTGCTTGTGATATTTTAGGTATCACATAATATATCATCAACATAGTGTTCTCTTTTTTCTTCTAAGTAAACAAATCAGGGTTCATTGCCATAATAATAATAATAATCAGTAAACAAGCTTCTCCTCGCCTTTCCACTTCAAAAAAGAAAAACATCACATTCTATTCCACTATTGCTATTCTGTCTGCTTCTTAGAACAATAACATATTACCAACGTAACTAAATCCAGTTAATATTCAACATAAAGTAATAAACTTTTGATGAATCCCTCTTTAACAGTTCATTCATTCTCAGATGTGCTCTACTTCTACTACATGGGATGACAGAGCAGAGTGACCAAAAACTATAAGGTACATAGTTCGATCTCTTTATCTCATTCATGTATAGCTCAGAAAAAACCCTTTTCCCCCTCCTTGGTTTGGATTATATTTTTCACTTTTATACTTTTGTTGGACAAAGTTATATAAACGATATATTTTGCCTGTGCATTTTTAAGATTTTGAAAAAGAAAAGAAAAACAAGAAATCATCCACATTTAAATGAGTTATAATGATTTTATTTGTAGTGAATATTTGGATTAGAGCTGAATTTGGCAAAATCATGATGACACTGTGATTATGGTGAAGCTCCTAAGTGTAGCTTTTGCCAAAATCACGGTGATGTGATTTTGCCAAAGTCACTGCCGATCCAAATATATCCTTTATGGATTTGCTAATGCTTTGCTCCCCTTTCTTGGTGCATTTATCTTGAAACAGAAGCAACTAAGAAACATGGCGCCGTGGAAGAATTCCCGAGGCGATGGAAGGAACTTATCAAACTACTGTTCAAAAGTCCCAGTAGCTGTGTTTGTTGCATTTTGTTTAGTTGGTTTATGGATTGTGATGTCATCCATTGTTCCAGTTCAGGATTCAGTCATGCAGGTATCTGACACCATTATTGAGGTGCAAAATGTAGCTAATCAAACTGGTTCAAGTCAATTCGAAGACAGGTTAGGTGATATACAAGAAGAATCAGCAAGAAGAGATACCCAAACCACGAATTCTCAGAGTGAAAGCCATCCAGAAAACCAGGATGACCAAAATGAAACTGAAAAAGTGTTTGATACTACTGCTGAAGATCACCAGCAAGAGGTTATCCGAGACATCTCGGGTAGAAAGAATGATTTGGAGAAAGGTCTTGGGAATACAATTGAGGGAAGTTATCAAGTGGAACATGTCAAGGAAACTTCAGATGAAAATAAATCTGACGAGAGTTTAGGTGATAGCGAAATAGGGACAGAAAACAGTATGGGCGAAGTCGCACAACAAGACGAGATTATCAGTGAGACTGAGGAGAGAATCAAGCAAAATCCGCAGAGTAACGTGGAAAGCCATGAAAACAGTCCAGCTTCAAAGGAAGGAACTTCAATTGAAGCTAGCACCAAAAATGGAGCTTGGTCAACTCAAGCTGCAAAGTCGTGGCATGACAAGAAATCACAGAAGTCTCCGATCTCTATTGATAACAGCAAATATGAATGGAAACTTTGTAATACAACTTCAGGATCAGAATACATTCCTTGTCTCGACAATTTGAAAGCGATTAGAAAACTTCGAAGCATAAGTCACTATGAACATCGAGAGAGGCATTGTCCGGATGAAGTTCCCACTTGTCTTGTTTCTCTTCCGGAGGGTTATAGAAGTCCAATTAGGTGGCCTAAAAGCAGGGAAATGGTATGTAGCACAAAAATTGGATTTAAAGCCAGTTGTTACTTATTATTGAAATTCAATAACTGACCCGAAATAAATATTGAAATTCAATACTTTGGTGCATATTGTAGATATGGTACAAGAATGCTCCTCATACAAAGCTTGTAGAAACTAAGGGTCATCAAAACTGGATCAAAGTTTCTGGCGAATACCTTACTTTTCCTGGTGGTGGAACCCAATTTAAGTTTGGTGCTCTTCATTACATTGAATTCATTCAAAAAGTAAGCCTTTTGCAGGTTTCTATGTTGCTATACTGCAATTCTTTTTCTATAGCATAATTTTGCTTAGCCGAATTGATCTTAATATTTTATCAATACAAATTACAAAACTTAGAACAAAATTAGTTATAGGAAAAGAAAAGCCTCTTATTTACGTTCTTTTTGATAAATATGTTTTTAAATTACGACCATTAACTACTTAATTGTCTCAAAAAATTACTCGGTCTCTGCATTCCTGATTGACATGTCCTTTTCCCCTCTAAATTGGGTGCTGGTTTAATAATGCAGGCTCTTCCAATTATTGCATGGGGGAAGAGAAGTCGTGTGATATTGGACGTTGGGTGCGGAGTAGCGAGCTTTGGTGGCTATCTGTTTGAAAAAGATGTTCTGACCATGTCATTTGCTCCAAAAGACGTGCACGAAGCACAAGTGCAATTTGCACTGGAGCGGGGAATTCCTGCAACTTTAGGTGTCATGGGGACTAAAAGATTACCGTATCCTGGTTCTGTCTTTGATCTTGTCCATTGCGCTCGTTGTAGAGTCCCTTGGCACATAGAAGGTGCAATTGACATCTTGATTAAATTTTCTTCTCCTCGATGTATTTATTTTCCGCTCATGTTTGTTTCTTCTAGTTATACTGTGTATTGTTTGTACAATGCAGGTGGCAAGCTACTCTTAGAGCTGAATCGTGTTTTGCGACCGGGAGGTTACTTTGTATGGTCTGCTACTCCAGTGTATCAAAAGGATCCAGAAAATATCGGGATTTGGAATGGTAAAACCGTTAAATCCAAATTTTTTTCTCCCTAAGAGATAAACTTATAGGTTGATTTTATACAAAACCATTTTGTTGCAGACATGGGTACAGTTACAAAGTCAATGTGCTGGGATCTGGTGGTTATTGCAAAAGATAAATTGAACGGCGTGGCTGCGGCAATATATAGAAAACCAACCGACAATGAATGCTATGATAGAAGATGGAAAAACGAGCCACCGATGTGTAGTGAATCCGATGATCCAAATGCTGCCTGGTAAATATATTTTTGTTTTCTTGTTTCAATGAAAAACGAAAGAGTTAAACATCTCAACATTAATTACTCAGTTTGAACTTGACTTTTATGCTAAGGAATTCATGAATTTTGATAGTGCTTGATTTATTTGGAGATTATTCCGTTGCTCTAGTTTTCATTTTACCAACGTCCGTATCTTCAGGAATGTATCGCTACAGGCTTGTATGCACAAAGTGCCAATAGGTGTATCAGAGCGCGGAACAATCTGGCCGGAGCAATGGCCACTGAGGTTGGAGAAACCACCGTATTGGTTAAACTCTCTGACTGGTGTTTACGGAAGAGCTGCTACGGTGGAATTCACCGCCGATTACAGGCATTGGAAAAATGTTATTTCACATTCATATTTAAATGGAATGGGGATCAATTGGTCTTCAGTGAGAAATGTCATGGACATGAAAGCTGTTTATGGAGGGTAAGTTAATATAGTTTTTCTTTCAACTTGTGTATATATATTCCTAGTGAATTATTACTAATTTTGCATTCTCTTGTGTTTTTAGATTTTCTGCGGCACTCCGAGCCTTGAAATTGAATGTTTGGGTAATGAATGTGGTTCCAATTGATTCTCCAGACACATTAGCCATAATTTATGAGCGTGGATTATTCGGTATTTATCATGATTGGTGCGAGTCGTTTAGTACCTATCCTAGATCTTATGATCTTCTCCATGCCGATTCTTTATTCTCAACACTTAAAGAAAGGTATGTTCATTAATTTTGAAAATAAAAATTGTAGACAAAGAAATCTCCTTAATCCTTATCCTTGTGACTTTTTATATTTGGATTCAGGTGCAACATAGTGGCAGTGATTGCAGAAGTTGATAGAATGTTGAGACCAGAAGGATATTTGATAATAAAAGACAATGTTGAAACAATTGGTGAGATAGAGAACATGGCGAAATCTCTACATTGGGATGTTCGGTTCAGCTATGCGAAACTCGGGGAGGGTTTACTTTGCCTTCAGAAGACACTTTGGCGACCGACCAAGGTTGAAACCGTTGTGTCAGCCATTGCCTAGTTTATGATGCTTCAGCTTCACTTTCCACTCCTTGTTTTGGCACAATGGGTATTTTCTTATTCTTCACTTTTATGTGTGTATTTATTCAACAATGTCACTTGTACTACTCTATGTAATGGAATATTTATTTATTATTTTAATGTAAATATGTGGTTTATTATTCTTTTTGGTACCCTAAATGATCATATTCTTTTGGTTTATTATTTTGTAGTAACCAATATCTTGATTGTTTATAAAAGTTACTAGTAATTTGAGGTCCTATAATTATTTTCTTGTTTTGTTAACCTCTGGTATATTCCGGTAAAATAAAATCTGGAATATTCCAAAAATAAGAGAGACCCTTTTTTGGCCTTGATGTTCATCATATACTTTTTTGATAAAATGACAAACATTAGCACGGATCAAATTTTTAACTATAGTAATACGTGGCATTTCAGTAATAAACCGCTTGGAAGAGTAATTTTTTTTTTTTTTTTTTTCTGTTTGTTTATATCTAGAGAAAGGGTTAATTGATTTTATTTACTTTAGGTACGCTACTACTCCATAAATGAGAGTTGAGACATCATAACGAAACAATTTTTAAGGAAACAACTTGTAGAACCTGTTTGACAAGAGGTTTTAAAAATACCTGCAATGAGGAGGAAAAAAAAATTGAAGGTAACGGTGGACGGGTGGAGGTGCAAAGGAAAAAAATGATATTTTGAAAAATGAAAAGGATCTAGGTGTTATGTATATGTTCAATAATTTTAATTATTTATGATATTTAATGATAGTGTAATATCATATGTTACAAGAAGCTAATAGCAAACTTAAGACGGTTTTCATCCTACATAGGTTATATCAGATAGATTCTAGAATTAAACTCTTCATTTGCGCAAATTATGTTGATTTATGAGAAACCATTGATGATTAATTAATAAATTGTGTCAATTTTATTAATCTCTATGATGGAGAAAAAATCCAGGCTGATACAACCTGCATGAGTCATGGAAATCCTCCATCCCAGTGGCAGCCGGTTAATTCACAAGAATTTTCATGTGTAGGTCATAGAGTTCTTAAAAAATTCCAATGGTAGATAGTGAGAGTACAAGAAATTGGAGAAAACTCTGGTCAAACTACCCAACCAGAACAAGACTCTCAAATGAAATTTGAACAACAATTTGCAACAATGAATTTTGAAGAAAATCCAATGGATATTGATCTTTCATGAAATCCTAGTGAAGAAAATTTGAGAGAAATGTTAAAAGACATCAAGCAGTATGAGTCACATTATTCCCCTAACCACTTTTCAGAAGAATACCTGCATGATCAGAATTTGTCTCCAAGTCACGAGCCTATCTTTAAGGACTTATGAGTCAAAAGAGTCATGAATATGTCTTGTATAATTATTGTATGAATAGTTGTACTTTTGTCTTCTAGTGTAAAAGAGTGCTAATAATATGACATAGTAGTCAAAGTGTGTCGTGGATATGTCTTCCATAATTAAAAAATACTCTAATAATGCGTATAATGACATGTCTATGAATAGTTTGTATTTTGTCTTTTTGTGTAACTCATTGGCTATAAAAGGAGATGTATTGTAACATATGAACTCAGAAACAATTGAAAAGAGTTGTAGGTAAGTGGATATTTGAATCTAACATGTTGGGGGATTTTCCCGTGTGTAGTCGTGGAGACAAATTTTTATTGTAATTGAGATCTATTTAAAAGTTAAAGGATTGAATTTAATTTATATGCACAGTATTATAAAATAGTTTTAGTCTTTTAGTGCATGCAAATTAAACTATAACAAAATTTTACATAGAAAATAATAGTATTCTCACAGGTCAATATATATTGCACGATTTTCTGGAAAATGTTTATAAGTTGAAATATATGCTAACAGATTATGTTTGTTTCAATCAGAAAATTAATATATTACCTTTTACAAATAAAACAACAAAAATAAATTAATATATATTTTAGTTACTTGGAAAATACTGCTTCCTTGGAAAGCTTCCGTTATTTCTGGAGAGCTAGGGGATCAATGAAACTAGCTAGTAGCCACTAATCAAACTTGAACCACCCTATAATATATCACTTTTATTTTTAAATGTATATACCCGTTGAATAACTACGTGGCCTTTAAGGCTTTCACTAAATCACTGTTAACAAAACAAAGGAATGCAATAAACTATGCATACTTCACTCACCCCATCATGCAATTATCTTCCTATACTTAATACACTGTTGTCGGGAAAAACAGCATATAAAGTGTCAAACACACTTTTCTTTTTGTGGACACTTTTTTCATTAGTTTAACTTTTGAGCTATACATAACCACTGAAAATGAGCACTCTCCTCATGTTTGCATGATTATTAATTTTTATGAACAATAAACCTCTTCTTCATAATACTAATTATATATACACTTCAGAACAAAGTCTGTCTAACAACAAACAATATATAATAATAGTTTCATTATTTTACTGACATACAAATGTGTGTTAGTTCTGATTGCAAGGGATTTATGTACCTTAACTGTGTGTCATATCATACCTGTTATAAAAAACATAGAGAATTATATATCATTAGCATTCAACTAATAAGGAGTCAAAGTGATTATTATTTTATTCAACATAAATTTCTCACACATGCACACGGATTTTCTATTAGTTTATTATTACACAATGAGAGCAACAACAAGGATTCCTTAACAGCTTCTTAGAATTATCAAATACATCTTTGTCTGCCATTTAAGCATCCTTCTCCAACCAAACAAGTTGGCAATTTCCCTACATTACTGATCATGTCAGCTGCCAAAAAGTTCTCTAAAGCTGCTCCTTTTTAAACCAAAGGAGGGTTCTGTTCTGTTCACTTCTTAAGTACAGAAATAATATTAATACTAGTCTTAAGTCTTAACTCTTACTATTCATCATCATCATGTCATGTTTTTGGAGGAGACAGTTCTTGCTCTTCATTCTGTTATCTTTTGTTGTTGTATCAGAAGGATCAAGATTTCCAAAGGTTTATTGGGAACAGATGCTTCCTAAGAAGCTACCAACTCCTTCTTCTTCTCCTTCCAAAGGCACAAACTTTGTGCCTTCCACATCTTCCACAACCTTGAAAACTGATAGTCGACCTTCATCAGATGGAAAGGTCTAATGAAAGATTAGTGCAGTTATTGTAGAGTGCTGATTTGAAGATAGCATCCAAGTTTTGTAAAGGAATCCCTTAGATGTATCTGACATGCTGCTTGTAAACTCAGTCACAGTACTCTTGTAGATTTATTGATCTGGATTTGAAGATAGTCCTTTGTAAAGAAAATTAAGTGACAACTCTTTATTGGATATAAGATAAGTTTAGTGGTGACAATAATTTAGCATGAATAAATATTGCTGGCAGGACCAGGTTACTTGTAATTGTAAAATCCCTTGAGAAGCATTTCAATTCTAAGATGCACAAATAGTGTTTTGCTTGTTTTATGTTTTATTCACAGAATCATAGATTTTTCATTATTCTTTGTTCTGATACTTCTGCTCCAAAGTACATTAAAACTGAGTTGTGATTTCATTCATGGCGGATGTTTACCTGTGTTTAAAAGTCAACCGAAACTTTAACGATGATCGACAAAAAGAGTCGTTAACTTATACTTCCGAAGACTGTCATTAGTCGTCGTAAGAGTTTCGGGTGATTTTTATGCATTTGTCCACGGTAGAACACGTTAGAATTTTCCCAAAAACTTAGTCTAACCTCACAGAATCATATAAAAATGAAGGAGGGTGAGAATTGATGTTGCTTAGCTGGATAATGATATTGACACAGTAAAAAAATGTTAACTTTCTGGCTTAACTTATGGTTAAATTGATTGAAAGATTCTGTATGTGTTTTATAAAATAAAATGTAAGGCAGAAGATTAATGTCGATATCTCAAGAGACAACACCAGCTAATATAGTAGCAAATTCTGGGAAATTTCAGTAATCCAGCTCTCAAAGTTTTAGCAAAAAAGTGCTATAAGACAGATTTCAATCTTTGGCATATGTATGTACAATAAAAACACTCTGTAAAAGCACTTGAAATGACATATGAAATATCAGTATTTATTATGAATGCCTAAATCCTTATCTCTACGATAATGTTCCTACTTTTTGGTTTCTTCTCTTTGCCATAAATTGAAAATAATTGAGTTGCATACTTGCATGTCAATTTATAAATAAAAATTAATTTTGACATCACACTGACTATTGTAAATAAATTTAATTTGGTAGTACACAAAAGAAACACTATATTACATTGTAACTTCTAGAGATAACAAAACTAGAAACATCAACAAGCTGCATAGAAAGAAAATCGCGATGAGGAGAATCTTAAGATGTCAGTCACTTGAAATTGTAACACCCAATTCTGGCTTGAAAAACAGTACTCTCGGACAGCCCCTTACAAATAAAATCCATTTCGACTATCATCTAGTCTTGTTAATTACTAGTATAATTTAACAGTCAATATCAGCTAATAATCTTCACCACACAATGACATTGCAATCTGGTTCATGCTATTAGAGCTCATGAAGCACCGACACGACATTAATAATTGACACGTAGACACCAGTAGTATTTAAAAAAAAAAAGAAATTAATAGAATGTAACCAGATATGTGGATGTCGAACACCAGACACACCTTTAATTTAAAATGTTTACGCTATATAGGTCAGATTCAAAAGAATTAATGCCACTTCCACCAACGTCATCTTCAACATTGAAAGCAGATGGTACTACTTTGAGCAAGTTTTGAGACTCTTCTGCAGACAAATTGGAACTTCTCCATCGATGCTCTTCCATAACTAATATCCCTTCCAATTCCATCGCCACTTCTTTCATGGTGGGTCTTTCCTCTCGCTTACCCCTTAAACACCTTTCAGCAATATTGGCAACATCCTTTAGTTGTCCAACATTTGCTTCATCTCTTATGTATCTGTCCACAATATGAAGTAACCGACCCTCTTTCATTGAAGCAACCAAACACACTGCAAGGCTTCTGTCGTCCTCTGGCCTTTCGAAAGAGAATGCTTTCTTTCCTGTCAATAGCTCTGCTAGGACTACCCCAAAGCTATAAACATCACTTTTTTCTGTTAATTGGCTTGTGTGGAAGTATTCTGGATCAAGATACCCCAATGTTCCTTGCACCAAAGTGGTTATTTGACTTTGATCAAGAGGAACAATCCTAGAAGCTCCAAAATCAGAAACCTTAGCAGTGAGATTAAGATCAAGCAGTATATTTGTAGTCTTCACATCTCTGTGTATGATAGGCATAGAAGCAGCAGAATGCAAATATGCCAATGCTCCAGCAGTTTCTATTGCTATTCTCAATCTTGTTTTCCAAGTAAGTTTCAAAGATTGAGTTTGATCATGAAGATGCTCAAAAATAGTACCATTAGGAATGAATTCATAAACAAGCAATGGAAATTCAGTTTCTAAACAACAACCCAAAAGCTTAACCACATTCCTATGGTTGATTTGGGAAAGCACAATCACCTCATTGATGAACTGTTCAATCTGATTTGGGTCATTGATTTTGGACTTCTTTATTGCTACTGTCCTGTTATCTTGTAAAACTCCTTTGTAAACTGTTCCCTGACCACCTTGTCCAAGGATCTTTCCTACATGGAAATTGTTGGTAGCTTCCTTTAGCTCCTCAACAGTGAAGACTTTAGCAGTTTCAGTTGAGTCTCTATGCTTTGCTATCTGTTGTTGTAACAGTAAGCCACCATTTTGTTGAAAAAGTTGTTGTTTAAGTTTGTTGAGTTTTCTTTTCTTGAATCCCCAATATGCATAAAAGCTTCCCACAATAAGTGCTATGAGGCTTACACTCACACCTGCTCATATACAAGTGGAAACATAAATTCATTTTCTTTCTGCTTTGCCTTGTTGACTTATCAATCCACACCCAAAGGAGAAAATTGTAAATCTTTTCATACAATTCTTACATGGAAACATAGTAAACTTTTCAAACCATATTGCATAAATGAGAAGGGTAGACTCACTTAAAGCAATGATGAGTATGGGATTTGTGTTGGATTTAGAATTGGGAGTGCATCTTGTTCCATTATTTTTCCCGTCTCCATCATATCCTGCTGGGCATAAACATTGGTAGCTCCCAACATAATTGACGCATCTCGCCTCCTTAACACACTCATTGGATTCTATGCATTCATTAACATCTAAAACATAATTCGTCACTTCTTTTTGCACAATGAATAATAATAATAATAATAATCGAAATTACAAGAATAAGTAACAGAATAAATATCAAATTAGTGTATAATTTTTGCAAATGTCAAAATAATTTTAATTAATTTGTTTAAAATAATTTATGGGTCTATTTGATTACATTAATTACACATTCACACCGCATAGATATTGAAGAGATAATTTAAAAACTAAAATAATGGTAGAATATAATTGGATATATATATAATTTTTTGTATAACGACGTGTATACCAATTAAATTTATATATAAATATATAATAATGAAAAAAAGAATTAAATAAGTTGATTCAATTTAAATCGCATTTAATCGGACCAATCAAATTTTTGGAAGAAACAATCCAAAGTGAATCCAAGCGCATACTATTTTAATAATTGGATCTTATGAATTTTTGTTTCAAAACGATGGAAATCAAAATGAAAGTGCGATGACTACGATAGATGCACAATAACTAAATCACTGTGATGAAGGCTACTGACATCATCAAAGGCGGTGACAGCTGGTGTCAATTGTACCATGGCATCAATGGTGATGTGTGTGAGCGCAGATGAAAATAGGGTTACGGAATAGGAAGAGTCAAAGAACAGTGAAACAGTGACGTGAAGTTTTAACTGAATATTTTAATCTCATCCATTGATTGATTTTATACTTTTTATTGCGTTGGTTTCAATGAAAAAAATAAAATTCATTTATTAAAATACAATCAATAAAGATAAACTATTGAAAAAAAATTATTAATGTTTTGTTGATTAAATAAAAAAATAAATAATATATTTTTAAATTTTAATTCAATTATTAAAATATTGATATTATTAAATTAAATATATTATTTTAAATTTAAATTTATGATTTTACATTTGTATATGAATTTTTGATAGTATTTATAATTTTTTTATAAAAAAAGCAAATAATATGAAAAAAATAAACAAATATTAAAAATTAAATATAATATGAGCCATGGGAGTATAAAATGAAATCTTGAAAATTACACATTTTTATCACAATTTGAAGGTTACACAATTAATACTTAAAAATTATAAATAAAAAAATAAAATTGATGTTTATATGTACGGTACATATATAGGTGCCCTCATCTAAGCACATCTCCACTAGATGTTATAGTAGATGTTCTGCAATAAATACTCTGTTATCGTAGACATGGCATCACGTTTTGCCTACGTTTTTTATCCGGGATAAAATTTAAGTCAGTATGAGTTTGGGTTTCCAATCCACATCTTCGTCATTCATATATATATATATATAAAATAATAAATTTAGAAATTATATTTATTCTAATCAATATAATAAAATAATTACATACAATAATAAAATTAAAAAATATTAAAATTATATTTTTTATAAAAAAAATTATAATTTTTAATATTAAAAAATATTATATATATATATATATATATATAATTTGAAAATAATAATAATAATATTATTAAAGGGATGAGATTTAATGTGTGCATACCAATACCTTCCAACCTACACCAAACTAATGTGGCTCAAATCAAAACAAATTTATACTATTATTTCTATATATTAAATGCATAATTTTTTCCTTTGATAATTTTGTTTTGTTTACATCAAAGTTACTGCGTTCCATTTTCTCTTTAATTTTTATTTGAAAGGTTATTCTCTGTTTCTGTGAAGACCAAACCCAACAAGTATGAAAACATTGTCTCTTTGCCTTCTGCAGATCCAACCCTCTTAGTCTGTGACTCTTTAAAATAGAAAAAGAAATTCAAAATGAAAATGAGGGGAAAAGGGATATGTGAATCAGAAACAGAATTAACGACTGGGTAAATGAAAAGAGAATGTAACCGAAAATGGGGATACTAGAAAAATTGCTCTTTTGTTCAATAAAACCTAAACGTGGGGATACCAAGATTCGAGATTTATACGAGATGTAATCGATTTATTTTCATGGATTTCAGTCGCAAAACAACAAATAATATAATCCTAAAAATGTTTGAAATCTTTGTTTTGAATCATTCCACCATTTCTTAAAAATTTTAAGTGAGTAAGAGGGAAAAGTTTCTTTTTTCTCTGTTCTGAGTTCATGTTGATTTTTCTGAAAATAGTCACTTTACAACAATGATGATACCTCAGCAACAGCAAGGGTAATTTTTTGTGTTCGTGTTGATTTCTGGAAAATCATGTTCTGGATATTTTTTCCTTGCATTTTCTGGGCTATTGCTAACAATGGTGTTTCACACGTGAAAAGAGAGAAGAAATCACATTACAGAGTTAATTTTTGATTGAACGAGTGGTGCTCACCTGTGGAAGGTTCATCATATCATTATGAAAATATGGGCTAGATGAGAGTCACATAATAAATGTATCCATACATAAAATAAAACAACTTAATTACTGTTTTGCATTGAAAATATATTTTACACTATTAACGTATCTTATTCATAATTGTAAGTTTTGAAATTTTTACGATAAAATTTAATTTTTTTTAATAATTATATGGTTGATTAATTGACGGTATTAAAAAAATTTAAATATAAAATAAAAAATATGTAAAGAGTGTTCACAATTTTTAAATTATTTTTTCAGAAAAAAAAATACAAGGCGTAAGTAAATTAATTTTACGAAGGATTATATAACTTTTATCATTAAATAATTATTGAATTAAGGAATTGTGTTTATTGACAATATAAAACAAGTGTCTTAAAAAGTCGTTAAAACGAGTCTTCTCGATATTAATGAAACAAATGAAAGAACAATCTAATGACTGAAACAAAGAATGAATGAATACCTTGACAACCACGAAGAAGGTAAGGATTTCCCCGAAACCCAAGAGAACATTTACAAGTGTAACCAGCTCTGTGAGTTGCATCAAAACACTCACTATTATCAGCCTTACAAGCATAACTCGAAACATCCTTCTTTGCTTGCTGACATGTTTGGTTCCCAACTGCCCAATCCAACACAACAGGAAACTCCTTCTTCTCCAATTTGATTACATCCGTAGACACAAACTCGTATGCTCCATTTTCAACCAGAAAAGCATAACCACATGGATTGAAGTACTGCACCTTTGTATGGTTGGACACAGCGTTTAAAGAAATATAACCTACTTTCGATAACACGTGCCCTTGTGGTATTGAAATCTCGCAACAACCCGTGCCAGAGCAGGTTCCACCGCCGGTTATATCATCAAGCCTGTTATTAATTAAACATTTACTCATTATTCAATATATTTTTCTCTCTTCATTCTAAAATTGTAATACCTGTAACACAGAGACACGCATCCCGTTGTGTAGACTCTTCCCTTTGAATCGGTTATCTCAACTGCTCCAACAGTATCGCAACCAACTGCAGTCAACTTGTTTCGACTTGACGAGACGTTAAAACGTTGTGTCATGTTGAAGTGGTAATATGTTCGATTCACGCGTTCGCCTGTACTAGCATAACAATCGCTGGCTACTGGCCACGCAACGCGTAATTCCCCGTTGAGTGAGATGTTTAAGACAGATTGATTACTATGTGGCAAGAAAGGTGTGTATATTGTTGAGGTTGAGGTTGAAGATGTTTTGTTGCAATTGATGAGAAAGGTGTGGTCTAAGGAACAATCTTTGGTAGTTCCAAATGGAAAGGGAATGGTAACGGAACCACACTTTGTTGGGCAGTTTGGTAGTGACACCGGTTGAGTTGCTGCTTTTGTATAAATTAGTACAGCAACAACAATCAGTAGCAGCAGTTTTGAACGAATACACATAGCTTAATTTATTTTCCTAATTTTAGTTTCCTCAAATGTATTACTAACTATATCATTTATACGAACTAGTTTAAGACTTTGACAATAATTTACTTAAGGTCGATAATGATTATATTTTTAGAAAAAGTGTCTTGATCAATTGAAAATTAGATGTTGTTTATAAATTATTTTAACATTAATTTTTAAACAATGCGATATTATTTTGGTGAATTGGAATTGATGGCATAAAATACAAAAAAAAAAAAATGCTTAAAAATATGTATTTGAGATAACATTTTTCTAATATTTAAATGATTTACTATTTAAAAAAAAGTTAAAAATATATATATTTTAATATATTATTATATAAAATAAATTTAATATTT
>JBBPBP010009777.1:58271936-58295804 GCA_037974735.1 Cicer chorassanicum | reverse complement strand
GTAATAGTAAAATGTGTCTAAAGCAAATTGCAAATATAGAATAATAAGGAGGATGAAAAAGTTTCTCTTAAATGTGTTATGTCAAATTTTTTTTTTTACGTTACAATATTTGAATAAAGTGACACCTTATTTGATAATTATTATAATAGTATTTCAGAATATTTTAATATATTATAATAGATCATAGGAGTATTGTTTTGCAATATTTATTTGTTCGTATTTATTACTAGCTATTTAAAGGGAGACAGGGCTACACTAAAAGGATTTTTTTTTTTTTTAAATACCAATATACTCCTTTAAAAAAAATTATCAATATACTAAACTACCATTTGTATTGACTTAGTTAGAAGTATCTATTTGCAAATGTAACTTTCTTAAAAAAGTTCAAGTTTGCAATAGCGACTTCCTTAAATATTTGTTTTTTTTGTTTTTACCTTTTAATTCTCTGGAAATCGATATTCCAAAAGGTGACTTTGATGTACCTTTAGAAAATCGTCATTTCAAAAACCGATTTGGTGCGAAACATGGGTTTCCTTAAGAAAGTCGCATTTGTAAATGACGACTTTTAACTAAATAAAACAGAAGGTAGTTTGATATAGAATTTTTCAAAAGAAAGTATATTGGTAATTTTTTTTAAATTAGGTTATTAGAAAAAAAAAACCTAGTACTAGCTCTATTTTTATTTATAATATTTTGACACTTTAAGTGTTGGTAGTATAATTAATATATAAAATTTATATATGAATATTATTAAATTATTTTGTATATAAATGCATTTAATGTTAATTTTTTATATTACAAAAAAACTGATAATATTAATAAGAGATATATTTAAAATAATAATAATAATAATAATAATAATAATAATAAATATATCTATAAATTTACAAAGAGTATTATCTTTAAAAACAAATAAATATAGCAAAAGAGTTTTATAATTAATTATGGAGGGAGTCTTTTTAGTTTATAATTAACGACAATTTTTAACCTCTTGTAAGGCTTTAGTTTGATCTGTGACCTATGTGTGACATATAGCCCATTGTAAACTTATTTTTTAGGTCTAAGTTTGACATTGATGAAAATCTGATAATTCGTTAGTCTACTTAAAAACTTATTTGATTTTAACATATTTGAATAAATAATTATTTATATATTTAAATAGACCACGAGTTAATATGTCAATAAAATTAAGTTTTATTTTGAATTTTAACATGACTTTTTAAAAACTCTGACTTTATATGACATTCTACTTTAATTCTATGTCAAAAACAATAAAAGATTAAAATACTTAAATTACTAAAAAAATAATACCTAATAAAGAAATCAAAATTCAATATAATAATAATAAGTATTATTTATATTTTATTTAAATATATTTATTTGATAGATTTTTTATTTGAATTGTACTTGACATTTTTAATTAAATAAATTTAAAAAAAAATATTGATCTTGTGTGTTTAATAAAACAGATCTAACTCAGGCATGAAGTAGGATAAACCTAGGCCTTTATCGGTCGATGATCTATTCTCATTCACAAATTTGATATTCCACGAAATGGATCGAGACAGAAACAGGAAAAAAAGATGTTTTATTGAAGTTTTAGTCTCTGTATTTTTACTGATTTAAGAAATTGGTCCATCTATTTTAAAAGTGGACAGTTTTGGTCATTCCCTCTGATTTTTTAACTAAAAAATGATGATGTGTAAATAATGTGACACATGATCCGATGGTGTAAAATAATTAACATCAATGATATTGAAATAAAATACCGTAAAATTAAGCTTTCAACTTTGTTTTTTTTTCTTCATATTTTTAAATTAATTAATGATATATGAATAATTAATACATTTAGGTGATTTTATATATGTTACGTCATTTAAAATATATCAAATCGTCATTTTTTAGTTGAAAAATCTGAACAAAGACTAAAATTATTGACTTTTAAAATAGAAGACCAATTTCGTGAATGAATAATAATAGAGGGACTAAAACTGCAATTAAAAAAATTATATATAAATTTATATATTTATTTATATGATCAAAGGAAAACATAAAAATGAAACCGTCCGATTAATTTGGCGTGAGAGAGAGACACTGCGTTGGCGATTCCAAAATGTGAATTTTGCGTACACATTGTCATATATCAAATTATTATATCTCAAATGTTCTTTTTCTTTTGACTATATATCTCAAATGTTCTAATCCTTGTGATGCTTAGGAAATTAATTTTTTTGGTTCTTGCTGACATATACGAGGACACTTGTAAGCAGCATTTGGCCTAGCTGCATGCGGAATTTTTTTAATTACTCTTATATTTAACTGTTCATAGTTTTCATACATCTATTCAATCAACAACAATCAACATCAGCAGTTTTGAATGCATACCCATAACTTAATTTCTTTGCTAAATTTTAGGTTCCTGAAATTTATTGCTATTTGCTGGCGTCTTTATTATGTCTTTTAAAAATATAGTAGACACATTCTGCTTACTATTTCAACAAGTTTTTACGTATGTCTCACGGTTATGGATCTCTCAATACAAATTTTTATTGATATTTCAAATTTTTTTCACTTTTATTTCTTTTTTCAATATTTTTAGTATGATAAAAAAAATTTATATAATATAAATTACATATACAAAATTTTATATTTTTAGTGTTATTATTTTTATTAAACATTCTATCAAATAATTTTATATTTGTATAAATTTTTATACACATAATCTAACAAAAGAAATTGAAAAAAATAAAAATAAGAAATAGAAATGATTGAGACATATTTGAATCATGAGTATAATATTTTTATTACAAAAAAAGTGAGAACATTCAGACTCTATGTCACACACTCCATGATGACACCTATTGATCGATACTTCACAAAAAACATTCCTAAAATAGCTTTCATCTTTTCTTTTTTAAACAGTTTTTCATCTCAAATTAACTAAAATTTGATCATGTATCCCACTTTTATTCTTATACCTCCACAATTTTTTGAAAATGTAAAAAATACTCTTAATTTTTTTTTTTACAAATTCCACTTTCACTTCCGGAAAACTATTTTCAAGAATTCCAGTACACAGAGTTTTACCAGAATATTTTTACATGTTTTCCGGTACATAATGATGTTTCCGGAAAACTTAAAAAAAGATTTCCGGTACACACCCTTATTTTTTAAAAAAATTTAAATTTTATTAATTTTTATTAATTTTTTTAGATCACTTAAAAAGTTATTGAAAATTTTGGGCGGTCGTGGCCACTAAAGCTTCGCCTGTGACTATAACTTTGTCGTCTTTACCTCTATCCCTACCTACAAAAAAATATTGTTAAAATCAAATAAATTAATTAAATACTAATATAATAAAAAAAATTAAAATTAAAAAAAATCTGGAACTATCGGAAAACTTGTGGGTGAAGTTTTCCGGTAAATTCCGGAAAAGTCACTAACAAGTTTTCCGGTAGTTCATTATTTCTGGAAAACTTGAAAAAAGTTTTCCGGAACTACCGGAAAACTTTTTTCAAATTTTTCGGAGTAGTGTTTGTACCAGAAAACTTTTTTAAAGTTTTCCAGTAAAAATAAAAATTTTGACGTAATATATGCGAGGGTATTATGGTATTTTCACTGTCTTTTTGGGGTATAGGGTTAATTGTGGGGGTACGGGTCAAATTTTCCAAATTAACAAAGCATTTCAAATTAAAAGGTTGAAGCAAATAATAGGCCCAATTAAAATTTTTGGATACTATTTTCGTACAGGCATTTCAAGAACATTTTTGTAATAAAATTTAGTATATTATTTTATTATTATATTTTTAATTAGGATCGTGACCTGTTGAAGGTGATCACATACGAATTGAAACTGAATAAGTTTGCTGAAGTATCAGTATTAGATATTACAACATTGGATTCAAGAATTTGGATTGGTACATTTTGAAGGTGCAAACATGAGAATGAGATGTTGTATTGTGTTAGAATAAGTTGATAATTTTTTCATTATTTGATTAAATTGGTTCAGACTTGATTTACTTGGAGGAAAAACAATAACTAAGGAATGCAGGAATAAAGTGACACAAGTAATTTATTCTGGTTCACCACTAACTTGGCTACATCCACTCTCTTCACCCAGAAGGATTTAATCCACTAATTCAACAACTTGAATTACAAAGCACTTGACCCTTCAAGTCAGTCTTCCCAAACAACCTGACAACCCAAGACTTTTGAGGAACACACGCACCTTGACTCTACTAGCCAAATCTTCTTCACACAATCTAACATCCCCAGATTGTTGAAGACACACTAACAACACTATCGGGTTTGAATACAAAGATTTGAAATTTGAGCAGTTGCTTCTAACAAGCTGATTATAACAATGACTATCACACTCTAAGAAAAATACTTACAAAATATTTGTCATTCAAACAAGTGTTTCTCTCTTTGAGCTCTAAGATGAATTTGAAATTTTGAGCTTGAGTTCTTATACTATTTTATGATTTTTCGATGATCTTCTTCTTAACATTGAGTATCTATTTATAGATAAATTTAGGGCTTCAATTTAGTCCTTGTTTAATTCTAAATTGTATCTTCATTCCTAACTTGGTTGACAATGATCTTATTCAAAAATAATTCTGAACAAGATGTTTTTTGATAATATGTTCTTTAGCCAATTCTTTCTTTATTATGAATCCAATCTGAGCAGTTCTTCTAAATTGATTATGTTCATATTTTGTTCAGATTGAATTTGTAAATTATTTAGATTGATTCTATTAGTATTTTGTTCATATTGAGTTTGTAAATTCTTCAGATTGATTCTGTTTGTATTTTGTTCAGATTGAGTTTGTAAATTCTTCAAATTGATTATGTTCAGATTGAGTTTGTAAATTCTCTAGATTGATATTTTTCATATTTTGTTGTAGATAAATCTTAATCAAATCTTATTGTAAATAATTCATATTTTCTTGTGATAAATTTTAATTAAATCTTAAACATATCTTCTTTTTGACTTGGTCAAAAAATTTCTTTAATCATAAATTAGAATCAAATCTTATTTTAGATTTTCTTCAAAAACATGAATCTTCTTTCATACTCTGGGAAGTCAAATATATTGTTCTCATAAAATACTTTTATTAACATCAAAACTCTAAGTATAAAACCAACTTTTTTCCAACACATTTGTCTTCAACTTATTTGAGGATGGCCGACATTGTTCTTATATATGCCTTTGTAGAAAAATGACATAAAGAGACAAACTCGTTTGATATGTCATTTGGAGAGATGACGATCACACTAGACGATGTCACGACTCTTTTGCACATTCCTCCTTGTGGTAGGTTCTTCAGTAAATCAATAAACATGAATACTAATAATGTTGTGATTGATGCACATGAGCTGTTGAGAGCAACGTTGGAAGAAACAACTATTGAGATAAATTTTAATAAATATGCGCAATATTAACCGGTTTGAGTGTGTTGGTATCTGTTGCACTTAGTTGACAACACTATTTTTACCAACAAGACTCATACTCGTGTCGAGGTGAAGTATATTAGTTTGTTCATTAATTTAAAGCATTGTCAGAACTATGCAAGGGTATAATTGTGCTATGTGATAACTTGGGAGATGGAGTTGTTCATGACACTAGACAGTTGAGAGGATTATATTATGACTCATATTAAGTGGTGTTATTAATTTATTAAATTATATTTTTAATTTACTAATTTGTCTTTTATTTTTGGTGCAATGTTGGATTTACGAGCACTTTCCTAACATCTATAAGCGGGATGACAATGGAAGAGTTCATAAACATACTCCAAGAGCTCGTAGGTGGATTGCAAAACATGTTATTGAAAGTGGGTTGCTAACATATGAGACGAAGACTTGATGCTATTTTGCTTGAGTATGTAGTGTTTACACCGTACGATGATGACCGAGTTAATCATCATTTTGAATCAACGACGATGTTCTCCAGTTACTTTCGTTGGGGTGGAGTTTCAATCCGATATCTACCGGAGTGATGTCTTCGACAATTTGGCCGCATTTAGTGTATTCCACGTGATATTCCTCTGGTGCCAACTATTATAGATTGAGAGTGACATAATACTTTGAAAGCATGTATAGCGACCATTTAGAGTATCTCTCCTCTAGTTAAGTTTCTTGGTGAGGTCTTTGAGAACTATCTTGTCTAATACTTAAATAGGTCACATTCTTTAATCTTCCCTGATGCTCCACCTACTACTCCACATGTTGATCCACATGTTCATCATCTTAAGCACATGTTTTTTGGCATGAGACGCTAAAGCATCTGAGCTTTTACAGAGGACCATACATATGGTAAATCTATATGTTGAAGTTCATCTGATGTTAAGTGAGTTACTCTGCATGTTCTCGAGAGGTCATTAGTAGATTGTGTTAATATATTTTTGTATCATGAATATAATTCCCGTTATGGTATATGTTTATTTTTAGTCAATTATGTCATTACTATTTTATTTCTCCAAAATAAACAAGTAACAAACACAAAGCTTAACACATGCAAATTAATCTTCATTTAATGAAACACAAGATGGTTTGAAAGTTTCACACATACAAATTAATATTAATTTAATGAAACACAAGATAGTTTGATAAATGTTAGATCTATGTGTTCCCAATGCTTAAAACGTCCTGCATAAGCTATTTCCTATTCCTTCACACCATCACTACAAAAGCTCTCTCCATTTAAGTGGGGTGGATGACAAAAGACAATCATACTTCATTTTTATCTAAACAATAAATATTAAACATTAGTATACTATTAAGCAATAATTTATCATAAATTTTATCTGTACCCAATGATTTTTATTGACAAATCAAATTGCTGTTAAAGAATTATGAGAAAAATTCATTGATGGTATTTTCTTCAGGGAAAAAATATCATATTCAAATTATGAGACAATGACACTAGAACGACATTATATCTTGTCGCTATCACGTAATCCATCTTTAGTATAGTCATTCACTTTTCTTTTTCTTGAGCACCCAAACAAGAAATCTTCAATGAGTTCCGCACTTTTCAACACTGTCATAGAAAATATTGGAATAAAGATCGTGATGTAGATTGATCTCTTTGGGAGAATGTGTTCGAACTAAAGGTCAAGATTTTTCACTCCAACCTAATAATGTTGCAACTGTGCGATAACCATAGTTTCCATTAGGCAAAAATTCTACTATGTCATCGATATATTGATGAACAAAAGTAGGAAAATATTTTTTAGATGATTGTTGTGCAGTTTCTTGAGATGACTGTTTTGCAGATTTTTGAGATGGTTGCTTTGCAAAATGATGAAATGGTTACTTCGTAGAACATTGAGATAGTTGCATTGGAGTTCCTTTAGAAGCATTAACATATTCTCAATATGAAAGATCACGATATGCATCCAATTCTTTTCTCTTTTTATTATTTTTAGGAGCTCCTTTGATTTTCACTTTATCAGGTGGTGGACACATTGTTATTGTATGTGGAAATACAAGTTCACGCACCTTTGTCTTAAATATCCTTTGACCAACAATATCTTGTGTCTTCATATACGCTTTCATTGTCTCCCACTCTTCTAAGTCATATTGTGATAAAGATTTTTAATGTTCAAATTCATGCTCCATGCTTAATTTTTTCCAAAAAACATTAATGGTATCTAGAAGGATGACAATACCAGATATCTGTAAATATCCTAACTCACAAGCACAAGGTAACCCATGAGTTGTTCTAATTGAGCAACCACATTTTGTTTTGTCAATACCTACCATTTTTACTCTCTTTAATTGCTTATCAAAATTTTTTAATACATTTTCTTGATACAAAGTGATGCAATCTTTGATAAAATGGTGAATTATACTCGTGCTCATTATCAATAATGTTTTGCTGAAAAGACGCTTTGAAGCTACACATTTGGTTCTTCAACATCATATTCACATCATCCCAACTTTTACACAAGTCTCCATTACTAGTTTGTAATATGTTTTTCAATCTCCAATGAGTAGACTCAGCTCTGCAAATAAATTAAATAACACAAATTAAAACAAATCATATAAATGACTCAATCATATTTCTAAAACATATCGTAATTTAAAAGTATTAATTGATTGTTGTATTCGCTAAATGCATCACTTTATTGGTCTAAGCAACGAAAAATCTTTCTTTGTAAGGTGTGAACCATGAATCTTTAGCATAATCAACAAAAATGATAATATCGGTACACATTAACTTAAAGTGTTACAAGTGATGATCATACTCCTCAAAACTATTCAAATATACAATCTTTTTCCATAAATTCATGATACATTGACAATTTTAAGCAATGGTAGCCGATATCTATTTGTTTTGTATGTGCTATCACATATCAAACACAAAATGAAACTTGTTCAACAACTTTATACAATTAAGATGCGTCCAAAATACTCCTCTTAGAACATCTGAATCTTTCCGTCTTCTTGTCCAATGCACATAATTTTTATTTTGTATTAACTTCAATAGATGTTGCATTTATGTGTATGAGTCTCTCAAAGATGATTGATAAATATTCCTTGTTTTATATATTTGAGTGAAAATTGTGAGATTATCTTTATTTCGCTATTTCAAAGCATTCAAAATGAATATTAGTGCAAACTTATACTTTGTCATGTCATTAACAAATTTTCTATCATACGTCCCAACTATGAATGATCGTCTCAAGTATCCACTAAATCATGATTGCGTGTTCCACATCGAACACTAATTTTTTATCATTCATCAATACTCAACGGTATACATCTTAGTTTGAATGAACAATTACCCGTGTGAGAATAAATTACTGTTGATTTTGATTTTACTTTATATCTTCCATCTTATTCGCACCACAAAACTAATTTGCTTTTTCTTTCTCTTTTTTCGGTAGTTGTATCAGATTTAATGGTAAAAATTATTATTCAATTTTGTCTTCTAATAGTTTTTGCCCATTCGAATATAGCATCTCGAGAGGAAAATATTTACAAAATATATTTCAAATAAAATATCGACATATGTGTATACATTAAAAACTAAAAACTTATAATGACAATTATTATTAAGATTATCTGATCAGTCGTGAATTTATCTGTAGAATCTTCAGTCGATGTTAGAAACTTCACCCACAACTCCACTTACACCAGATTGTAAAGAGAGTATTTTAAAAAAATTATTTAATTATTTTGAAACAAAATTTACATTTCAAAAATTTGACTAATATTTCAAATTTTCAAATCTTTCATTTTCATCGAAACTTTTGAAATGTAATGTTACGTTTTAAAACTTTCGAAAATTCAATGTTTCAAAAGTTTCGAAAATATGCATTTTGAAATTTTTGTTAAAGGTGAAAGTTTCGAAAATATTTAACAAATACAATAAATTGTATTTCAAAATTTCAATGAAGATGAAAATTTCTAAAATAAACTCAATTATGTATTTCGAAAATTTTATAATCAATTAAAGTTTCAAAAATTTGAAAATTTTATAATAATTGTTTTGTTAAGTTTCAATATATTAAAGGTGAGAAATAGAAAACTCAATTAAAAAATTTTAGAAAGCTAATTATTTATTCAAAAAAAAAAAAAGAAGGGAAGTTATTTTTTACCTTTCTTCTCTCATCCCTAACTAAATCATCATCAATCATTTGCTTTATTTTTCCTATGATCCTTCGGTCAACCAAAGGCAAAGACAATGAAATTGTGAGTTCTTTAGCAACCGAAAATGTATGAGAGACGATTCTGCAGTTTCTTTGACGGGGATAGAAGAAATGCTACATATTTCGATTCCGGTCTTAGATTTTAGAGGTGCGGTTCTTTCTTTCTACTTATGTTTTTATGATTTGTATTCTCTAGCTTTGTGCTAATTTTCAAAGGTGCATGCAGATTCTTCATCTTACTATAGTACTCTTGGCCGTTAGTTCAGTGTGCTTAAACTTGCTATGGTTAGTTGGTTCTCTTCTCTATGCATTCATTTTAATCTGTGTTTGGCTGTTTGGGATAATAATTATCCTAGTCATAGATATAACGTCACGTGCATATAGGTACAAATGTTGTATTGAGCGTCCAATTTGTTATTCAAGTTGGAATTTTTGTTTGTAAGTGAAATGATAATTTAAGTGAGATTGTGAATTCGATACAATAACCACATCTAGCATCTATTACTATGTTGTTCATCTCTGTGCATTTACTTTTTAGTGCATAATTTATGTTAATCAAGGCTGACTTATTGGTTATGTCTGGGAAATCAAACAAGTCCTGATTTGCGTGCTATTGATTAAGTCTAACTGGTGGCAAAATAAATTTGAACACATTGGTTAATTCAATTTTCATGTGAACAATGTTGTTTCAAAACCTTAACGGGTTTTACATTTCCACTTCCCTATGTTGAGTTCTAGTAGTGTAAATCTGATTTTTAATGGAAGCAGTACTTTAAAAAGTTTTGCATTGTTTCCTAAGGTTCATATTCAAATTTGCATCCCATAATTATTAATCCTAATAACAGTGACTTTTTAGTAAAATAAATGTATCTTAAAGTAGTCATAAATTCCTATGAAGATTTAGTACCACGTAACTCTGATGTCTTGTGCTTTTGATAACCAAAATGTAAGAAACTTTAATATTAAACAAAACTATACTTATATGTCAGATCATTGAATTTACGCATACCATTATATGAAGAAATATGCCATATAAGAATGAAAAATAAAAATTATTGAACTGATATGCTTCTAAAGATGGAAGTTAATGTTGTTTCGAGAGTAAAATCATTTAGCAACATTGTTGGAGAAATCTATTGAAGAATAAAATAGACACAATTGTAAAGCCTATATATACGCGGATACACATATATGAATATCATGTCCAATACAGAGGGGAAAACTGAAATACACCATATACTACACCACCATTATAATGAAGATAGATTTGAATCAAATCTTGAGTATTAATATAAGCTAATCATCTTCCACCAATCAATGACATTGACATCTGGTTTATGCTATTTGAGTCAGAAGAATTAATAAGACTTCTGCCAACGCCATTTTCGACATTGATAACAGATGGCGCTGCTTTGAGCAAGTTTTCAGTCTCTTCTGAAGACAAACGATCACTTCCCCAACGGTGCTCTTCAAAAACTAATATTCCCTCTAGTTCCATTGCCACTTCTTTCATGGTGGGTCTTTCCTCACCCTTTACCCGTAAACACCTTTCTGCAATATGGGCAACTTCCTTTAGTTGCTCAATATTTGCCTCATCTATACTTTTGTCCAGAATATGAAGTAACTGACCCTCTTTTATTGAAGAAACAAAGTACACTGCAAGGTTTCTATCTTCCTCTGGCCTGCCAAAAGACAGTGCCTTCTTTCCTGTCAGTAGCTCTGCTAGGACAACCCCAAAGCTATAGACATCACTCTTCTCTGTTAATTGGCTTGTGTGGAAGTATTCTGGGTCAAGATACCCCAATGTCCCCTGCACTAGAGTGGTTATCTGACTTCGATCAAGAGGAACAATCCTAGAAGCTCCAAAGTCAGAAACTTTTGCAGCGAGATTGCGATCCAGTAGTATATTTGTAGATTTGACATCTCTATGTATGATTGGTGTAGAAGCAGCAGAATGCAAGTATGCCAGGACTCCAGCAGTTTCTTTTGCTATTCTCAATCTTGTTTTCCATGTAAGTTTTGAAGATTGGTTTGGATCATGAAGATGCTCATAAACAGTACCATTGGGAATGAATTCATAAACAAGCAAGGGAACTTCTGTCTCTAAACAACAACCCAAGAGCTTTACCACATTCCTATGGTTGATTTGGGAAAGTACGACCACTTCATTGATGAATGGCTCAATCTGGTTTGGGTCACTGATTTTGGACTTCTTTATTGCTACAGTTCTTGTATCTTGTAAAACTCCTTTGTAAACTGTTCCCTGACCACCTTGTCCAAGGATCTTGCTTTCATCAAAGTTGCCGGTTGCTTCGCTTAGCTCCTCAACAGTGAAGAGTTTAGCTGTTTCAGTTGACCCTCCATGCCTCACTATCTGTTGTTGTAACAGTAAGCCACCGTTTTGTTGAAAATATTGTTCTTTAAGTTTAATGAGCTTTCTTTTCTTCGATGTCCAATATGCATAAAAGCTTCCCACCAGTAGTGCTATGAGGCTTATGCTCACACCTTGACATAAACAAATGGAAACATAATCATTTTCTTTCTGCGTTCCCTACCTTATTGATGTTTCAATTTCAAGTCAACTTCATGTTGTCAAATACATTAGTCAAAATCTCCAAATGCCATTGTTCTAGTCTTGAATGATTGATATGTGTTTCAGTTCAGAACAACAACTTATAATATGGATTGATTTTGTTGATTGCCACTGAAATACTAGTACCTTTCAAGTTTCAACAGTTTTCATTGTGATAATAAAATTTGTTGACATTGTAATCATGTAGTGTTATAAATGAATCAAGGATTGAATGTGTTGTACTCACTCAATGCAATGATCAATATGATCTGTTTCCTTGATTTGGTACTGGATTTTCGACTGCATCTTGTTCCATTCCATGTCCCGTCTCCGTCATTTCCTGCTGGACATAAACAATTGTAGCTTCCAGGAAGATTGAGGCATGTTGCCCCCTCAACACAGTCATTGGACTCCATGCATTCATTAATATCTGAAGGATAATTTGTTAGTTACGGTTTCTGCTCTTCACAATGGACAGGGGAGTTTTCAAAGAACAATAGTTACCTTTTATTATGTGAAATTATAAATAATTCAGTTAACCAGAAATTTTGAAATTTGTACAAAAAAAGTCTAGAAAAATAAAATGATAAAAAAACTTATGGAAGTTTCCTTAATTAAGTGTCAAGCAACAAAGTATAAAAAACCAAATTCAATGAAGTCACTTTTTTTTCTTCTGTTCCCCAATAAAAAGCATAATATGTCACATCAGAACAATCATACAAATGTCTCAAAAAACTAATAAACAAGAGATAAGATATATATAATACCTTGGCAACCATGAATGAGGTAAGGATTTCCCCAATATCCAGGAAAGCATTTGCAAAGGTAACCAGGTCTCTCGGTTGCATTGTAACATATACTATTGGCAGCTTTACACGCATAACTTGAATGATCCTTCTGAGCTTGCTGACACGTTTGATTCCCTACCACCCAATCCAACAACACAGGAAACTCTTTCTTCTCCAACTTGAGGATGTCTGTGATTGTGAAGCTGTAGGCTCCATCTTCAACCAAAAAAGCATAACCACATGGATTGAAGTCATGTACTACTGAGTGATTGTTGAATACACCTCCAGAAACATAGACTACTGTTGATAACAGGTGACCTTGAGGTATTGGAATCTCGCAACAACCAGAGCCAGTGCAAGACCCATTTGCCACAATATCATCACGCATGTTGCACAAAGCCACGCATCCCGTTGTGTAGTTCTTTCCCTTTGAGTCAATAACTACGAGTGCTCCAACCGTGTCACAACCAACTGCCATCAACTTGTTTCGAGTTGATGAGATGTGAAAATGTTTCATATTGATAACCTTAGGTGTTTGGTTCAGGAGTTTTCCCTTTTCAGCATAGCAATCGCTAGCTACTGGCCATGCAACGTGCAGTTCACCGTTGAGTGAGATGTTTAAGACACTTTGATTACTCTTTGGCAAGTAAGGTATGTATATTGAGGTTGAAGTTGAAGATGTTTGGTTGCAATCGATGAGAAAGGTGTTGTCAAGGGAACAATCCTTGGTGGTTCCAAATGGAAAGGGAATGGTGACGGAACCACACTTTGTTGGGCAGTTTGGTAGTGACATTGGTTGAGTTGCGGTTTTTGTATAAAGGATCACAAGAACCATGATCATCATCAGCTGTTTTGAGTCCAAAGCCATGGCTTTGCTATTTTTCAAGTTCATCGTTATACAAATTCTTTGACTTTGTTTAGTATATATTTCTTTTCAATGTGATGCTTTCTAAAAAGAGGAAAGTCAAAATAACTGCTTTCTTGTATGGGATGGCATGATCAAATTAAACACGGTTTTGTCTTATTTATCATAATTATAATGTATTTATATTTTTAATAACAGTGATTCCAATATCTCTAACCAGTTGAAGTTCTATAGGAAGAATAGGTCAGAAAACACACACTGTGTTAGCAAAAGGAAATTAAACATGGTCAACGGTTATATAGTCATGTTTATATATTATATGTTCAGTCAAATATATATATGTTTAAAAAGAAACCGTTGATTTGTAGTGGTACGATTCCAAATGTGAACTTGCATTCATATTATATCATAATATCTAACCATTGTGATCATGATATACAGGGTGCATTTGTTTGAATTTAAATAGAAATGATTTTTAATATAAAAAATTTAGAGATTATTTTGTAGATATTTGTCTAAAACTAATTTTTTTTTTATTTTTGTTTGTTTACTATCACAAAAATAATTTTTTTTTAAAAAAAAATGATTTTTAATCTGTTTGTATACAATTTTATAAAAATAATTTTTTAAACTACAAAATTACCATAAAGGACATGACTTTTATAATACCCTACAAAATTTACAAGTTTAATCCATTTCTTATACACATTTTAAAATTGATTAATGTACCTTAAGTACTCATCAAAAAGCAATAAATAAACACAAAAAAAGCAAAAAAAAAAATAGTATCAATATATGAATGATATAAAAATAAAATGATTCAAATAAAATGCGTAAAAACAATAAAAAAAAACTATATGGAAAAGGAGAAGAACATTTACTTGATGAAAAACCTATATGAGAGCCTCATGGAAGGAGAAAAACTGTCACAACTGAGTGCGTGATGATGGAGCATGGAGAAAACTCAGTAAAAATTGATGGAGGGTAATTTTGGACTTTTCAAAAAGGTAAGGGTAATTATCATTTTCCCTTATCAGTGAGTTAAGTTCAGTGTTTTTTAAATTTTTGGCATCTTTCTGTCATCTATCGCAGTAACGAACTTGAGAAACTATTATTTTTAACTTTTCACTTTTAGCCAAAAAATGATTTTTTAACAAAATGATTTTAAAAAAATCTGAAAAACACCCTTCAAACCCTACAAAATGATTTTTGGTTTAAGAAAATAGATTTTTTCATGAAAAAATCTGAAACAATCATATCCATAGTGTCTATGTGGTTGGTAAAGTCTTTGTTTTTTCTTACATACATGTTCATATGTTATGCATATACAACCAGCGCTTCATGATATTTTCTAATTTTTCTTCTTCTATTTATTTAAACATATTAACTATACTATTTATATGTATTAATAATGATAGAGACAATACAAGAAGAAGCGTGATAATAGATACTGGGTGATTTCTCAAGGAAAGGGTGAAAGATCACATTTATGTGATTTCTAGACACTTTTTAAGTATTTTCACTAATATCTCTAATTCCTTAACTTTTGATCCAATTCTGAATTTTTTTTTTGTTACAATAAGAGGGCAAAGCCCAAAATGAAAATCAGTTCTGGTCTTTGATTGTTAGGGGTCAGAACTAAAACATAATTCAAGGGCGATATGATAGAAAATATACAAGAAGAACTAAAAGCAAGCAAAATAAATGCTCTTAGAATCATATACAACATTAGATATGAAATGAGTCTTGAGTCGAGTTTTTTGTTGTTGTTGTCAACAGTCGAATTGAGTATAGCTTGAGTTATAATGTCATTTAGAAAAAGAAAAAACAACATAATTTGAGCCATGTTTAAAAAATTGACTTGCGTTGAACTTTTATATATATATATATGGAAACATATAAGAGGTTAAATCTTGACTATACAACTATAGTAATGATCAAGAGTTATTTTAAAAAAATCACATAATTTTTTTCTTTTAATTATGATCATCTATGTATAGTTATATAGTCAAAATTTAACCATCTCACTCTTTTATTATAAAACTACTCTCATTTGATATGTTTCTTTTATATATATATATATATATATATTATAGATCTATTGACTTTATATGTAACTCTTGCTCAATGTTTTTATATTACATTGACAATCATACATATATTTTATTTGTATTTTAAAAAGATTTTTATAAGTTGAATTGAAATTATAATATATTGCCTTTTTGCTTTTTGAAACAAAATATATTACCTTTTTGCCTAAAATAAATGTTCGTATAGAGTAGAGGTGTCACATGTCGTTTAGATATGAAAATGGCTTAGATAGAAAGTTTTGTATAGAGCATTAAATAAATGTAAAATTCATCCAAATTATAATTAGGAAAGTTGAATTGAGAGAATCGGTGAAACTCACTTTCTATCATTTTATATTATTTGATTCATTGAGAAATACAAGGAGTGCACTGATGTATATGTGGTGCAGCAAAGAAAACAATTTGGCAATTTGATTAATAATAGAAAACTAATTGATTCAGTTAGAATGACTAATTATCAAAAGCTAAATCTAACTAGCAAAACTAACCAACTATTACACATGTACTCTAATACAAACCAAATAAAATTGGAGACAATTAAAATTTCATGATAAATATGACACATCAGATGGAAACTATAACAATTGCTTACAACTTTTCTGGCACTATAGAGATATATTAGGAATAAATTATATATAAAAGTGTAATAGTAATGTACGAGATTATTGTTACTCTATATATGTACGATATAGTATTTTTCTTCTATTGTGTTTTTTTAGTATAATAATGGGCTATTATTAGAATTTTGAATTGAACAGTATTCAATGTAAAATTCTTTTTGTATTCGTATGTGGTATAAAATTATAAATAGATAGATAAATGTGTATATTATTATACTATTACAATGATAATAATATAAACTTATTTTATAATTTTATATGGGTTCATAAACTGTATTAATTTATTAGTTTACTTGATTGGAGAGTTAATTAAAGGGTTGAGTGAAATAAGATAGGATAATCAAAATTACAGAGAATACTTTGATATCTTAAATTTTTGTTAGATATTGTACTCAAAATACAATCCTCATATTAATTTTTATATTTAACTATTTAAACTAAATTTAAATTTTGAATTTACCCAATAAAACTCCGAAAGTACTTAAGAATTTATTGGTATTCATCATATACTCACATTTGTATTAGCTAAAATTATTATTTTTTATCTCGCTAACCTTCTCCAGACAAACAGAACAAACAATTTAAATTCTTCTTCTATTCTCCCTCAAAGAGATATTTCCCCCCTCAAATAGTGCCCTGTTACCTTGCTTTACAATTGAATTATTATGATTAACTACAAAATGCAAAGTGGTCCATGGAAGTAAGATGTTCTAGGTATTGATCTGCTTAAAACTATAAGCTGAGGGAGTCCCCCACACCCTTTTCAAATCCCGACCATATAGTGTGCACTATAACAATCCCAAAAAATATATATGGAAGTAAGATGTTCTTGTATATTGTGTTAATTGAAAAGTGGTTTTAGCTACAATTCTCTAATTGATGTTTTGATAATAACAAAAACAAATAAATAAAGAACAATTATCATCAAACTGTATTTGTTAAGTGTGCATATTAAATTAGTAGACAAAAATTTATATTAATGACTATCTATTTTAATGTAGCATAAAATATGAGTAAGTTAGAGATAATAATCTAAGTATTTCTAACACAAATAATATTATCACATAATAAACAAGTAATTATGTTTACTAATAAAACAAGTCATAATATAACAATAAAAAGTATTGCAATATGCATATAACAATCTACAGTTTGAGTTAAAACGTTAAAGATAAAAGAAATACAAGTCAATGATTGTCCATCTTAAGACAAAAGAAAATAGTACTACAATGATTATCTGTCTTGGACTAAAAATCATCTTGATCCTTTGACTCAAAGATCATAAGAAGAAAACTCCAAGTGAAGTATCTGATAAAGACAATGGTCTGGTACAACCTAGATCCCTTGATAAACAAAGAAAAGTGAATCTATAGTGACTTTGAAGAAGTTGTGTCTGACTCTCATGAACACACTCTCAACGCACCTCTGATGGTTTTGAGAAAGATCTTCTAGTCAACGTACCAAGTTAATACTCTGATAAAGTCAACGCTCAGATAAAAAATCTATGCTCCAATATCCTCTACTCATCATACTGGACTTATCCTCTGACTGAAGAAAGGCATGACATCATCTGGGATATGTCTTCTTAATTGAAGATATGCATAATCAATTATGAAAACATATATAGATATGTCTTAAAGACTGATTTACCTTAAATATTGATTTAAGATCAACATTCTCAACAAACATTTCTTCTTAGTATTTAAGTAGAAACCAATCAATCAATCAAGTAGTAGAGAAAATGAAAAAGACGTGTTAAGAAAAAATTATGTAAAAGCCTAGAACATATCAAAAGAAAAGAATGAATGAAAAATCCTCTTATTAGAGAGCTATTTGAATTGATGTAAAACAATCAAGTTGTTTGATACACTTGGATTGATATAGGATTTTAAATGTAATATTCTCTCAATGAAAGTTAGAATCCTAAAAACAGACTTTGTGTCAATTCAAACACAAATTGGAATTCATGTAAATCAGTCCAATAGTGACAACAACTCGTTCACCCATAAGAGGTGTCTGAAGAAGTATAAAAATACTCATGAACCTCAACAATTTACTAAATTAGAAGGTTGAGAAGATTTGAACACTGTCAAATTGACTAGAAGGTGTTGAATGAATTTGTGATTCTAATGGTTACAGCCAGGAGAGGCTAAAAGAAGAATACTCAAAGTCTGAAGAGACAAAATAAATAAAATTTGTATGCCACATTTGAAACAGTAGATTAAGCCATCAATTGTATTAAGACAAAATCTCTTTGTAAAATGATGACTAGATGTAACAATAATTTGTTGTGAATTAATATAAAAATCTTTGTGTTTCTTTTTTGTTACTCTAATATATATACTAAATATATTAACATTTTGCTTGTAAGAAAACAAAAAATAATTGGTCTTTGTCTTTATTCATATCCTAATCATCATGTCTGATTGATTATTGTATCATGAATGATTATGAATATGACCCCCTCATGTCATTATTCTTTTGTCAAAATTATAATACAAATATTTTATCTTACTTTCATATATAACAATTTAGTTATTTACATTTTTTATGTTAATTTGTTATTTACTTTTTAAAATATACACAAATTAGTTTTTTTCTTCATTTTTTATTAAAAATTAAATTGTAATTTTAGTTTTCATATTTTTATCAATTTATAAAATTAATTCCTCTATTTTTAAATATACAGTTTTGGTATATTATAATTAACTAAAAAATGACACAATTAACATGCTTGACATATTCCCATCTTTATATATTATAAATTAAATGGATTCAGAATTTCCACTTAATTTATTTATTTATGACTTGGAATTTATTTAAGCGTTAATTTAATGATTCTGGTTTTTCACTTAATTTTTGTAAGATAACTTTTACTGCCACCGTTCAGTACTGTACCATGACTCCTGTGATTGACCTTTGTTTGAGAGTTAAGATAAATAACAACTTTTCAATAGTGTGACAAACAATTATATATGAAATCATAGTCTGATCTTGATTTCGGGAATTTTTTGGATTTTTAATATGGGGATTTATTAGTTTTGGTGATCAAGATGTTTATTGTCATTAGCGGATCTTGAAGTTAAACATTTGGGTGTTTGAAATTTTAAAATTTTAATATATAAATAAAAAGAATAGTATTGTATTGCATATAAGAATTTTAAATTGTAAATTTATAAAAATATATTGGAGAGAGGTAGTAAATCAAATTTTTTATTTACATTTTTAATAGTTAAAAATTAGTTGGAATTTAGGTTGAAAATTTTATTTTATTTTATAATTATAGTAGTTGTTTTTGTAATTTTTTTTTATAAATTATTTTCTCTAGTTTCTTTATTATAGACATCTGGATTATAATTTGGTTTACAAAAATTTATGGATTTAGTCCAAGGTGGTCTTAAAGATTATGAAGACATGTTCTAATCTTAAAAATTGAACATAATAAAAAAATACACTTTTAATAATTAAAAAATTGATAAAATAAATTTTAGTCTATATACACATACTAATCTATATTATGCAAAGAGAATCTACACATCCCAATTAATCTATTTGATACAATCTACATGATGCATGTCATTTGATTAGTGAATTCGTGTAACAAGAAAAGATGCACAGATAGTATGTCACATTCATGTATTAAACTCAAATATACGTCTCGACAACGATACCACGGTTCAACTCATAAAAACAATTATACTCATAAAATATACCGATTATAGATCCCAAAATTACAACAACATACACCACAATATCTATATTAATTAGCATATTTATTAACATATGTCATGTCTAGTCGAAACTGGTTAGCATATATTAACTCACAATTATCTTATAGACTTATATAATTTGGTTTTCACAACTTTGTCACAATTAATAATTATTCATTTTTCTATTTTTTAATATAATATATATATATATATATATATATATATATATAATTTAACTACTTTCCTACATTCAATCAAATTCATATGTAAAAGTTTCCTCTAAATTATAGTCAAATCACATTTATAATTCAAGTCAAAAGTAATAGTATTTTTTAAAAAATTATTGGAAACTTTGGAATGAAAAATAAAGTGTCTCGTATAGATAAAGTAAAAGTAGTACTATTTTAAAAAAATTTATTGAAAACTTTGGGGTGGCAGTAGTCTATGTCATAATGAAAGCTCCGCCACGGTTGATTGGTGAAAGTGTGTATCGTTGAAATGGTAATCGATTGATTGAATATTTGAATGTTTTGGGATTTTGATTATTTTTCGAAAAAATATAATTTTTTTTTTTTACAAAAATGATGTTGAATAAAATAATTGAAAAAAAAAAGAAAAAATTGTCGGCATGTCATACGTACGTCAGAATTTTTAAATGAAAATGCAAATAAAAATAATCATTTTGTTCATGTTTTAAAAGATAAATAATCTATATAGAAAAAAAAATTAAGTGTTATAAGTACATAAGATAAAAGATTTATACTACATTTGGATCACAAGGGGTCTAGAGGATCATTACATTTGGTCAATATAAATTACATAAATGAATTGAACACCAAATTTTTATCAAAATCTTAAGACAATGAGTATATGGATCATCTCATTTATATAGTGTACAATGTCCATATTTTCACATCCAATATTAGACTTTTAACTCACTTATTGACCATTTATGTAATTACAACTAGGTCGACTCTATTTATCTAATAACAACTAGGTCGACTCTATTTTGACCATTTATGTAATTAGGTCTTACGATGGATCAGGTCTGATTGTTCCATCTAAGTGTTCTACATCTAATCTATTTTTTTCCTAAACAATGTGTGGAATATTTTAAAATTGTTTATTTTGTGAAAATATTTATTGTTTTAATTTTATAAGATTTGTGTTAATTTTACTTATTAATAAGAAGGTAAAAGATTTAAAAAAAAAAAACAATTGTTTGTATTTCTATAAATCAATAAAAATGTTAAAATTTTATTTTTATTATTTAAAAATTATATATTTACATAATATTTCATATTATTCATGTGACAATAATTTATTTTAAAAATTTCTCATCAAAATAAAATAATCACATATAACTTAATTTCAGTTAACGATTTAGTCTTTTATCTTTTTTTTTTCCCGATTTGGTCCTTTATGTTTTTGAATAATTTTAGCGTTACCATTTAAGTGGAGCTTCGTTAAGAAAAAGTTAAAAAAATCCCTCATTTATGTTCAGAAAAAGTTTTCCTTTATGTTTTGCAAATATTTCAGAAAAATATACAAAATTTGTTCTAAGTTTGATAGTAGGATTGATTTCTTAAAACTGAAGCTATTGATATTTATACTCCATAAAAATCATTTCAGATAAGTGACAATCGTTCCTAGAGGTTTGATGAACATATGCAATGATTTAGATGAATGATTTTTTAACTTTTTCTCAACGGAATCCCACTTAAAAGTTAACGCTGAAATTATTTTAAAACATAAATGACCAAATTAAAAAAAATAAAAGATAAATGACTAAATTATTAACCGAAATTAAGTTAAGAGATCACGGGTATTTAACTTATTTTAAAAAATAAAACTTGAAATGTTTTCCATTAATTTGACCATTCACGCTTAATCCCCAACATGAGGGTGGTTTGTTGTCAGTGTCCTAGGTTTTATTGATTGTCAGGATATGTGGCTAGTTTTTATCAGGTTAATTAATACAGCCACGTGAACGATTTGTAAAGGCACATAATGATATTTGTTTCATTTACTAGTATATCGCCTTCAAAAGCGTGTCAGTACTGTTGGTTTGTCGTAATCATTCTGTTTCTTCGTGACATTTTGAGATCAAAATAGATAGTTTGACAGAGTCTATGATTTAGTTTAGGATAGTCTCATATTAGATGTTTTTTAAAATGGATAAAGTATAAATATTTTTTATAAGTTTATTTAGTTAAAAAAATTGCTATAAATTATATAAAAACTTTTTTAGGGGCCTATAGAATTGTTTTTTTTAAATAAATATGAATAATATTTTCTATTAATGTGTCTAGCCGAATATTCATAACACTTCATTTAAGAATATGTCTCATCAAAACCTTATTAAAAAATATTTGAAAAAAAATTTAGTGAAGAAAAAAGAGTCAAATATTCTTTTGTGAATTACATGGTGCATTTATTTCTCCCTCTCAACTTAACAAATATCTCTGGTCAAGACGACATCGTCAAACTTTGGTATCAGTTGCTCAAAGATTCTATTTAGGAGCGACTTTGTAAAAATGTATTATAGATTATCACACGAACAAATTTGTTGAATATTTATCTTATTGCTCTTCTGCAGATCATCAGTGGAAATTTCTTTTAGAGAAATATATTTTGTTCGATTTTCTTTAGTATACCCTTCCTAAACAATGCATGCAATATTATCTTCATAAGTGATTGATGCATCCATTTTTCTGGTATATAAACCACAATTTCTTTGTACGTGTTGAATCAAAGATCTTAACCAAACATATTCTCTACTTGTCTCGTGTACTGCTAAAAGTTTTGCATCCTCATTTGATGATATTGTTATTATGATTTGTTTCACATATCTCTATGAAATATTTGAACTTCATCATGTAAGCAAATAGTTTCATTTGTGATCTACACTATTATGAGAATTATACAAATAACATGTATCTCTAATATAACAAAGTATATTTGTTGTTGTATATGTAGAGAAGTTCACCTGTCTAATAGATCAACAATAACTAATATTTAACAACAAATAATTAGCAAGATACATTATCATTTGATTACACTAATATATGGTACTTCAGGACCAAGAAGAAATCTTCATTTTCTCGAGTTATAAAAAGACATTTGTCCACCATTCATGACCTTACAATATTCAAAGTGCACAACTAATTTGATTTGCTCGTAATTTACAAAAATATTCTTCAAATGATCATTTTGTAATCTCAAACAAATCTTTTCTTCAAAACATTTGACAAATGATGGCTATTCCATACCCTCATTTAGCAAATATTCATGACTAAGTGCCCATTTTATTTAATTCAAAATATTTAATATTGATAGTTGAGTGTTTGACATTTAAAAATAATAATTTAGGAAATTTAACTTGTATTTTATATGAAATCTAGAAAATTAAGTGCACTTAACTACATTTCTTAATATCCGCGAAAATAGTTTTTTTGTTGTTGCTTATAATAGTGATTGAATGAAGTATTTCTTTTTACTATTATTATATACTAGATTTTGAAGTTTATGTTAAACTTTTATTTTGTTAACCTTTTAGTA
>JBBPBP010009777.1:58205972-58234911 GCA_037974735.1 Cicer chorassanicum | reverse complement strand
CAACGATTTAAAGGAGAGAACATTATTACCTAAGATGCATATAAATATAAGGACAGGTATATTATCGGTGAAATATAATTTTTTTTTTTTAAAGTACGTTATGTCAATGAAAAGTATAAATTTATATAAGATCAAAAAAAATATAAATTTATTTATATAATAATTCAATTAGAAGAATTAAATTATTTAATTTATAATATAAAATTATAATAAAAATTTAAAAAATCAAAAATTTATCTTCAGTTATAACAATAATAAAATTAAAATTCATAAATAATATTATATTAATATATAAAAAATAATTAATTTTACTATAATAAAATAACAAAAATAATTAAAATATTTACAAAATACACGCCCTAACAGGTAAGTATTCGAAATCGATATTTCTCTATTTTTAAAGTTCTAGACATGTGAAATTTTATTAGTGGTTGGGGGTAGGTTCATGATTTGGCCCTTATATAATTGGAGGCAAAGTTAATGCAGCCGATATATGAAAATTTTACCCCATACCCCTCAATTAGATTTGTACCCCAAAATAGTTAGGAAATGACCATTTTGCCCTCTTTTATATAATAAAAGTAAAAAAAATTACCATTTGGACAATCCACATCTCCGGTACAAAAAGTAAGAAATTTTTTTCCAAATTTCCGGAGACCTTGACTCCATGGTATTCGGTACACAACAAACTACCCCGGATACCTTGTTTTAAGCTCTCCGGTACAGACCATCAACGCAAGATCTCTGTCAGTCACAATTACTTTAGGAAATTTGTTTTGTGTGACAAACAGTTCTTTTAGCCTCTCTAAAGCCCAGCAAAAGTTTTCTTCCCGCTCAGATTCCAAATAAGCAAATCCAACTACAAATGTCATCTCTGTTGATGTCATACCAACAATTTCAAGTAAGGGCATCCTGTATTTATTGATTTTGTAGGTACTGTCCATAATCAACACAATCGGAAACAAATTCAACAACTTCACTGAATCTGGATGCGCCCAAAAAATATCTCTCATAACATCTGAGTCTTCACGTTTTCTATTCCAACACACATATTTTGCATCTTCAATTAACTTGAATAAATGTTGCATCTCTGTTCTATTACCTCTCACATGCAAACGAATCATACTCCTCTGCTTATAAATTTGTGAGATCTTGGTAACATTGTTCTTATCTCGGTCTTGCAATGAAAGTAATATGTGTCTTGGTGCAACATTATATTTTGTTAAGTCCTGAACATGCTTTTTTTTCTTCTTCATCTAAACGTCCAACAAATGCATGCCCCTCCAAAGTATCAGGTAATTCATGGTTGTGAACTCCACAAATTACTTTAATTGTCCATCCTGAACCATCTTTTAATGGTTTTGATCTAAGTTTGAAAGGACAATCACACTTTTTTGTTGAACTTCGAGTTGAGCTAGCAGCATACTTGTATTTTCCTCCTTTGTCGCAACCTAATATTAACTTATTTCTCCTTCCTTTCTCTCCTGTCTCTATATCGGATCTTCTGATAATAACAGTAACTTTATTTTTGATACCGATTTCTTTAGCCCACTTCACAACAGCGTCTCTTGTAAGAAATATCTGAAATAAAATTAATTATAAATAATAACCATAATATATTTTTACAATATTAATATTAATTAAAATTATTCATACCTGATCCGTCTCAAAAATATTTGTTGTATCGACGTGTGGTTTATCCAATAATGGTAGCATTTGATCCATATCTGTTAACATTTTTAAAAATTAATAGAATTCAAAAAACCTAAAAAAAAAAAATCAAAAAAAAATTTTGTGTACCGGATACCTTACGTGATGAAGGTTCCCGGAACTGTGCTGTGTACCGGATACCTTTGAATATAGGTTTCCGGAATAGTGTTGTGTACCGGATAGCTTGAATTAAGGTTTCCAGAAATATTCAAATTTTTGATATGTACCGGATAGGTTGAAAAGAAGGTTTCCGGTATAGTCTTGTATACCGGAAAGCTTCGTAAAAGGTTTCCGGAAGTTTTCGCAAAATTGTGTTTAACCGGACTACTTTTTTCACCTTGACGAAATAGTAAAAAAAAAATTTACTCTCAATTTTTGGCAATTAGTTGGAGGGCAATTTTGGCATTTTGAAATTTTTTTGGGGGTACAGGTCAAATATTGGGGGTACAGGGAAAATTTTTCCCGATATATATACGAGGGACGTAGGGCGCACAATCATACCAATCATAATTCAAGATCAATCTATATATGGAAAGTTCGTCAAATTCAACGTGAATATTATTCAAATTAAGGTAGAAAAAATGGAGAGGCACCACGCCTCAATTCTATCCATTCACATATCAAATCCACGTAATTTCATCCTTAAGACAGAGTTTCTTCTTTTTTTTTTTCCATGGATATTCTTTTTAAATTTATTTTTTTATTATATTCATTTGATGGAGGTAGTATTTCTTAAATGCGACCATTAATAATATTTTAATTTTTTTATTTTAACAAAAGAATAATTACTAATTTAATAAATAAAAAATAATAAAAATATTTTAAAAAACAAAATTATATTAATAAAATTAAATAAAATACATTTAATAGAAAAAGAAATACATCAAAGTTAATGCGATTGAATAGATGAGCCAAAACAAATAACGTGTTATATTTTTTTAATAACTCCCTCTTATTTTGCAGATAAATTAGCAATTTAATTTTATTTTGTTAATAACTCGCTCTTATTTTTCCTCTGGATCTAATAAATAAATAAATAATAAAAATAATAACAAGGTAGAAAGATACTAAAAGTCTACGATGAAATGTTCAAACCTATATAAAACAAAGGGTATTGAGCAGAATGTGTGAAGGTGTTAAAATGTGTCACAATCCTTTAATGCAAAGAGTCAAGAAAAGTCCCCAAAGAGTAAACACATTAGAACAGAACTGGACAGAAAAAGTACGAAGAAAATGCGAGTTATGTCGAGTCTCTGTTCATATTAGGAAATATTGTCCAAACAGTGTTGACACATCTACTCAAATTTGATGTATTTTTTTTTCTTCAATTTAATTTAATTTAATGTATTTTGTTTGATTTTATTTATTTAATTTTTTTTATTATTACTATTTGTATTATTATTTTTTATTTATTTTATTAGATCGAGGAAGTGTGTAAGTTAAAAAAGACTATCTTGGTTTCTGCTCTAGTGAACATGATTCTGCATTGTTTATAAGCTCCACCACTTATGGTTGCATTATATTTTCTTTGTATGTTGATGATATGATTATTACAGGTGATGGTGTTTGTGGAATCAATGAGTTGAAATTGCAGTTAGCCAAACAGTTTGAGATGAAGGACTTAAAATCTTCACTAATTCTTGAGGATTGAAGTTGCCTACTCTCCTAAAGGCTACCTTCTTTCTCAATCCAAGTACATTCCCAACATTCTTGAACAGACTCGTGTGTCTAATACTGTAGCAACATATACTCCTCTTGAGTTAAATGTGAAACATGCTCCATCGGATGATGTTCCTTTACCAAATTCTACTTTGTACCTTACTTTGGTTGACAGCTTGGTGTATCTTATGATTACCAGGTATGATATTGCTTCTCATGTTCATGTTGTAAGCCAATTTTTTGTCTCCCCCACTATAGTATATTGGGCAGTTGTTCTTCGTATTATTCGTTATCTTTGAGGAACTCAATTTCAAAGCATTCTCTTTTCATCGTCGTCTTCATTAGAGTTATGTGTTTATTCTGATGCTAATTGAGTTGGTGACACCACATATCGTAAGTCCACCATAGAATTTGTATCTTCCTTAAAGACTCTCTTATTCCTTGGAAGAGTAAGAACAATGACATTGTCTCTCGCTCTTCTACAGAATATCATGTTATGGCATCCACCACTGCTGAAATAATTTGATTGTGTTGGCTTTTTTTCTGATATGGATATCGCTCTTTTTGAGTCAACTCTGATGCACTACGATAACAAGAGTGTTACTAAAATTGCTCATAACTCGACCTTTCATGAACGCACCAAACACATTGAGATTGATTGTCATCTTACTCGTCATCATCTTCAGCATGGAACAATTATTCTACTGTTTGTATCTTTTTCCTTACAGATTGTTGATTTGTTCACAAAGATGCATTCTATTAAACGTTTTCGTTTTTTGGTTAACAAACTCTCGATGCTCCATGGTAATGCATCATGATTTTAATGAAAGATGTTAAATAATATTATTATATATTAATAGTAAGGGCATTTTAGACTTTTCTATTCTCTTGTATATGTACTTATTATAACTCTATTACATTTGTTTTTTGTTCATTTTAGTTATAAAACCCTAATGGAGTTCTTTCTCTTATTCTTCTCTTTTTCTTCCTCTCTTCTATGTTTATGTTTGTTTATCATTGTTAACATATGACACTGAGAACACAAGTAAAAGACAACTTGGTGAAATGGGTAAACTTGTTTATCGTATATATAATGACATTCAGGATATTGTGTCTAACAATGTGGAAAAGTGTTTGATTGATGAACTTAGTTCGATTGGCTTTACTTTTGATGATAATGTTATTGATTGGAATAAGTTGTTTTATGTTATTCATCATGATAAACGACTTGGATTGAGCGAAGACAGTTGAAGCGAAGTTGGAATGTGTTGAGGGAGTATGGGAACCTGTGGAGTCCAATGGAGATATTTATATTGGATGAAGTGTGGAAAAGGTCTACGATTGAAGGGAAAGGGACCACTGAAGAAGGGTTGGAGTGGGGTATTTTGTTGGAGCTACTACTCATTGTACTCGTCTTTTTTGGTATTTTCAATAACTTTTTCAACATTACTACTTTGTAACATTTGATACATGTTTTGGGATATTAATGCAATAATGCTTATACAAGTTTTTCAACAAAAAAAAAATGGTTAAATTATGGTTAAATTGAAGATTCAAAATTTGACGGTTTTGATCTCTCATTTTTATTTTTTAATCAAAAGTTGTGATGTAACATGTTTTCCATAACGTGACATGTAATATGATAATGTAAAATAGTTAACATTTTTAAAATCGCAATAAAACTCTCTAAAAATTTACCTTTCAACTTCGAAAAAATTTCATTTTTGTAATTTAAATAATAACATATGAATAATTAATGCATCTAAATGATTTTATATCATAAAATTGTATATTATTTTATTTAAAATATGTCAAATCGTTATTTTTTAGTTCAAAAATTTGAAGGATGACCAAAATTGTCGACTTTTAAAATAAGAAGACCAATTCTGTGAATGGATGAAAATAGAGGGAGAGAATTCAAGTCAGAAGGGGGTGAGTCCCTAAAACAACCTACACAAATTTTGAACATGTTCCTGAGTTAAGGCATTAATAATAAAAGATTCGCGACCTATATTCACAAAATATGTTGTTGTAGGGGTTGTAAATGGAATAAGTATCTGCACACAGTTTATTGATACAAAATTTTCCATAAAAAGATCGAGAACAAAGACAATTAATTATCATGTATCTTGAAGAAACATGTTTGTGGTATGAAATCAAAATAAATACAAAAATGTCATCAATAGATCAATAAATGTCTGAATTGGCTACTATCCAGAGGGTACTCTGTGTCAGAGGCAGGGGATGAGTTATTATTATTCTGGAACATGTCTAATACCAGAAGTTAAACGTGACCCAATTTCTCTTTAGTAAATTAACATTTTAAACTCGTGCAATTTTTCCACGAATAGATTATGCAATCAGTGTTTTTTATTATAATCGAAATTTATTTAACGGATAAAGAAAAGAACTGCCAAGGCAAAATAACCTGTACATATTCAGTTAATAATCAAAATCATCACACAACCAAACTTGGTCTAGACATTGAAAACAAACAAGCATACACACATTACCTGCTCAATAACGCTTCCCATTTATATTAGTAGTTGCACCATGTTGTATAAAATGTTGAACATCATCTCAATGACAAACTGTATGAATTCTCAGCCATGAGTATCTGTCGTAACTCCGCAATTGACTAGCCTTGTGGCTCTAGTTGGTACTCGTTTCAGAAGAATCCTCCAAAAGATAGCCAAGACCTTGGAAGAGAACTGTGTATAGAATAATGATACATGGATAGTAATCTTAAGTAGACATGTCATGTCATTTTAAGTTATTCACATCAGCTTTTCTTATTGATAATTGAATAGAGTAATAATGGTGGAACCAAATTTCAATGAGTTGAAAAGTATAGAACCTTTTATCTAATCGAAACTACATAAACCAAAATCACCTATGTGCCCAACTACACAAAACTAAAGACAAAACTGGCTACAAAAAAATTGTTATGCAGCTTCTACCCAACTCAAGACAAAACTTATTGATACATTATCAGCTAAACTCAAAAATTTGATGCAATTACAAAGAGTTCAAATATATGATCACAAATAATGCACTTACAGTCCATTCGGTTGATGAGGAAAGATTACTTTAAATGTTAATTGTTTTGTTCAATTTTTTTTTGGGATAGAATGAGAGCAAAATCCCTCATAACCCAATCGTAGATCCCCTCTAAAATCAGGGAAATTTGAACGAGAAAGAATATTTGTTTAAAAATTGGACATGAATATCCTTTTATTTGATGACATTTAATATTACAAAAATGAAAAAAAGTAAATTTGCACTTCCCCTCTATTAAAATCCCTCCTCCCTCGTCCAACCAAATATATCTATAAAATTCATTTCCCTCCTCCTATCCTCAAACGAAGAAAATAGACCCCTTAAATTTAATGCTGCAATTGTTTACCGACACATTACTAATCTTACCTAGTAAATTCCAAACTTCGGAAAGAAACATCAACAAAAAAGAGCGTGCAGGTGTTAAGGCACAGTACTGAAAAGCCAAAGGTCAAACGACCAACTAGAAAGGAGAGCTGCAATGCAGAACAATCTTTATACGGAAATAATAATGAAATATTGACTTTAAAGTCCTGAATCTTTTAATTTTCAGCATAGATGAAATAAATTGTACAAATTTAGAGATAATATAATATATTGTCTTATAACATCCCAACCCAAAATACTACACACTGCATGAAACAAGCAAAGCAGTCAGTAAAATTTCATATCAACCACACTATACTACAGTATCTGACCTGCTTGCTCTTGCAGATATAGCACTTACAACAATTTCTGATTATGCCTTTTGCTTTTTACCCTCTATAGTCCTGTCTTTCTATGTGGTGTATCCAAAAGTCAGGAAATCTACCAGAGTTATACAGCCTACCAAAATATCAGTCATTCAAAAAATGCACAAAATGTGAAATAGTTGGGTATCAACAGTCAACATATACGAAGTTAAAGTCATTAGTAACAGTAACCGGGAGGCTCGCAAAACCGTCACGAAAACTCATGTTCTCTGCTACTCAATCTGGTTTTCAGCCAAATTCTCTTCGAAATTCAGAGAATTGGCTGCAGTTAAGAGCATGTCCATTCCTCCACCACTTTCCAATGCTAGTACATATTTATTACTGAATTTATTTTCATTATTGGCCTTTGGCTTTGAAACATTTTCACTTGTTCTCGGCTTGTTTTTCTCATATGCCTTTTTTGCCTGAGATATTGCTTTGATTCCGGCATCACACTTTTTACAGAACCATTTCCCTTCTGGAATAGAAGCTAGTGGAGGTTTCATGCAATAGATGTGATATGCATGATCACAGCCATCACAGAGGACAATCTGATCATCATCTTGATCGGTGACGCAAACTTGGCATAAACAAGAAGGGCAGTACCAACAATCACCATATGACTTTAATAGCTTGCTAGTCAAACACCTTGCATGATAGTATTTACTGGGGCAATAAGAGTGACCACATATTTTTATTTTTCCACCCTCAACTTCATTTCCACACACTTTGCAATCGGGCACCTTTTCCCCACTTGTAGATATTTGAATCCCATCATAGCTGCAATTTGAATTCTCTTCAAATTCATGAAGTGTTTCCTCATTTGTAGGGAGGCTTTCATCACCAATTATTTTCTTGGAAGTCTTTATGTCATTCAACCTCGTACATACTACACAATTCGCATGCGGAGATCCAATGCCATCTGTGGTGCAATTGGCACAATACCAGCTTTTGTGCGGTATTTCTTTCACTGCAGGCTCAATACAGGACAGATGGTACATCTTCTCACATGAATCACAGACCAAACAGTCCGTGCCATCTGCCCTTTCTCCACAATGACTGCAGCAGCATATTTTATACGTATCACATTCTTCGACCGGCTCTGGTTTTATGTGAGAGCCGGATTCCTGGTAAAAGAACAGATTAGCGAGAAAAAACGAAACCAATTCCCATTACCATTTTAGTAAATATTTCAGCAAAGTCTTAATCATATCAAATGAACTGCATTTGGTACTCATAAATGAACAGGCATTATTTAGTGCAACAGATTCTTTGCATCATGGACACGGGACTTTCAGACACATCTTACAAACCAAACAAATCCCCATCCTGTCTTATTCAAGCAAATCCTTAAGGCTTGGGAATATGTAACAGGATTCTTCATGTGATTATCTGTCAGCCAGAGAAAAAGGTTTTGGGGTAGAAAAAAATTAAAAAAATATTTTCCGATATGTAGGGTACTAGGGTTTAGTTTTTCCATTCTTGCAGCATATCCTATAATCACAGTTGGAATCCATATTTGTAATGATATATACATTTGGAACCAAATAGATACAAATACAATCACAGTTGTTATTTGTTAATATCATGTATCATCAGAAAATTCTTCTATAAAAATTTTAGTTGATCCTATCATGTATCTCAGAAAAACTTCACACAAAAATTGTACTATTTCATATTAGGATGGACAGGGTAATAAAAAATAACTAAGATTTTCCATACAATTAATTGCCTTTATTCACATTTGATCAGTTATGCATGGAACTGGGCATCAATAGACTATGGCAATATAACCATGTAATGTCTCTGTGCTTCATGCCTTAAGGGTCTTCAAATTTCAAAGTAAAAGCATGCACACAACACAAGTGAAGAAATTTCTTATCTCTGGCTACAACAGGGAAACAGAGAATTTGATAGTGTAAGAGTTACAGCCACACCCAAACAAAGCAAAACAGATAGGTATAATTTTGGTCTCAGCTGTTATGCTTCGGGTAATAGCCGATTAGAATCAACAGTCTATGTCTCTGCCATAGTTAATGGCATGTGACAGTTGTCATTGTAATTTTTTCTTTCATAATTCTTTGCTAAATTGATAGATATATGTCTATTTGATTCCCAGCAATGAAAATGTAATCATTTCTAGTGTTAATTCATCTTTTCTCAATATATCATGTATCTTCAAAAACAACTGTGTCTGACTAGCTCCCCTTGGTGCAATGTTTGTGGGGGAAAAATAGCTAAATTTCAAACACATCTTATAGCATATCTGATACCTGAATGTGTCAGCTCGCAAAATATCAAAACAAAATTTTAAAACTCTTACCACTTGCTTTTCATCTTCAAATGTGCTTTGTGCTGAAACTCCAACCTGAAGGTATGGAAAAATGAAAATTTGTTGTTTACACAGAGGAAAGCAAATAGGAGCAGAGAAACAAACTCTGAAACTTAAGTGCTTTGACAAAAAATTTGATTACCAGCTCACAGTAGGAAGTTCTTGACATGTTGGAGAGGCTCTTAGCAAGAGCGAAAATCTCATTACAAGTATCTTGTAGCTTTCTCCAGACCTAAATTACAAATCAAGAATAGTCGTACAAAATAAGAACCAGATACTTACATGGAACTGGCTAAGAACCTCAAACAATGCTAAAATAACCTTAATAAACCATTTTATGATTTCTCCTAGCAGTGGTACACAATGAATCAACCAGTTCAAAACAACAGTTTTATAAATAGCATTAAACATTGAGGAAGAGATAGTCAAAAGAAATAAATATGTTATGCCCTAAATCATCAAACAAACTCCAGAGAGTAGTTTTAAGAGTAGCTTCAAATCTCAATCAAAATTCGTAACAAACCAATAAAAAACCATATAACTGCAACAGAAAGGGTAACTCCCACCATGACATCAATTTATGTCAGTTCACTGAAATACCTAGGATCATCGGTCTAACAATATTTTCACTATCTCAAGTAATTAAATTGTTAACAAATTTCCATTTCCTCCATCAACTGATTGAATACCCAATTTGGTCCAGCAATTACAACCCTAGCATTGTATCAACCTGGGGTAGAAAGTATTCACTGAAACCAAACTAATGGTTCCTCCAACATCATCCAGCAAAAACTCCCTCAAGTAAACAGAAAATATCAATTCCAACGAGAAAATTTCAATCTGTATAATTTTACCCATTTATTTGTCTCTCATTTTTAGGGTGGGTTCCACTGAATTTTTCTCATTTTATCACAGGACAATGATGAAAAAGATATCATGTCAATTATTCATTTTCTTTACTCTTAGTTTTCTATTCCACCAAACTAATGGAAAGAACATTTCACTTTTCTTTATCTACACTTTTTCTCCATCCTAGCAAATAATAAAGATTAACAAAGTCACGGAGAAGTTAGGAAGCAGGAGTTGAAGAATACAGCAGCAGAAATTTCATCGGATACTCGGACTTTGAGTGGCTTTGTGATGTTTCGGCGGATTTTGAGTGCCTTCGAGTGAGCTTCAAGTGAGCACTTTGCCAGATTTTGCCTGAGTTCTTCACTGCATTTGGTGCTCAAATGTCAACAGAATGGAGGGAGTGTTTGTCGGAAAAAACCCTATGTGAAGTGGGGCTTGAATGCAATGCGGGAGTTCAAGCAAAATGCAAAGTACAGGACCTGAGAAGTGAGACTAAAGCTCAAAGCTTGAGCTGTGTTTCAGATTATTTAGATTCGCTAACTCATGAGCAAACTCGGGAGTTTGAGCGTGCTAGTACAAGTTTGACCAAGTCTGCAAAGATTCAATTCAAAGAGAGCTAGTATGAGTTCACGAGTAAACACACTAGTTTGACCACAAACAAAAGGAACCAGATAAACTGAAGATATGTTTTTTGCGAAGAGCTAAAAGTATTTATTATTTACTGTAAGTCTTCTGAAATTGGTTTGCTATCGATAACAGAGGTAAGTGCATACAGATACTGCCATACTGGTATGAAATCACTCTAAAACAGGAAAAAGAAATGCAATATCTCACGCAGTTCAAGAGGCCTGTTTCTTTCCCACCATATTCCTCACTCACTTCTTTCCTCCCTTTATCTGTCCTCTTTCCCCACTTATAATCCCTTAAGCCCAAAATCCTAACAGATGCTCAGTTACTTCAAGTTAAATTATTTGCAACATGTGCAGGTAGATATCTCCTGTAACTTCCTCTTGCTGGCCATGTGAGGTTAGATCCCCCTACACACCTTTCTTCCTTTCTTAGCATGTTACCGAGAGTATCACAAAATTGAATTCATAACTTATCAAACAGAAGCCTTTTCCTACTAGATGGAGTTAGCTTCGTGAATCATAGAACTCCCTAACGCCATGCCATTATTCAAGCCCACTGATAAACGATTCAAATCCAAATCTCTCAATAATTTGGACAAAGACACCAAAGCCAAACAACATAAAACAAGGAGATCACGAAATATAAGAAAAGTTACATGAAAGGACTATAAAGTGCAACTGCAGACCATCAAAGCATCAACACATGTCAAATGTCAAATCATTTTGCAAATTAAGCAAATGTACCTGCAGACACAACCCACCCACTGCCTCCTATTTTATGGTATATTATAGAATGTAATACAATGAATGGAAGATACTTTTTAGCATGAATAATCCCTTTGTTAAACCATAAACAAAATTACCAAACAACCTGGCACAGCAACTTATACAAATGAAGTATTTATATTGACATGTGAATCAGTTTTGCTATAGTTTTGTTGCTAGTAGAAAGAACCCTTATTTACTGTCTAAAGAAAGGATCTCTCTTCAAAGTACGAAAGTAGAAACTCAAAAATTTGATGCAAAAAGTACTAACGATTGAATACACAGTAATTACAATTTCTAGAAATTAGAGCAACATTATAGAGATAACAGATAATGCATAATCAACCATATGACTTATGCCCCCAACGTCATCGTCTTAGGTAAACCAGACATTCAGTCATCTTTGATTCTCGACTTGCATCAAGCACCATATAGGAATAAATAAATTGACTAATTATAAAGAGCCTACTAAAAATACCTGTTCAATATCTGACAAGAAAAGTGCAGGCGATTGTTCATAAGTTTTCTGTTTCATCCTTGAGTTCATAACACTAAAATCAAATACACTTTCAGGCTTCATTCCTTGGAAATTTTCAAATAAAGTCTTGCATAATGAGCTGAACTTTTCTGAGGTTAACATATTGCAGAGCACACGCTGACACATCTCAGTCACACCACGGCCATGGGGTTCACTAGAAGATCCATTTTGCATGACATGTGCATGTCCATTAGCTTTGGTCCGTGTTCTATGAGATAAGCAATCAACTTGTGAAGAGAATTCTTGTCCATCTTTGTCAATTTTAGAAGTTCCCTGCTGTCAAAATAAGATGGAACTTAAAATTAAAGGAATCAAAAGTGCTTAGGATAAGTCAAGTAAGTGCTTTAGGTAATTCTAGCAGAAGAACCAACCATAACTGTAGTGGCACAGCTTATTTGAGTCTGGTGAATTAGTGCCTCCCCTATGCACCCCTCTATGCCACCATTGCCATTGCCTAATGACTGATATAAATGCTTTAGTACAGCATTTCCCCAATGTCTATGGGGACAATCATCTGCAGTATTGCCTAAAGTTGCATCAAAGGGTTCCTTCACAACCTGCAATTAAAAAGAAAAAGAAACAAGTACAGCTCTTAAGAAAAAATTAAGAAAGGGTACTTATTGTTCTTCAAGACATCTATCTGCAGGGCATAGGTTGCAACTAGACTCTTTATGAACGTGCTAATACATATTTTACCATTCAACAGAACAGATGCAGGAGGCTATTATCATGGCAATGCCCAACATAAATGAAGCAAAAGTAATAAACTAATCCCCTCTAGCCATTGAAGTTTCAAGGAACGGTCCCTGATTAATAAGATCAAGTATATCATTCCCTGGCATCTTAAATCTGAGGTACTTTGATCTAAATTTGCAGGTTAACTAAAATGGCGCAGGTGCATAACCATTTACTTGTAAAACCAGTCAATATAATTTACTTGTAAAACCAGTAAATATAATATAAAAGACTGATGAACCTGATTTTTGTGTGCGGAAGTTCTCACAATAATTTTGCCCTAAGTTCACAAATTTGAACTGGCAGTGACCTAAGTTACCAAAATGTAGCTAGCTTACTCTTCTGAGCACATACAATGGGCTTATTAATTTCAGATCAAAATATACAAATATAAGCAACCCACAAACCATCTAGAAATTAAGAGCGTCGAAGAACAAATTGACACATAAATAACATTTTATTCTAATTAAACATAACCATTTTCTGGTTGATATTTTATTCTTTCAATCACCCATTTTGGAACACACATTGGACATCATAGGTGGTAAACTATACACATATTGAAAAACAAATAAAGGAGGAGAGCAAACCTGATCTGCTATGCGACTTGCAGTTTCCGCGCATTTTCTGCAATCCTCCTGAGCTTTGCCTTTTGAACTTGACTGATCATGCTTTCGCCTCTTATAAGTTCGAAGACTTGTAGGTCCACCAGAGTCCGCGTCGCCAGAATCAAACCCATCTGAAATTACGACTCCATTGCTAATGGCTTCACTTTTCAAGAATCCAGCCCCCTCAATAACACCATTTCCATTCACCCCATTATTCAACACTTCACTTTTCACAACCCCAGCCACGTCAGCAACACCATTCCCATTGGAAAACACAGCCCCAACATTCATGGATTCGCTTTTCAAGCATCGAGCCTCTTCAGCAACACCATTTCCATTGGAAATTACCACCCCATCAGAAATAGCTTTGCGTTTCAAACACTGAAACCCTTCAGCACATTCAGTGTTACCAGTATTGCTTATTCCATCCTCAGTTCCCATAGCAAAACAACTTATTTTGCAGGAGAACAAAATTAGGGTTTTAAATTGGAGTCAGAGAAGCTTCCAAGATCCAAGATTTTGGCAAGATTTGTTTTCCCCAACAAATTTGCAGAGTGAAAAACACTCAAAAATGCAATGAAGGTTAAAACATACCGTTGAGTGGCTCCTGAATAACCCAAGAAACAATATCAGGAAAAAAATTGAAATCGAGGCATGAAAGTGTATTGAGATTGAGAGAAAAATAAAAGTGCCGAGAAAATCATGTACCAAACAAACAACATCGCAACCGTATAATATTGAAGTTTCCTAACTAAAATGAAATAAATTAAAAAAAAAATTGTCGGAGCAAAGACAGAGAGGGTTGTGTTTGTTCTGATGCAAGCAAGAGTGAGAGTTTATTTTTATAGGGAAAAAGGGAAACAGAAAGAGTAACAAAAAAGAAGGTGGAAATGTGAGTAAAATGGAAAGAGAGAGTGAGAAATGGTGAACTTGCCTGTGTGTGAAGTGGTGGTGCTGCGCCAACGCTGCTCTGCTTAGCTCTGTTGTCTGTTTCTCTTATCCGAGTTATATTTTGGAACCGATGCCGACGCCTCCCTTTCAACTTAAAATTTTCCGCTTTGCTGACGGTTTTATATATATTTATTCATCACCAATTTTATTTACTGTTTCGGACAAAAAGGTATAAAATGCATTTACCCTTTTATTGTTACCAATTACTACTGCTCAAATAAGGTGCATCCTACGTGGCTCCTCTAACATTGTTCAAATATTTATAAATAAACCCTCAACATTTTCAAATTCTCCGATACCAAAATTTTAGGGTAGTTTTTGGGTGGTTTTGAATTTTGATTGTCAAAACTTAATTTTAAAAATATAATTGATTGGGTAAGCTGGGTTGTTTTTGTTTTGTAACGTGAATGTTGAATATTTTATTAATATTGACTTCAATTGTTTTTTGTATGGTCATTTTAATGGTCGTTGCTTTAATGAGATATGGTGGTAATTTCAATAGTATTATGACATTAATGTAAGATGGAGAAAACAAAATTTTAGTGAAGTATGTCATATACTAAGTGAGTATTTACTTTATATTAGTTTGGAAAGCTAATTGGTGCGTTTGTTTGAATTTAAATAAAAATATTTTTTTTTAAATAATTTAAAGGTTATTTTTTAGATATTTTTTTGAAAATAATTTTTTAACTCTCATTTGTTTATTATTATAAAAATGATTTTTAATCTATTTTTATACAATTTTGTAAAAATGATTTTTTTTAAACTATAATGACTATTTCGTAGACCCATTTTAAACTTATTGGATGAAAATCTAGAACGAGTGTCAGAAAACTAACAACTGGAAAGAGAAAAAACGCAACTAATAAATTGATGTAAACTGATAAATAAAAACTTATTAAAAATGAATGGAGGACAATTTGAGATTTTTAAAATATAAGGTAGGGGTAATTGCAGCATTTTCTCGTTAACTAGTTAAATTACGTGTTTTTTAATTGTGTTTCGTTTTTTTTTTTTCATCTATAACAAAAGGCAAATGAGACAAGGTATTATTTTTAGTTTTTTATTTTTAGCCAAAAATTTAAAACAAACGCCCTTCAAACCCTACAAAATAATTTTTAGCTTAAAAAATAGATCTTTTATAAAAAAATCTTAAACAAACGCACCCAATAGCTTATTTTAAAAATGATTTCTTTCATTCATGGACGTGGGGTTAAAATGATTTTTATTTATTTTAAAAACAAATTCTTCCTAAAATTTAAAAATAAGACCTCAAATTGAGATGGTTTTCTATTTCAAAATTTCGACAACCATTTATATTTTGAATTTAGAGTTAAGTCACTTTATTAATCTCAATTCACTATAAGCAAATTTATGAAACACATCCATATGCATTTACCCATTATAAAAAAAATTCACGTAAAAATAATTAAAAAAATAGAGCACCCAGTTTTTTAAAAAATAAAGTACAACAAAAATTAAATTCTAAAATTCTAAAAATAGGTATCATAAGTAGCAAGAACAACAACAAAATTAAATCATAAAACTCTGTACAATCACGCAAGTGATATCGTTCTCCATGATATGGTAAAATAAATTCAAACATATTGGTGCATTTGAATAACCCTAAAAAATATTTGTCTGGAAGGGAACATTACAATTGTTATCTAGATTCTAAATAATTTCTACAAATATTCTTGAAACATTCATTGTATCCTCCTAACGAGCAATCACAAATGTAAACTTCGTATTAAAAAAGTAATAACGCATCGTATTGACAGTTAGTTCAAGTTTTTCTGAAGTTTTAATATTGGGTCTAGTTAATCTTTAGAAAATTGGTTTGTAAGATTAGGATGTCACTTTTTAAGCTACGTCTCTTATCAATTTGGGGTTTGATTTTTTGGATACACCCCTTTACGCTCAATAAGGCCAACACTATTGAGTTTGGTGCGTGTGTATAAAACAGTTAGTGGGCCAATCGAATAGGCTTTGATAACGTCTTATATTTTTATATTATATTTATTTCTTACAAAATTGACTTGTAAAGTGAGAGGTGTCACTATTTATAAAGTCTTATAAAATTTGCGCGAAACCCATAATTTCCATCAGGCACAACATCTATTATATCCTCAATATACTGATGTATAAAACTAGGAAAATGTATGTTATGAGATGTTTGCCTAGCAGAACACTGTGCTGATTGATTTGCAGAACGTTGAGATGGTTGTCTTGCAGATTGTTGAGAGGCATCAACATACTCCCAATATGAAGGATCACGAGGAGTATCAATGTTTTTTTTTTCCTTTTACTAGCTCCATTGGTTCTCACCTTCTCAGGTGGTGCAAGTATTGATGTTGTATGTAGAAATGCAAATTCACGCACTTTTGCCCTGAATATCCTTTGACCAACAATATCGTGTTTCTTTATATACGCTTTCATTGCTTCCAACTCTTTTGAAATGTCATATTCTAATAAAGATTCTTCATCCTTCAATTCATGCTCAATGCTTAAATTTCTCCAAAACACATGAATGTTATTTTTAAGGGATAACATTACCACATATCTGCAACTTTGTCAACTCACAAGCACATGGTAATCCATGAGTTGTTCTGATTGAGCAACCACACTTTGTTTTGTCAGTACCTACAATCTTCACTTTTTGTAACTGTTTGTCAATTTTTTTAAAAACTTTCCTTGATACACAATGATGTAGACTTTGAAAAAATGGTGAATTATACTCGTGCTCAACATCGAGGATGGTTTTGTGAAAAGACGATTTAATGATACATACTTGGTTCTTCAACATCATATTCACAACATCCCAACTTTTACACAAATCATCAAAACTAGTTTGCAGCATGTTTTTCAATATCCAATTAGTAGATTCAACTCTACAAATAAATTAAATAATACAAATTAAAACAAATCACATAAATTAGTAAATCATATTTTCTAAAACAAAACAAATCATAATTTAAAAATACCTGTTAGATGTTGTGTTCCCCAAATGCATCACTCTATTGGTCTAAACCTTGATAAATCTTTCTTTGTAAGGTGTCAACTATGAATATTTCACATTATCAACAAAAAGGATAATATCGGCACACACTAGCTCAAAGTGTTGCAAGTGATGATCATACTCCTCCATAAATCAATTACTTCATCTTGTCTATCCTTTTTCACATATTGTTTGCATCTTGCCCAACATTTTTTCCAATATGAAAACGACATAGCAAATGAATTGAAGTAGGAAACACAACACTAATAGCATTCATTATGACAATATCTCTATCAGTCGCAATAACTTTTGAAATTAAAGTCTCAAAGACGAACAACTGTCTTACCTTTTCATATGCCCAGATAAATTTATCTTGTCGTTTTTGTTCCAAGTATGCAAACCCAACAGAAAATGTCAAAATAGTAGATGTGACACCGACAATTTCAAGTAATGGTAACCGATATCTATTTGTTTTGTATGTGCTATCACATATCAAAACAAAATGAAACGTGTTTAACAACTTCAAAACATCTGAATTCTCCCGTCTTCTTGTCCAATGCACATAATTTTCATGTTGTATTAACTTCAACAGATGCTGCATTTTTGTGTACGAACCTCTCAACAAAGCTCGATAAGTACTCCTTGCTTTATATATTTGATTGGGAATTGAGAGATTAACTTTATTCCTCTCTTTCAAAGCATTCAAAATGAATGTTGGTGCAAGCTTATACTTTGTCATGTCATTGACAAATTTCCTCTATTCTTCATTTAAACGCCCCAAATATGAATGTCCGGTTACAGTATCAAGTAAATCATGATTGTGTGTTCCACAACGAACACTAATTTTCCATCATTCACCGATGCTAAACGGTATACATCTGAGGGTAAACAGACAGTTTTTCTTGTGAGAACAAGTTACTGTTGATTTTGATTTTGATTTATATCTTCCGCCTCTTTCGCATCCCAAAATTAATTTGTCTGTTCTTCCCCTCTTTCCAGTTGCTTTGTCTGATCGAATGATAACAATTAAAATTCCATTTTGCCTTCTAATGTTTTTTGTCCATTCAAATACAACTTCTCAAGAAGAAAATACCTACAACATATGTTTCAAATATAACATCAAATATATATCTATAATCAAAATTTGATCGGTTGTGGATTTTTCTGTAGAATCGATAATCGTTGTTGAAGCTGGAACCTCAACTCTACTCATACCTAATTTCAAAAAGACTAACAAATTTAATTAATAATAATATTATAAATCTATTTTTTTTTAAAAATTTATTAATATTAAAAAAAATTACATTTTGAAACTTTCCCATTAAATGAAATTTTCGAAACAGTCAGGGTCGAATTAATAAAACTTTCGAAATATTTGCATTTCGAACATTTGAAAGGTTTGAATATATGCATTTCAAATATTTAAAGTTCAACAAAAGTTTTGAAGGTCTTGAAGAAATATGGAAAAATACATTTTGAAGGTTTAGAATTCATCTAAAGTTTCGAAAATTTGTATGACTTCTGAAAAACTTGTTTCAAATGTTTCAAAATTATCCCAATTTTCAAAACACAACATGATTTTTTGGAATATTTCATTTCGAATATTTCATGTTTAACCAAAGTTTTGAAATTAACTGGAAAATACAATTTCGAAACTTTCATTTTAACCAAATTTTCGAAAAATTCAATAAATCTTACTTTGTTTTATTTCGAATTTATTAAATATTCAAATATTATGAAATATTTGGTAATTTTTGATTGGGGGTGTGGAGTGGTAAATTTTGTTGTTGTTTTATACATGGTAAAAAAAGGACATTATGAACTTTTCTATTAGAATGGAGAACGGGAGGGACAAGAAGGGGGTGCACCATACAAAATCCAAAGAATTAACAACATGAGTCCAGTCCATTTTTTGCTATAATATAGTCCATAACAAGAATGAAAGATGAGAGCAAAATATGATAAACATTATTTTTTTTAATGAGTTTGACAGTTTCTTTGAACCTAATTAATTTTTGTTTTGATAAACAAAATTAAGGCGAGAGAATAGTGCTCAAATGTAATATATAAAAGATCTTAAGATTCACTGAATATTTATAAAAATAATTATTTTTGTCTCTCTAATAATAATAGTGAGATTGAACTTATAAATCTGCAAATTTAATATTTGTGTTTTTACTATTATATCAAATCACCAGAGTTTTTGAACCAATTTATTACAAAAATTAAAAAAATATCAAAATCAAATATTTTTATTTGTTATTACAAATTAGGCTAGTATATTTAAAAATAAAAATTACTTATAACCATAATTATATACTCTTTGCAAAATGAAATATAAGGATAAATTATAGTTGAATAATTAATGTATCTGAATTAAATTTCTAACCAAACGTATCAATTATTTTATTATAATTTTTATTTATATTTTAATTGAGAGAGAGGAATTTTTAATATCCACACATAATATAGAATTAACATCATGACTAAAAAAAGCAATAGTATAAAAAATACACAACTTCGTTCAAAGAAAATAATATATACACAACTTGTCCGTCAAATATAATTAAATAGTACCATATGGACACTTTCAAAAATTTAAAATAAAATAAAAATAATAATATTTATATTATAATAATATTTATATGAAAATAATATATAATCATTATTGCATTTAAAAAAAATATAAGATGATAAAACAATATCCATCCTCATTATAGACTCTTTTTTGTTAAACAATTTAAAATAAAAATTTAGGTGAACTAAATTATGAGAGTCCGTGGTGGTCAAAGTAAATATCAAAATTAAAAAAATAATGACAAATGTACTTAAAAAATACTCACCAACACCTCACAAGTATATTTGGACTTCTTTTATAATTTTTACATATATGTTAAAAAAGTATGCATCATATATTAATGTCTTTATTTTATATATATATATATATATATATTAATTCGGTAATTTAGTTAGTATATATAGGAACAGTTAGTATGTCCTGTAATTTAAATTTAAAATGTTTATCTCTAATTATTTTTTGAAATAATCTTTAGTGGAAAATAGTGTGGTATCTTTATATAGAGGAAAAAAGCGTAGGTGGAATGAGAGAGACCGTGTCAGTGTCACACGACGCCGAAAGATAACCAACACAATCGCATCGCATCGCATCCATCAATCACAACCACAATGCCACCGCGCCGGTGCCCAGCCTACCACGAGAGCGATTACGACGACGACGACGATGATAATATCACCATGAGGTGTATTTCCTGCGAAGAAGACTACGATCCCGACAACGCCGGTACCTGCAAGGAATGCTACGACGAAGCCAACGAAACCGAGGAAGAACTCAAACGTCAGATCCAAGACCTCAAAACAAAAGTCTCCTTCCTCACTCTCTCTTCTCCACTCGATTCTCCTTCTACCACCGATCTCGTCCTCCTTCCCTCCAACGACGCTTTCTCTCCTTCCGTTCCTGCTCACAAGGCCGTTCTCGTCAGTACTCTCTTCCTATCTCCTTTTTCCCGTTTTTAATTTTTAAATTAATTTAATTAATTTATGTATCTATGCCCTAGCGATGCTATCATAAAACGTTTGCGTTTTATCAATTATTATAGTGATGATGCTGCGTATTGAGATTATATTTATTTTCATTATTAGTTTGTATTGTGTTTGATAACATGATTGATTTTAGAAAACGCACTTCTTTTCACTAGTAATTACAAAAAAATGTTAAATTGGTTTTAATTTTTTTTTTCTCTTAATTGTTTTTAAAGTTTTGTACAGGTATACAGTTGAAACAAGATACTAGTAGTATTTTTGCAATTCTTATTACTGAAAATAGCAAACGAAGACTGAAATTACTTTGTTAAACCAAACTTAACTTAAGGATTAGGGATTTTAGGAGTTTTTACTTTCTTTTTTTTCAGTTTCCTTTTTAGAAACCCATGCTAAGACCGTGAATATGTCAATTGTTCATTGCAAGAAACGATATCTTGCTTGCCATTACAAAATGTACTACCAATTGGAGTTAAGAAGTACTCCATAGTTTAGTATAATGGATATGGATGTAGGAATTAATTCAGTGTTAATTTAATTTAAAGTGTATTGTCATTTTAACCTATGATGAAATTCTGATAGTGAATGCACCCTTATTCGTTCTTTTTAGTGTCCAACTCACTTTAGAGGAGCTTTTTAACTTTTAAGAGTATAATAATCACTTGATGAGTTGTAAAAGCATTTTAACCTAACCAACTAAGACAACAACTCATCAAAGGCTTAACATTAAAATAAACTAATGCAACAACTCATTCAGACTTAACCCAAATCCAGGAAACGGAGCAGGATTAAGTATGCCAAACTTAACATAACCACTACCTAATATGTAATTAAATTTAAAAAAGTGTTTTTGTTGACAATCCTTGGCAAACTATTTACATAACCACTAAACTAGCAGGTTGCATCAGTTAGGTCTCGAAATCCAAAATATAGCTTTTATCTTTCTTATCTTAAATTTGTTTTCCTGATTTTCTTTGACATTGGTCTATGGGTTGACTCATACGTTGCATGCAGGGAGGACCAAAACTCTTGTAGCCAATAATACATGAATTTCTTTCTTGGACTCAGTCCCAATATAAAATAATCAAAGATTACTGTGATGTTTTTTAAATCCCAGACTGTGTTTTTAATTATATGACGAAGCATTTGTTCCACTGTAGTGATTGTACTCTTGTGTTGCTCTCTGATGCTGTTATGATGCAGAAATAAGTAAACATAATGTTTGATGTTATTTACTATGTTGGTCTTGCTATGCCCTGCCTTGATAATCGATATCTTCCTTTTTTAAGCTGTTAGTTGTTATGAAACTAATGATATCACTGACCCAACAATGATTGAATAGGTTAGTCGCTCACCAGTTTTCAAAGCCATGCTTGAGAATGATATGGAGGAAAGTCGGAGTGGCACCATCAAGATTGCCGATGTATCATATGATGCTCTTCGTGCTTTTGTTAACTATTTATACACTGCTGAAGCATGCCTTGATAACCAAATGGCCTGTAACCTATTAGTTTTAGCAGAAAAGTATCAGGTGAAGCATCTTAAGGCATACTGTGAGAAGTATTTGATCTCCAAAATGAATTGGGAGAAAGCTATTTTGAACTTTGCATTTGCACATCAACACAATGCCAACCAATTGCAAGATGCAGCCATGGCAGTGATCATGGAGAATATGGACAACCTCACTAAAAATGATGATTATATGGATTTAGTGGAAACTAATCCTCGTCTTGTTGTGGAAATATATGAAGCATATCTTGCCAAACAGGTTAACACTGCATCCACACTTAGGCTATAGGAAGGCGGCGTAGAACATTATTTTAGTTGGCTTTAAGCTGGGTAGAAACTTCAGTTTGGAATATATTCTTAATTGGTGATTAATCAGTGGTAGTATTTTAATTGTACATTATCATATACTACTACTGCAGTTGAACATGCATCTGGACCTGTTGCATTTATCAGGTATGATTTACCTTGAAGATCACCTTTTGGTTTTTGGTAGACCGGATAAGTTTAATTACTACAATGATTATTGAACGAGATCCGTTAATTTTCCTCTTAAATGTTACTACTGTTCAAATGCACCTTTCAGCGCCTCTTGCATGTTTGTCTAATCTTTAGAAGCAATAAAAGAAATGTAGAAAGATATGGGTGTAGAGGTACTTATGGAGATGGTGATAGGAGATAGAGATGAGAGAATTCACAGTTTTGTTGAAATTTTTTTGCTACTAAATATTTAATTTTACATTGAGAAGGATGTAGTTAATGAATTACATAAAAATTAAAGAAAAATGGGAGGATGTATTGATTGCATTTAAATTTTACAAATAATTGTATTTTTGTCAATGAATCTGCCTCGCCCAAGTTTACACAATCTTAAAATTTGTATTCGGCTAAACTAAACCCTAGAAAAATATGACACGTAAAGTGTGAGAGGTCTTATACTTACAAACACATTTTCAGGTTATATTTATCTGATGTCACTCACGTTTTGGATTTGACATTTGAAGTGTGATCTAGTTATGATTGATCCAATAGATAGTGGATAACTTGGCATATCATGTTGGAATTTGGGTTCTTAACTCTTCAAAATCAATTTGTAAAATCACTATTGTATTCTAGTTATAAGCACATTTTTGAAACATATTTAATAAAATGTGAGAGTTACAAACAAATTAGTGAAACAAAACATTGCATCCTTAGAACACCGAGCTTAATAACCATTCACATTCTGTGGTGTGGAGTAAAATTTGAGTGATTATGAGGGGTGTCAATGTAAAGATTCTCTCTCTTTTTGTTTGTTTTATTTAAAAAATTTAATTTAATTATAATAAATTAATATCGTTGAAATATAATGATATAAAATTGTTAACTATTAAGAAAAAAAGAAGAAGAGTTGTTGATGTTACTAATCTAGTAAAGTTTTTTAAAGTGATGAGTGAGAGAATTGAGTGTTTATTAGAGAATTGAGTGTTTATTAGTTATGTATATCTTGCATCAAAAGAAGGGAGCTTTATTGTGTGTATGTCACAATTATAACATAGAAAAACTATCGATAAATATCCAAACATTTCAATGACACTTTTAGAAAGAAAATAAATAGAAAAAGTGATATGTTACATCGGTGATGTGATAAAATGAGATAGATAAAGAGAAAATGATGTATTAAATAAGTGTATGAAAATAATGAATGTGTATTATAGAAAAAATGATATATATTAGTGATGTGATAAGATGAGATAAATAAAGAGAAAATAATGTCTTAAATAAGTGTATGAAAATAATAAATGTGTATCATTGTTGTATAACTTATAAGGAACAAATTTTGAGTTGTTTCTTTAAATTAGTATGTCTTTGAATGATTTAAACTCTTTAACTAATTCAAACATGTAATTAATTTGAAATAAATTAAAATAAAAACGTGTTTAATTTGTTTCTTTTCGTAGGTAATAACTTAAATAATCTCTTTCCTTATTTTGACCACATGCAATTTCCTCTCTCAAGATTACCTTTCCAAGCATAAATTATACACCATTTTTTTGGGATTAAACTGATTTGAAGATCAGGTCAGACAATAGGTGTGTCCATGTCACGTGTTCACGAGTAAAAAATGATCCCTGGTCATAACCTAGAACTAGAAAGAGATTAAATTATAGAAGAGTCGTCATAATTGAGTTAAAGGTCTTTCACATGGAAATTTCGAAGCAGCCCACAGAAGAGAAGAAAAAATATGACATTAAATTAAATGATGCTAACGTTAATAGTTTCTCAATCGAGAAATTTTAAATTTGACAAGTATTATTTTATAAAATTATTCCTAGATCGCACAAGGATTATATGAGCTGAATGACGTCGAGGTTGTTCGAGTAAATAATTTCATCACAAACAAACTTATCTAGATAAGAGTAGTACTAAAATGAATCATTTATTGACCCTTCTTTTTTATATTACTAAGGATTAAAACCGCCTGCATATAACTTTGCAGGATTAAAAGTTATATTTTATTTTGTCAATAATAAAATTAAAAAGTTGAAATTTTTATAAAAATTAAAAATATATTTAATTCTATTATTAATATATATAACTAACATGTGTCACGTTCCTAGTTAGTTTTATTTTTGTTGAATAATACTATTGGAGAGTCAGGAAGTATAAAGCAACAATGTGTTAAATACTCTAAAATCTACAATCTCTTTTATATATTTAATATTTTCTTAATTCTTAATCAAGTAAAACTAACCACTCATATTTGAATTCTAATTAACACCAATAACAATTTAATTACTATAAAAAAGTAAATACTTGCAATTTGAACCATTGCAAAATGCTTCTCGTGGAGGTTGTAGTACCGTTGCAACTACATCCGCAGCAAAATATTTTTTTTTAGCCATTGAGCATAATTATTGTCAAAAATTTCATGTGGCAATTCTTTTTGCGACGAATACCATCCACCATTAAATACAAAATATAAGTAAGCTTTAATTTCGTTACATTTTTGCGATGATTTACGGAAAAAGACTTGTTAGAACCAACAACAATGATCCAAAAAACTAACATCATTGTTTTGTTTTATCAAGAGTTAATGTCTAAAAATTTAACACGACACTTGTCAAAGTTTAAGAGACAGAAAATAAGGGTTTGAGAGAAACTACGATTCAATTGAGAGACGTGCGACTTAACGATTCTAACAAAAAAAAATTATAATTTAGAGGTTTGAGAGGAATGAAAAAAAACTGTCTTCATACAAAATTGACAATTTTTTTAAAACTTAAAACCTCCACAAGTTATCTTAAAAATAAGATTGATTATTATAATTTTCAAAACCGTTAATACAATTGAACATGTTGCGGCGGTTGCCACTAAACACCGCAAAATAACCACAGTAAATCACCTGATTTCATCATATAGTGGATTGTTAATTTAATTAGCAGTACCAATCTTAGACTTTTCATATCCTCTAAATATTGTTTGTCAACAATGTACAACATTTATAAATACACTTAAACAATGATGACACGTGATCGTTCAATGAATACTAATAGTAACAAATTTACAAAATAAATAATAATAATAATAATAATACACTTTTAATCATGCATTTGTAGGCAACATCATATTCTTAAATTCTTGAAAATCAAGCCTACCATCCAAATTAGTATCATAGAAATGAATCATAGTTCCACAATCCATACCAGTTGTTTCCTCCAAGAAACCAAGCCTCTTCAACACAAACTCAAGCTCTTGGCTTGTGATGAATCCATCTCCATCCAAATCAAACACATTAAAAGTCTTCACAAGGTCCCTCTCCAATTCATCATCACCTCCTCTGCTTTCTCCAATGTTCTGTTTCGATATAGAGTTGTAAAAGAACAAGAATTCATTGAAATCTAAACTCTTCTTTTCCACAAGAGATTCAAGCTCATCTAAGCTAAATTGAGAATAATTATGACCTATGTTTTGAAGCACCAAATTAAACTCCTCAAGGCTTACAAAACCGTCGCTATTTGTGTCTAGCTTCTCAAAAATACGCTTCAAGTCAGTGCTAGATAGTATACACATATTCACAAACAACATGTAATTATAATTAATAAAAGCAAAAAGGGTATATTATGGATTTATGATACACTGCTATAGTGCTCTTATATATATATACTTTGGTGCTTAATATTTTTAGTCATCAAATTACAATATGTTTATATATATAGGCACACTTACAAAGACTTTGTTAGAGATGTAAATGAATATGTACTAAGTCACGAGGTGTAACTAATTTAAAAATTAAAATATTACACGAAAGCACATGAATAATTATATATTAAATAACTAATATTAAAAAACGTAGGCGAAGCGTGCGTGAGTGTTGTGACATGTACAAGCTACCCTCTGACTGTGTAGGGGAAAAATGATTGATGAATAATGAATAAGACTCATGCAATTTGCAGGAAGTTTCGCACCATGAGCTTGAAAGCTTCATTATATTAGAAAAATCCCAAAATCAATTAAATGCCGTTTAAAATTATTAGCACATTGAAACTGAAAGTCGTATAAAAAATAATAAAAATTAATGGAGTCTAAATTTTTTAATTGTTCCTTTTGATTCTTCAATAACTTTCTTTAGATTAATGGCAATATAAATTAGACCGCTATTGATTTCTTTTTAGTCTTTTGAAGAAATATGATTTGAACCGCGGTGTAAAATATTTTTATATATTTTTTTATCTTTTAATCATATTTTATTAGATATTTTATGAATTTACTTAGATAGTATGATTTAATTGGTTATATATATATATATATATATATATATATATATATTAGTAGTCTTACATGCAATTTTATATATGACATGTGTAATAATTAAATTCTACTAAATTGTTTTGATAGTAAAATATTACTCAGCCAAATGAGACTACTTTCATGCTGACTAATAAAATAGAGGGAATGAGGAACAAATGTTAGTTGTTTGGTTTGGTATTGGTTTTGGAATCAAACTACCAGATCCACTTCTCTATGTATAACTTGAGGGTTATGTTGGGAATGGGAATAAACTAGGGTTGCAAAACAAGTTAAATTTGCATGATTTATTTATTTCGTTTGCTATTTAATATTAAGTGAATTGAGGTGAATGTTTAAATTCGTCTATTTAAATTGGTTTTGGTTTGTTTTGTTTAATCTGTCAAAAAAAAAATAAAATTGGTTGTGGGACGAAAAATAGATCAGTCATATTAATTTTCTTTTAAAATGTGACTTAAATTGGTTTTTTTTTCCACCTTTTTTTTATTAACTCAATCAAACTAAAAATTAAAATTAACTCTTTAACTTATTCAACCAAAACTAAAACATTAATGTACAAAACATCCTACTTTATTATTTTCTTCAAATTACACGGGGGTAAATTTTCTTATTATAAGTTAATAAATAAATTTAATTAAATATTTTTTATTATTAAAAATGAATCACTAAAAAAAGACTTTAAACATACAATTTATACATAAATAAATATTTTTCATAATCATTAATTTAATTTAATTTTTTTCTGTACCTTTTAAATAAAAAAGGAAATTTAAAATATATTAATTATAATTGATTATAAAAAATATAAATTAAATAAATATTTATCACTAAATTAATATTTTTTAATATTATTTATATAAATATATAAACAATTATAATACACCAACTAAGTATAATTATTTTAAGACGAAAAAAATAACATATCAATACCTTCAACTCAACTATCTAAATAGTCTATTCCGCATAAGTTTTCGACGAGTTAATTAGATAGCAGACTAACGGAACGAGCTTATCCTTTAATTCAAATCCGTGTTTAGTGCGCGTGTCGTGTCTACCTTTGTGTTCGCGGAATCGTAGGGTACAGAGAAAGTCCTTATCGTGGAGATCACGTGCCATGAGAAAGAATATTCCTTGTGTTTAGATTTTATATCCGTGACAATTATGTCAAAATTATAGTGCTGTTTAGAGCACATAAAGAATATTCCATTGTCTTTAGATTAATTTTGATTCATTTTTGTATAAATTTTTACAAAGTAAATCATTTATTTATAAAAAGTTAATATTAAATAACTTTAATAATTTAAGAATTATAATTAATTAATAGTATAAATTTGTTATATGAAAAAATTGACACTGCAAAATATATTTACATGGTAAATGTTTATAAATTAAATATTTATTATCTTTGTGGTAAAAAAACAAAGTGTATTATATTAGGATTTTATTTAGATAATAAATAATTTGAAACAGAAATAACCAACACATATAAAAATTAAAAAAATATTTAAAAAAAAATGAATTT
>JBBPBP010009777.1:58156688-58205594 GCA_037974735.1 Cicer chorassanicum | reverse complement strand
ATGATAAAATTTCAAAAAATAATTAAAATAAAAGCTATTTTGAAAAGCTCTTCACAAAAATTATTTTTAAAAGACATATTTAAAAAAATGCAATCATATTAAAATCTCTAATAATAAATATCTAAGTTATTGAGTGTCAAAATTATTTTTTTAATCAGTAACAAATAAGTGTAAAACAACTTCAACTATTTTTAAATAAATTCTCATAAAAATAGTTTTAAAAAATATAAAGTAAAAATCATTTTTTCAAAATCTTAAACAAACAAACCCTTTATACTCACCCAAAATTAATTTTTCTTTATAAAAAAATATTAATATATTAGTTGTTATATTATTATTATTTTATTTTTTACAAGAATTTGATCTATTTTCTTTCATCGGAATTTTGAACATTTTAAACTTCTTTAACTTCTGTAATATTTAGTTCAAAATTATTTTAATGGAATCCTTCCACGGTGACCGCGTGAAGATTAAAATTTTATATAATTAATGGTACATGTGTCATAGTTTGAGTGGCAAACAAACATAGGGCCTATAAAAATTTGGAAGTTTTGTCCTAATTATACTTGCATCCCCTTAATATTGATATCTATATTTTAGTCCATTTTAAAATAATCAAAGATTTTATAAGCATTTTATATTGCTCTATTTTTTAAAGTTTCACCAACACATATTTGGATTTTCTTTTTTGTTGAAAAATACATTTTTTTTTTAATTTCTTACTATTAACTACAAGACAATAAAAATATAATAAATATTTTGAATAAAGTTCCAAAAATGATAAAATGGATAATTAAAACTTCATCTTTATAGTCGTAAAACTCTAAAATTAATAATCAAATATTCAAGTTGTTAGTTTGTGACATTCAAAATTTTAAGTTGTTAGAGAGAAATCAAAATTTTATCTAAAAACTCGTCATCTATATCTGTTTACTATCATTAAGAAATTTGTTTGCGAAGACCGAAGAAATAGTTTGATAAGACTAAATATAATAACACATATTTATCTCATGGGAGAGGAGTAAGGTTTTAAAATAAGATTGAGGGACAATAGTCTAAATTTCTTTGAGAGCATAAAGCAACTAAAGTTAAGTAAAACTACAAAGAAAAAAAGATGAAACAATAAAAAAAAACGTTTTTCCTATTTAACATGCAAAATTTTAAAAACATAAACTAAAGTGACAGCTAAATAATATTTTTATAATTAAAACAAAATAAAAAATATTTTCTGAAACGGAAGATACTCTTAGAAAGGTAGGGCTAAAACACATGTTACACCATGCTTTGCTTGTATATATTTTTTTAAATCTTATGACTTAACCTCTAAAATAAGTGAAAACTCTAAATATAATTATAAAAACTGATTAACAATCTTCATATTGGTTGGAGCTTAAATTTGAGGCGATAATTTATGAAAAATCAGAACTATGTTCTAATTTTGCATGACGACATCATGAACGACCAAAATATCTTCAAGTTTGCATGACAAACATTAGAGACTAACTAATTCACTTGTCCATGCATACTTGCATAGATAGGAAACTTACACCAAATTAGCTAAATGCTTTCTCTTACATTTTTCTCCCAACGTTAAGCTTCAGTCTTGAAAGACTAATTTATTATTATACTCATCACCAATAATTTTTTAAGGTAACTAATCATACCCATATAATAGGTAATTAAATAATGAGCCCCAATATCGTAATATTGGAGGCTCAATTTTTATAGACACTCATTAGTATATAGTATATACTATATACTAATGATTATATAGGATGCATAAAGCAATCAGCACGGTTTTTTACTTTATCCAACATAATTGAACATTGTTTGATGTACATATGGCCTCTTCTTCATATGCATATCCAGAGATGATGATGCTTATATTTCAATTTTCAACCACACCAATATAAGGGTTTCAGATCATTTACACCTTGCACAATATGAATGCAACAAAATTTTCTTTAATTAAATTGGAGCTAATCTTATGAACAAAATTAACACAGTTGCTTCACTCAAAAACCTATGTGAGAGGGTGCCATTGTGCAAGAAACCCTGCAAAACTTTAACATCGGTACTTAGAACATGTTATTATTACTAGAAAGGCACCCCCAGACCTAATTTATAGTGTCACGTTACAAGAGAATAAAGAATAGATGATGAAAGCACGAGAGATAAACATTCTTTGAACAGATGCAACTTCAAGTTCAAGCCTTGAAGTGAAATTTGCCTGGTTCAGAGTATTTCGCTTCCACTTGTTCAACTTTGTTAAATTTAAAACCCCTGATTCTCAATACCTCCGGCTCCGAGGCATCTTTGTAGTCAACCGGTTCAAGAGTCCAACCATTGTTCTGAACTGAACCACCCACGTTTACCTATTTAATTTATATATATTAAAAAATCTCCCCATTAATTAAAAATATTCAATCAAACACACAGCCATGGGCATTCAAGTCAATAGGATAAGTTTCAAGCTTCAATTACTTTTTGAAGAGATAATGGTGGGATAGATTAATAATAGTATGTTAGGACTTAGATATAGTAGAGTTAGTTAGTAGAAGAAGTTAATTGGTTGAGATTGTTATAGGGATAATTAGGTGTTAGTTAGACTGCAAAGTTGTTAGTAGGTAGCTAGGGATCCTTTGTCCCTCTTATCCCAAATGTACATGGAACCTATAAATAAAGGTTTCAACCCTTATGAAAGTATTTTTGTTCAACTTTAGAAATTGAGTAGTGTAAACTATTGTAGGAGCATATCTGCTCTTGTGTATCATTTTCTTTGGAGAGATTCTCTCCTATTATTTCATTTTTTTTCTTTCTAAATATTAGTGTTCTTCCTCTAAATCCTTGGAATCCAATTCTTGGGTTCCTAACATAGTAATAAAAGTAATTAAAAATAAGAAAGGAATGGAGTACCTTTAGCATGTGCAGTCATTATTGGGAATTTAGTATTTAAAAGAGTACAAAAAAACTTCTGTTCCATTTTGGATAGCTTGGTTATCTAATTGGGTATTTATTAGGAGAAGTTAGGTTCCATATTTTTATGGATTGCTATGTACATTTCGTTCCCAATCTATGTTATGGTGTTAAAATTGAAATTATAGCTACCCTAATTATGTTTTGGATTATTTTTTTACCTTATTTTCTATCCCTCAGTATTATTATGAACTACTTTTAAAATTGATATCAACTATTCAACAAAAGTTATTGTCCAAACCCAATATCAGCACCTATAGGCAAAAAACATAATTAGTTTGGATGATAACCCGTGCAAAATAGTTGATAACAACACTGAGGAATATGGGGAGGGGTAGGAAATAAGGTTACATACATAATTGTGCTGTCTTACATTAAGTTGTAATGAGCAGTTAATATGCAAATGCAACAACGATAAATTTTATTGGCGTACCTCTGTATCATCAACAGCATCTATGATAAGAGCCCCATCTACGGAAAGATTTTCAATGAAAATATTTTTACCCTTGATCGCCAGTGTAGACCTCTGAGAAATGGAGCAATTTCCACTGACTTTGCTCTTGATTAAAGAAAAAGTCAGACCCCATTTTGGCTTCCATGTGATACGGGGCCACACTTCAACCTCTTGCCCGTTGAAAGCCTGCAATACTGGATCTGCTACTTGAAAACCAGCCTGGAAGGAAAAAATATGCAGACAATTTATTACAATCTGAACTGTCAATTACAGTTTTAGCAATTGGCATCTAGGTAGTGAGAACAAAAGCACAAAAAGACATTAGAGAATGGGGCCGACAAACTGTGCAGGAATCTAAAAAACAATCTGGAAACAACAAAAATTATTGGAATAACATTCTTAAGCTAAAAATTAAGTTGTATGACTTGTATTTCATTTTTAATATTGCAAACCCTTTTGTAGGCATATTGAAGCTTCACTTGCTGGCAAGTAAACAATCTTCAAGTAACTTTCCTAATCTGTATAGTATTCTAATGGGAATTGAATTCTACAACAACAACGATCACCAAACCTTTTCCACTAGGTTGGGTTGGCTTCATGGATCAATCACCATTGTAAATTCTGGTTATGTATTAGGCCCTATGATTATGATATAGACCATTTACCCCTCCTTAAATCTCTCTCAATGGTTTGATCTATAATTTAACTTTCCTATGTCTCTTTCCATCTTTAACTATTGGATTATGCTCCATCTGATCTATTCCGATCTACTATTCTCCTAACCAGTGTTTCTACAGGTCTTCTCCATGCATGCCCAAATCACCTAATACGAGATGATGGCATCTTCTCTACAATGGGGGCTACTTTAAATTTCTCCCTAATACCTCTATTACTACTCCTACCTTGTTTTGTATGACCACTCATTCATCGTAATGTACTCATGTTAGTCACATTAAGTTTAACTTCTTGCTAGTTTTTACCATGCAACAGGCAACTCTATTGCAGGTTTTATAGTTGTGTAATAAAATTTTCCTTCAAGCTTGAGTGTTATCTTTTTATCACATTACACCCAAAACATTCCTACATTTCATCCACTCAATTTAGATCTTATGGTCGACATCTTTCTCTATCTCTTCATTATTTTGTATGATGGACTTGAGATAATTAAAACATGAATTGAAATTCTATTGCAAATAATTTCAGATTTCCTAAAATTAACTAACTAATATCTACAAAACTAGTTCATAAGGAAATAACATAAAATCATTAAAAGAAAATAAAACATCAAAAGTAATAAAATTAACACCTGCGACACAGTATTCAAGACTTACAGGCTACAAGGGTAAAATCACTAAATTACCTTTTTGAGAATAAGGCTATTGGCACGATAGATGGCCATTTCTCCAGAGGTAGCACTATGGTATGGATTTCCTTTTGGCACCTTCAGATAAAAAACAAGTACACGTAATTATCCATCTTGAAAATCTTTTAGCAAGTTAAGGGCCTATTTGGTAATTATCCATTTTGAAAACCTTTTAGCAAGTTATTGGATTTCAATATTTCTTTTACAAAACTTTGAAGATAGGAAATAAAGTTGCAATTTTTATAATTAAAAAAACAAAAAAAAAACTAAGCAGGCCCTAAGATACCATTACTCAAGACCTTTTTTATACATAAAAAATTTCAATTAGAATCCAAATTTCTTAATATCACAAACTTGGGGCTAGACCTTTCCAATCTACTTCTATTCAATACTGCATACATATAACTAGGAAATCAAGCACTCACCATCTTTTGTTTCTACATGTATAAACTTTTGCATTAGAATTTAAGCAGTACCTTAGCAGCATCCTCAGCATTATTCTTCACAGGTGCATAAGCAAACCATGTTTCCATGACCTACACAATTACATTGGACCAGTCAGGCAGCACCAAGCATAACAACCAAACACCCATGAAGTGACATCACATCATTGACTGACTCCATCTATAACTGAAAAATATAATCTCGAAGAATGGCAAAGTCAAACTTGATAAGCTTTGATTTGCTAAAATTTATGTACTGCTCTCAAATAGGTAATTTACCGTGAACCCAACCCTGGCAGATGGGGGCAATGTTTTTGGATAGTCTTGCATCATACATTCAAGTCGAGTTGAGGATTTAAATGAAGTTTTGCTAGCATCTTTATACCTGCAGTGAGTAAATACAATATTGTAGATGTGATATATCAGGAAAAAAACATCAATAGTGAGATAAAATTAAGACATCATAGATTTTTCCTCAAATTTACATGAAAAGTTACTCATAAAATAATACTAGTTCAAATACAAACTAACTGGAATAGCTCATACTGTAAAGAGTAACATTGATCATCTATCGAGAAAAAAGAAAGACGAGAGGAAAGAAAAAGGGAAAGCAAAGTCTGATTCAACAACAAAGCATAGAATGTAATCAAATAAAACTGAAGCATGCTACACCGAAGTTATGAAGTAATAATATAGTATAGTGAGTATTCGGACGAAGAATTACTTTGGGTTAACAAACTCCTGTATGGCACCTCCTGTTTTTGCGAGCTCTTCAATGTAAGGACCAAGTTCTAAAATCAACTGGCAGAAAAAGTAAGATATCGTCACTATGTAATCGTGGCATAAATAATCATGATGCAGTTCAACAATGTTAGGATAAGATTTATATAATAACAATCATGGCTGGGGGCAGGATGATAAAACTGTGATAAGTATGGAAAAATGATTACTTGGTTTATATTTCCTGGAAATGGGGAGTAGCCAGTCTCACTGTTGACATCACCGTCAGGGTATCCACTTGCTCTCAGAAGAGGATCTAGCTGATTGTACTCCACATTTATCACCATAGACCTCCCTGTCATTTTAGTGATCATGTGCTGAACATATTAATTCAGGAAAATTCACACATAAAATGTCATTGACATAATGAAGTCAAGAGATATAATACTTATATAATGTTGATAAATTTTAATAAAACCTCCAAGGATGTAGGAAATAGGTACAATCAAATGTCCAGGATTTCGAACTGTGATCTCACACCAAATACTTTTTCTTAGACAAAAGGATCTACCCTAGCAACCATTTACTTGAACTCAGTAGCATTTCAATCCTCAAGAAAATAAGAAAAGAGAGTGGTACACACACAATTAGCTGTCACAGATTTACAGTTATGAATTGTATTAGTTCAACATTGCTTGGAATAAAGAGGGAGTTCAAAGCTATATATATGGCTCTAGTTTTTCATTACAAATTGCACCAGTTAGAAACACATTAAGCTTGTATCTGATTTTTTTTTTTTTTTTTCTTATACTCTTGTGTTAGAGTGTTGTGAGATGTAATTCAAATATTTGCTTTGGAGAGTGTGAGTGTAATGAGGCCATAGAGAGTATAAGAGAAGTCTATGTGCTGTAACAATTTTAACACAATGTTATTCTCTGGTTGTCATTTGACAACAGTTGTGGTTTTTTTCCGGTTTTGATTATGTTCTTTAAATTTCTGTGTCTGTTTTTCCCAACACAAGTAAATATTTTGAAGATCAGCATAAAAATCGTTTAAGCATTATACCTATGCGTTATGAAATTAAATACTCACTTGTCATCTTTGTATTACATCTGGTTTCAAGACAAGATTATCTAATATTGCAGTTTACTTGATCTGCCTGGAATCAATATCAGTGGATAAGTTCAATCATTAAAACTAATTTTGTTTCCGCAAATAATAATTTTCTATCTGTTATCTCCCCATTAATTACGGCAAACTATAACATATTCACAAAATTTTCAGTTTCAAACCACTTTACAGGTAAGAAAGAAGTTCTATCCACTGCAACACACCAAAAGAAAGTTTATTATTCTCACCCACATTATAATGTAACATATGTGAATCTATAATCAGCACTATTTTCTTTGTGTACGAGAAATGAAACAATCAACTTACCATCAGAGTGGGTGAGCCTGGTAATTCCACCAATAGCTTCTTTTGCTTTCCGAGGTACTGCAAGAGAATTGACATGGTACTGTTTGGTAGAACTGACACCGAGTGCTGATGGAATTGCCTGTATCCACGAAATGAATACTTAAAATATACTGATGAGCAAATCAGAGAGGATTAGTTGGAAGTATGAAATGCTAAAGCAACTAACCTTGAACAGAAGTCCATTTGTATCTTGGAAAAAGAGAACCCATTTCAACCCAGCATTATGCCTAACATGTATAGGTTCATCATATCAAATTTATGATCAAAGCATATCAACAAAATAGAAAGAGCCATTTGCTCTACTTATTTGTTGGGTTTTTAGAGTACAATCCCATCAATTTATAGAATTGCAGTCGATATTTAAAGTTTTACATAACAGTTTCTTTTTTTTGTCCAAATATATTCAGAACATTCTTAAATTACTTAAATATGTATTGAACAGTTCTATCAAATGTCTATATATATCAGAAAAATGAAATTGAAGACATATAAACAGGTCTTAAGGATCAATAAATTGTTTTCATACCATACTTTCAGAATACCGCTGGAATGAAGAAGTGAATGCACATCACCATGTCCATGAGGTTTTGTCTGCCAAAAGAGATAAAGTTAATAGAATGCACTTTTCTTGAAAATCCAATATGAGGTTAATAGTTATAGAGCGCATTTCTATCTCTGCCTTTTGCTAAATCACTACAATCATAATTGTATCCAATAATACCTGAATTCTGTATCTGTTTTGTGGATCCAACGCAAGCCTAGCATCATTATCTTCTAAGCATGCAACTTTTTCCTGAATCATGTACAAATTTAATAATTAAAAAAAATAATTTAAAGCCAGATTAAATTTTCCACAATACATTAAAAGGCATACCTGCTTTAAGAGTGTTACTTGTGTGGGTTGCATGCCAAAGTAAGAATTTGATTTTAATAGCTCTAAGGTACGTCCATGGGTGTCATCAGAGGTCATAATAACAAAAGGAATCTGTGTTTGGCTTTTACCTGAAAGTTGAAAACACACCCATTACTAGAAAATACTTTGAATTATTAATATTATAGTTAATAAATATCATAGTTGATATGTGTAACCGCAAAGTATTTTTTCTTTCCCTGATGTGGAAAACAATTTTTGCAAGGCATTTTATCAGAAGTAAAAAAGCATTTTGCTCAAATTTCTATATTTTCTGTAGCAGTCAACTGTTACAACTCATTTTAGGAGGGAAAGATTACGTGTCATTTTAAGAATGTTCTCACATAATGCATAAAAACTTTCTCTCCCCCCCGAAATAAAAAAAATCAAGTCATTTTCCAAAAAATTTATCATATAAAAAGAGTTATTTTCCATCAGAACAAATGGGCTTTCAGTCATATAACTTGGGTATGACTTAAACAGACCGTCTACACAAGTTTCTCCAAGTCTTTTGTTTTACCACATATGTAACAAAATCAGATGGATAAATATGACTCTATATAGAAAAGGAAATTAATACTGACCTTCCGAGCTTGCTTCTTGAAGGGCCAATATGGATTCAATGTAATGTTGCAAGAAACATGTTCCAGTAGTTGTTTCTGCTGGAAGAGCAACCTGAAAGAAGAAGAGCAGAAGCTACTGTTAAGAGTTGGCAATGAACCCCTTCTCATGCTCGAATTGTCCACATGCAAACACGGCACAAAAAGCCTTTTATAAGGTATCAGAAATAGAGGTAAAGCTACGAAAAAAGCATCAGTCGTTATATTACCATATTAGTGTTAAAACTAGGAAGTAAGTTTTTTAGACATACTTGCTTTTACATACATTCCTCACAATACTTTGTTTTGGGAGCTGGGGAAAGGAGAAGAGTCTATTGTGGAAATAAGATAAAATTAAAAATCATCATAAGATACAGAAGAAATAGTCCTCCAAGCAAGCAAGGATAAGATACATAATGAAGAGCAAAATAATGACCCCAGAATTAAAACAGATCAAATCTGCATTACAAAAAATATTAAGTTATCCTTGTAACCAACAGCAGAGCTTTGTTGTGGTAAGTTATTCAAATCCTTTTGAAAAATTATTTATATGAGAATTAAACCCTCCAATTCAAAAGGAGAGAGACTAAAAGACATAATAAGATTCATAGCGGCAGATGAGAGGGTACGCCACGTCAAGAAATTGAAATGTATTCAGGATGAGTCTACCATACATCTAAATATTGGATTGATTAACAGAGTCATCTTACTCTAAACACGTGGCTTCTTCTATAATGTAGTGACAAATTTGTCAATGTGTTTGGGAATTAGATTCCTCGTCACAATCTTCATTTAATGAAGATCCACACAAAAAATTCCTTATGTATTTAGCATATAATTTGGCCCCCTCAATAATATAGTTTAAGCTATACAGCTACTTGAAATTTTTGGTTTTCATAGTACTCCAGAATTCAAGTTGATAAGCTCACAATGATCACCAAACTACATAAATTAGATGTTGATTGACTTTGACAAAACAGCAACAGCCTTGGTCCTTCCAACCCAAAAGTGTGTGTTTAGGGACACAGTGATTTTCAGGAACCTCTATGTATATATACACTAGATGTCATCGTCACAGAGAATGAAAGAGCAAAAAAATAAATGAAGGTGTACCTTAATCCCATTGTATCCTAGACGCTCCCCAAGACCGCCGGCAACAAGAACAAATGCAGCTCTCCGAGCTTCACGCACACCTGTTTCCTCAAATTTGATGAAATTCTCATCCCCAAATGTCAAGGTCTCACCAGTTGGAACCTTCAAAATCATTACTAAACAGTCTTACATATTATTCCATTCCATGGACATGTACATACAAAAAATTCAAATTCAGAGTGTTGTTCAATAGCTTCTATAGCGGCGCTATAGCACTATAGCATAGTCGAATTTGAACAAATCGCTATTGTTTCACAATACGCTATTTAGTACAAAATGTTGTCAAGTAGCGGCTATATGGCACTATAGCACTTTTGCATATCAAAATTTGAACAAACCATTATTTTCCAGGATCCAAAAAATTGACAATTGACAACACCAAATTCAATAGTATTGGTATACATACAATTCAAAAGCACAATGTTGAAAATATAATAAAGAGGAACAAACAAACAAGCAAACAAATGAATATGACAAAAAAAAATCATATGGAGTTAATTGTGACTTACGGAAGGTGTGAAGCCATCAAAGGGATTATTTCCGGCTTTGGAATCAGCCAAGAGTTTTCTAGCGTTATTGATGTATGCTTCCAAACCACCAGGGTAACTCGAATCGAGTAGAACAAGCTAACCAAAACGCAGTGTCGTTTAGAGAGATATAAGGAAAAAATAGATCTATACGTGGCAAATTGAATGGACGAAAGCAAACCTGATCGAAGAACGCTTTCTTCTCGTCGTCGTCGACGCCGGGGCCCGGCCAATCGCGAAACAGGTGGTCTTGGCCGTTATCCAATAACATCTTCACCAACTCATGCTGATTCGAGGAACAATAATCAGCATCAGAAACAGAATAACTTATTGAAATATGAAAAGTTTAGAGAGAGATAGAGAGAGGGGAAAGGAACCTGTTTCGGAGAGAGAAGGTTGGAATTGTCGCCGAGGGAAGAAGCCATGGAATTGGAACAGGAAGTGAGAGTAGAAGGTGGTGACTGTGAAATGTTAATTAAAGGTGGCGTGGTGGTAATTATGTGGATCTGATTATTTATTAAGCTTAATCTTATAAATAATAAATGTAAAGTAAGTTTCAACTTCCGAAATTCAATTTCAGTTCAACTTCGTCTCAATCTCAATCTCACCTGAACCCGCGGTTCACCTTTCACTTTGTTAACTCGACCCACACCCCGCGCGTGGCACCCACACATAATAACAAATTAACCACGACGATTAATTATATTTTACTTGTCGTAATTTTTTTATCCGACAGTTGAACTGATTCGAAATTTAAAATTAATATTTTTTTCGATAAAAACATTGAAATTAAGATCAATCCTCATGTTTAATTTATGATTTAATACATTCGACAAATTGATTAAATTTAGTCAAACATAGTTAAATTAAATAATTTAGTCAAAAACTATAAAATAATAATGATTTAGTCAAACATTGACTTAATTTATAAATTAGGTATTGTATTCATGACTCGTTAAATATTACTAAAATAATTTCTTTCAATAATTTCAAGCAATTGATTAAAACTAATTGTAATAAGTAAGACATTCTTATTCCTTTTGTAACTTTAAAAAGTTTAAAATCTCTTAAAAAGTTTAATTAGTAATGATTTTCTCTATCCCAATTTTTTTTAAAAAAAGTAAAGCAACATTCTTAAAAAACATATAATAATTAACAACATTAGTAAATTATCATTGTATCTTTTAACAAAAATATTATCATTGTCAAAAAACTGATCATATCTTTATTTTATTTTTAACTTATTTCCTATTTTCATAATTGCTAGAAGTTGACCTATGAACCTCTCATATCTAAAAATTACTTATTTTTAGTTGAGTTAATTCTAAAGCAACCAATTGAGAATTGACCTACTCATAGCAACTTATCATTATGATTTTTAACCCTCATTCAAATCAAATTTACATAAAAAATGTTTTCTTTTTGTTTGACAGTAAATACATTGATTAAACAAGTACGTTGATTATAATAGAAAAAGCAATACAAGAAAAGATAATTTTAAGTCATATAACGTTATTAGAATATATGTAACGTAAATTTAGCTAAATAATGAAATGCAATTCTTTTCTAATGTGATCAACTATGAAATAAGAAAGGAATATAATAATAGGAAGACAATCATTAACCACTATTTCAAAGTTTAGTTTTAATGATATTTAGTTTTACATTGGTTTTGCTCAACCTCAAAAAACATCTAATCTTAGACAAGAGTTTTTTATAATATACAAATTAAAGAACTAGTCACTATAATAACTTTTCTTTGTGTGTTTGAAAAATGATTTGTCAAGTAGTAGTAGCATCTTCAGGTTGGATATCATTGTTGAAGAGGATCCTTGGTTTCCCCATGCTGAAATTCAGAACTCTTGCATTCATATTATACTTGACTACCCCATCGTATAACAACTTTCTTATATAGTGCTCAATGTCCGAACCAATCAGGCGAAGTGTGTATTCGTTCAATGGAGCACCCTGTTTTTAATCATCAAAAAAAGGTTAGTTAATATTTCACCATACAGAAATAGCTTCTAGCAGAATTAACACAAATTGGAATAAGCCAGATCATGATACTATTCTTATGTTTAATTGGCTCAAAACTACCATATAACTAAAATATATTACATTTTTGGATTAACAACTAGCACTATTACAAATATTAAAATTATAAAATTGCTCTATATTATTGATGTCTCTAACCTGGACATTTTTAGAAGCAAATTTCATTATCAATTATCGTTTTCATAGTATAGATATATGAGTCACCACTATTATATATTTAATACTCACCACAATTTTAATCGATGTGTGACTTAACCATTTATAGTTGAATCGAACAGTGAGATGTTCTAACTCTAAGACAAACAAAACTATTGTATATTTGATTGTTTTTAAGGAAACTACCTCGTAGTGATCCACAAGCTCCTGGAAGTAAGAATAAACCAAGTTACAAGTGTCAGGATTCCAAACAAACTCATCAGTAGGATCAAGAATAAGGGTGAGCTTATCCATCTGAGTCTGATCAAAAGCACTAGTTTCTGGATCAATATAAGCTGCATAGATTCTCACATGACGTGTGGCACAGCTCAACCACTGTCCACCATATTCCCTACTCATGTTTTTGTCTTTTACATTCACCTGAGGTTCAACTGGTCTTGGTTTTGTTCCTTTTGGATTTATTTGCTGATTTTGTGGTCGTTCTCTTTGCTCTTCTCCTATTTTCACTCCATCTGTTTCTTTAACATCGGATTGTTGTTGTGCTGAAATGAAAAATGGTGTTCTGTTTCTTACTTCTTTTCTTCTTCCTGTCCAACCTAGTATGGATAGTTTGGTTGAAACCATGTAGGAACAACTTGTGGCCATGATTATTAAATGGAAAATTTTGTGTTGGTGTTAGCTTTGGAATGTAAAGTTGGTTTAGTTTTGTGGTGATTGCCTTTAAGGGTCAGTACTTCTATGGATAAGATTTCTTACATAATAACTTGAGGGAAATGTTTTGTGGCCAGAGAAGAAAGAGAGAAAAAGAAAAGAACAGTTTCTTTCATGGACACAGCTTTTCCAATTTTACCCATGCACATTCTTTAGTATGAGTTTTAAAAAATATATTATTTATTATGAATAGTATTTTAAGAATAATGACATTAAAAAGCAAGTTAGATTTTTTTTTTTTAATAAAAAAAAGAACAAGATAGTTAAAATTTGCTTATAGTTAAATCCAGCAAATTAAGACTTTTTTTGCTTATTGCATTATTACATAAGTTTTCTAGCTTTCTTTTTACTGTTCAACAATTAGAAGTCATATGTAACAAAATAAAAACTAACAAACCATATAAATTTTTCCAGTTTTCTTTTTTGGATAATGTACAAAAATTGCATTTCCAAACAGTTTTGTAATTTGGCCCAATTGCAATTTCTCGCCCAATTTAGTGCCCAACATGTTTCAGCCAACAAGGATTTTTATTTTTCATATAAAGCATAATACATAATTGTATAATTCTACAGACCATATAAAGTAGTATACAGACATGAGACATAGCTGATGAGGGAAACATATTGAGATTACACGTGAAGAGATAGTAAGGCAACGGATTGCTGTAGTATTATTAGGATTAAGAGCCATGATTCTAATGTTCTAAAATACAACTTGTTCATCCTTTTACAAAACTTGATGTGACAAAAATAGACACCATTTGAAGTATAATGAAAAAGGAGAACTAGCCCAACAAATTAACAAGGTATAGTTTCCTCATTATTAAGGTAAGGTGGAGGGTACACACAAAACAACCTCTCATCCAAAAAACCCCTTTAATAAAAACCATGAAGACGCCAAAAGGTTATGGAACATGCACATAAAAAACTTTATCTACAAATTGTTGTGATAAAAAATGTTAGAAGGATAGAGATTTTCTTGTAGCAATATATGCTTGTATTTGAATAGTTTCCTCAGTCAAAACTTGATGATCTGCTGCTCCACCTTCCTCTCAAGTAGTCTTCTAATGACACACTTTGCATAACACTGCACATGGAGAGTGAGTCATCCTCCACATCAAGCAGTGCAAGATTAATATGTGACTGTAGATTACTAAGTGGAGATGCTTCATTGTTGAGCATTTCGCTTGCTTCCAAAGCATTGACTTCTAACCTTGCCCACTTGATTGCATCAGTATCACCTTGTAGGAGCTTTGATACCTGTGGTCCAATAGAATATATGAGATTTGCAATAGATAAAGGACTAGTGGAGAGAATAAGAATACTTTTATGGTGCTCGAACAAGAAGATAAAGTCAATAAGTATGCTATAGAATGTTCTTGAAGGTGTAGTCCTGTGGCGTGGGTTGGGACGCTGAAAGAGTATTTATTGAGAAGGAGGTCTAGGGTTCAATTACTTCTACTAACAAATTACTCCTCTCCATAACAAACTAACCACTAATATTTGTCTATAGAAAAAGTATGCTATAGAATTTCAAGTGCTCAATAAAAAGTATGCTATAGAATTCCAAGTGCTCAATTTGCTATAAAGATGATAGTGGACCACTTACAATGCTCATTTGAGGTCTAGCTTTTGGAGCACGTTTGATACAAAGAGTGGCTGCTAAGACCATCCTCTCCATCTCCTCGTGATCATAGTTATCACCCAAACTGGGATCTAACAATTGTGACACCTTTCCACTATTTAGAAGTGGACTTGCCTGCAAAAGTGATTTTCTATTATTTATTCCATAAAAATACCTAATGATTAGGAAATAAGAAGTAAATGAGGAGAGGCCGTAGCATAGGAATATAGGATCTCTGCCACGTACGTACCCACATAACAATACTCTCTTGACCTTTTGGATAATCACCACTTATGGGCTTTCGACCCGAAAGAAGCTCAAGCAGCACAACACCAAATGCATACACATCGATCTTATCGTTTACTTTGCCGTACATGAAGTATTCAGGAGCCATATAACTGCATAAACGAGTGCAATACATGATTGAGGATCATTCTAAATACAATTTCTGCAGCTTGTACGGATAAGAATGGACGATACTAAGTTATGCTAGATTTGAAAGTACTAACCCAAAGGTTCCAGCAACATCTGTGCACGTTATATGTGATGACGAGGTCGATGCCCACGTAGCCAATCCAAAATCTGAGAGCTGAGTAAAATCAAAGTAGAACAACAAAAAGATTGATCAAAACAAATAATTTAAAATATTAAAAGTCAATCAATCAGAAAGATAAATACCTGGGGTTCAAAATCTTGGGAGAGTAATACATTAGATGATTTTACATCCCGATGGATCACAGGCCGATCATCTTTACAATGAAGATAATCCAAAGCCTCAGCAACACCTGTTGCAACCTTATATCTCTGGGTCCAACCGAACTCGCGTGGGTTTTTCTCAGTCCCTAATTTAGCATGGAATAGAAAGAAGTTAGTAAAAAATCATTTGGTCACATAGAAAAACTAAAGTGTGTGTTGCAAGGTATATTTGTCTACCATGAATGTTTTCTTCAAGGCTTCCTCTTGATAAGAAATCGTAGACCAGAAGAAGTTTGCCATTCTCGAAGCAGAACCCGAGGAGTGAAATAATGTTTTTGTGATGCAATGTAGTGATGATTTCTATTTCCAAAAGAAACTCCTTTAAAACATCATAAGAAGGCTTTAGGATCTTGACAGCAAGTTCCTTGCCATCACGAAGGCAGCCTCGATAAACCTTACTACTTCCTCCTTTCCCGATCAAGTTTTCTGAAATCATATTTGTAACAATGTTGTTAAAAATAAAATGGTTTTGTTAAAATTGAACACAGCCAAACTAGTACTAGGAAACAAACCAGGCAAAAAATTTGATGTCGCTAATACAAGTTCTTGGTACTCAAACAATCTGCAAGTTGACGAGTACTTCACATGAAGGCCCTCCAATTCTTTAGGAATGCTGTTTGTATTGCATTCAGGTGAAGAAGAAGTTTTCCATATTTCCGAATCTACTGGAACGAGAGCACCACTTTCACTATCCAAAGCCACAGATTGATCCTGACCCTGATCACAAATACTAGGTTGTTTATCATTATCAACACCATACAGAATATTTCTACGCGGCAACCTCATCGCCCACTGGACCACAGAGATCTGGTGGCGTGGCATGAATGGTTTATCATGTAATCGTCTATCCGATGAAATCTTACGGTGTAGTAGTGGCCAACCAGGTTTCAATTCAGTGGTCTGTACAGGTACTATTGCCAAAGAATTTTCATTGCTACCGTCACCAGAAGACCCTTCCTCAAGTTGGTGACAAGAAGTGTCTTGCAATTCCGAGGTTGATCCACAAATCGAGCAACTCCGATTTCCAACATTTTCTCTAGAATCCAATAAAACCTTAGCTAAACTGTGATCCGAAATTCGTCTACTTCCCTCATCAGCATCAGCATTTAGTACTTTTGAACTCTTACTAAGTGTCCAATTAATTGAACCAAGCAAACCATTTCGTCGATGACCATCAAATCCTAACAAAAAAACAAAATTAATAACTTCAAATTAAACCAAGTTCATGAACAATGAGATCCACATTAAATCAAAATTATGTAAAATCCAAAACCTTGTACATCAGCAACAGTTGATGCCAAGCTGTCACGCTTGAACACAACTTTCCCATTACTAACAGCAAGAACACAACACTCCTTGGATAACTTTCTAGCACAATACTTAGCAACAGAGGTAGATGACCGAATTCTATGAAAGCCAGTTCCAACCATAACATGAGTTGCAGAATAAGCATTTGCTTCTCTGACCAAAATTTTCTTCACCGATGAACCACGGCAAATTTTTAGCTTAAGATCCACCTACAAAATATAAATAAATAAAAAAATTAAAATTATACAGTTTCAATTTTTCATAAACTTGAAATAATGTAACAGAAATTTCTTGTTTATTGGGATTATAATTGGAGGTGGAAATTTTAAATTTTGTGCCCTGCATTTAGAAATTTGAAGAAAGAAATGAAATTGAATATCGAGCTTTAGAAATTGAACCTGTTTCAAATTGCAGAATCCTTCATAAACAGCAAGAACAGAGTCAAATGCTTTGACAAGAGAAAGCAGCGAAGATTTCCCATCTCCGTTGACAATTTCTATAGAAAACCCAATTTCACCGATCAGTCTTCACGAAAATCAGTAACAAGAAGAAGAAAAAAAAAATGATCGCTTACCATTGGTACCAAGAACATGCAGAGCAACAACGAGATCACCGGGTTGAGCAACTTTAACTAAAGCCCACGTAAGAAGCTCTTTGCTGGGGGAATCCATTTTGACTCCGACCACCACCGTCCGGCAACCGGAGGCGGCGTCGGGACTCATATTTTGCATTTAAGTTTTTCGTTAATTGAGGGGATGAGAATCAGAGGGAGAGTAGGATGTTGTTGGAGTGTAAGTGAGTGAGGTATTCTGAAATAACAGAGAAGAGTTTTGTGTCGCCAAGTATTGTTTGGTTAAGAAGGTCCCAACTTACTTACCTCAGCTTAGGACAGAAGCACAGGAATAGGTAGGAAGGAAGAGGAGTGACACGCTTCATTTCAACCATAATAACTTTTTTCGGTTAAAACCATCATTAAACATGTGACTTTTTTAACAAGAATCTAACAACAAATGTTTCATTGCCTTTCAATTTCACCTCTCTACCCTCCCTTCCTTCCTCTAAATTCTGTTTATGTCATTCATATTTGATATTTTTCATCTCATTTTAAATTATTACTTTAGTTACTCCTCATCTTTGGACACACACTAAAAGAACATACATCATTTAATTATTTAAAAAATACATATTATTTCATTTTTTTTCTACATTTTTTTTTAGTGTGCTTAAATGTTATGTTTAAGATTTGTACTCACACAACACTTTCTCCTTATTTAATTGTATTAAAAAATTCGCATTAAGTGTATAAAAAAAACTTTTAAATTTAAATTTAACTGTAGCATTAATTCTTCTATTTTCACTAATTCATGAAATTGATCTCATTTTAAAAGTCGACAGTTTTCATCATTCATAAAAATTTTAAACTAAAAATAACGATTTGACATATTTTAAATGATGTGACATACTATTTTATAATATAAAATAATTTAGATGCATTAAGTATTCATATATCATTAATTAAATTACAAAAATGAAAATAAATTATGAAATTGAAAATAAATTTTTTACAAGATTTTAGTATGATTTCATAGGTGTTAATCATTTTACATCATCATATTAGATACCACGTTATTTAAAGTATATCACATATTTTTTAATTTAAAAATTAAAATAAGATACCAAAACTATGTTAAAATAGGAAAGTCAAGTTTGTGAATTAGCAAAAACAAATACTAAAACTGTAATTAAATCTTTAATTTAAAAGAATCGACACTAAATAAATTAAAATTTTCAATTTTTATTTATATTTTATTATGACTTATATGTACTAAATTTTACTTATAATTTATTATCAAGGAGGTATAGTGTTTAAAATGTTAGATGTACTGGATAATGGTATTAGATTCTCCACCCTCGATGGGTTAGGATGGTTTATATTGGTATTAGATTCTCCACCCTCGATGGGTTAGGATGGTTTATATTGGTATTAGATTCTCCACCCTCGATGGGTTAGGATGGTTTATATAAGAAAAGGGCTTTGGGAGTGAAATCGAGTTAATAATTAATTTTAGAATTTAATTTATATATACTGTCAGTGTAAATAATTTTTAACTTTCAGTCAATTACAACCGTTAAATTATTAAAAATATTTTACCTTTATTAAAATTATATTTAAAGTTATCATCATGAATAGTTATGATATGCTGATAGTGTAATATTTTTTAGAGTAAAACCTCATTTTGATTTTTGAGAGATCTAATTTAGTCATTGAGAAAAATAAAAACACTTTTTAGTTCAAAAAAAAAATAAACCGGACCAAATTAGTCCTTATGAACCACAATTAGAAAATTGGATTTTTTCTTTTGACTTGTTCGATAACTCATCGACTTGATTATCCGTGTCATTTCTATAAAAAGGGACAATTAGAGATTAAATGAACAAGTTTAGAGTATCTGAAAATGACTTAATTGTCTATTTTTAATTATTGTCAATGATCTAATTGTTTTTTTTTTTAGAAATTACACGTAGGATAATCAAGTTGATGACAAGTCAAAAAAAAAATCAAATTTTTTAAATGTGGTTCATATAATGACTAATTTGACTCAGTTTATATTTCTTAAGGACTAAGTGTTTTATTTTTCAGGACTAAATTGAGTCTCTCAAATTTTGTCAAGAATCAAAATAGACATTTACTCTATTTTTTATACTACATAGCAATTAAACTCATAAAATTATGGGTGGATTAATAATTATATATAGAGAGAGAAAGAGAAAAATATCAAATAACGGAGTGTCTAGTGCATCCATACAAAATTACGATGTGCAACTATTTTATTTGTGTAAGTAATATTTTTGACGTTAGTGTAAGAAGTGATCTTGGTATGTCATTCTCATTTCAATAACGTCATGCTTTTATTTGCATCGTTATCAATCCTTGTATTATTAGTACACGCATCCATCTTTCCTTTTTAAGAAAAATACACATCCATATACGTATTTTTGAAATAATACAAATATAATATATGTGTGTATATATACAAGGCGGATCCAACAACTTTGGAGAGCCTAAGAGATTTTAAAAACAATTGTTTGCACTCCAATGTATTTGACGATGGATGTATATGATATAAAATTTTGCACTACATATATCTAGAAATAGATAAGAGAGAGAAAGTGGAGAAAGAAAAGAGGGAGAAAGGAGCAAGAGAGTAAAGAGAGACCTAAGTATAAAAATAGATAAGAGGAAGAGATAATTTTTAGTAGAAAATATAAATAAAAAAATATTTTAGTATTTTTGATAGTTTGTATTTGGGACAAAAAATTGTCTCATGATTTTGTAAGGGACAAGAATTTCTAATTTTGTCCAATCTCTTGCTCTTTGTTTTGTCTAAGTCTCAGTCATCTATTTTTTAACAAATCAAAAAACACCTTTATAATTTATTGTAGATGTCATGACTAAGACTATGACTAAGTAAAAAGCTTACAAAAACAAATCAAAAACTTATTGGTTATGCGTATATATCTTTGAGTAAAAAAAAATACATATATATTACAAATAAGATTTATTGTAAATGTCATCTATAATTTATAAAATATACAATAAAATTAATTTTTAATTGTTTATCGAAATGAAATAGTGGTATTGTCTTGATTTAAACCATGTAGAAAAGACTCAAAATTACATTTTACCAAATGAGCTAACATATACATAATTATAAATTTTTAACATAATTAATAATATCACAAACTATTTAGTTAATTTGGAGGAATTTTTTCTTTGTTGAGTAAATCTATTTTTGAGATCTAAAGTATTTGCTTTAGTGGTTTGTCACTTGAACTGGTCGTGTATATATATATATAGACTTATTAATTTACACTCATCCATTTTTTATTTAGTATAAATTAGTAATGAGCACCTTTAAGTTTTTGACAAAAAAATTCAACCATCTCTTTCAGAAAATTACATCAATGAGGGACAAATATGTAAATTTTTTAAAAATTATTTTCTCTCCTTATCATATAAAATAAAATTTATAAAATTACTCTTCAATTTTACTTATTTAAAATAGTAAAATCGAGTTTTTTTGTCCAAATAAAAAAAGTGTATATTGTTAATTTACATCTAAATATTAGAATGTGTAGATTAGTAACCTACACTCTTTTTTAATAATTAAAATAACAACATGTGTAGATTAATAACCTATACTCAAGAAACACATGTTTCTTTTTTATCAACAACAACAAAACCATGTGTCAAGTGGAGCGAATGCCCTTGAATTAGCATGAGGCAGGTTTGGCTAATTCATAAAGAATATTCATTTTAAACAATTAAAAATATTTTATATTTAGCTATCTCTCAAACAAGTCTATTTTGTAAAAAATCAAAATATCGTCATATTTATTAGGAATTGTTTTGTCAATTCTGGTCTCTACAATATTTAAATAGAATTTTATTAAAGATAAAAGTTGTTATAAAACGACTCAAAAATATTAGAGATTACAAGTTTTTTTACAATTAACTTAATTATTTATATTAAAAGATATTTTTAGATTATCTATAATACACACTGAGTTATGAAGGAATTCGACTCTTTGAGATATCATTGAACTCCATTTTACTAAATTATATTGTCAGATTTTATTTTATTTTTTGTTGCTTAAACTTAAAATAAGTGAAATTAATTGTGAATTTTGATTTTATGGATTAAGTTTACTATATTTATTTTTAAAAATATATTTATTTGATTATAATATTGGTCGCTCGTAAAATTTATGTAAGCAACACGACCTAAACGACTTTAGGAATCATCGTCTCAATGTCCATCACGATCAAGAATATCATTTGACAGGACAACGTGAATTCTTGGCCCTCTCATTCTTTGTTTTTAGATTAGACATAATCATGCAACAACTTACACAAACCGTGCAAAAGCACATGACATTGTATTTTTTTAATTAGAGGTTTATTAAATAAATAGTTTCCTTTTTTCATTGGATCTTTATTTTTCTTGGATAATCTTTGAAAAGAAAATGAGACTCATGAGAGTGACCTTTAGTCGTCCACGACAAGTGGGATCATCTCCGATTAATTTAATTTATTACTTTGATTATGGAATCTAATATGAATTAGAATTATAGTTTACCATAACTATGTGTATCAAAATTCCCAGCTAAGGTTGTGGTAGATCCTATAACTATAATTATATTTCCCCCTTTTGATTGATTATTTATCATTACCTTATTACTCCTATCATTGATGAATTGATTCGAGTGTTGGAATTCGTATAAGTGAAAGTGAATGATTTTGTCACACTATTGATTGGTTGATAAATGTTATGTTGTGTGAAGTGAAACCGACCATATTAGTATGGGTGTTTAATGCACGTGATGGGGTATTGTTATGACCACATACATCAAGTCGTGCGGGTCTACCAACACAAATATCAATAATCACATTCAGATCATCGTAGGTTAGTGCCTTTTCTCATTTGTGTTTCTGCGTGATCCACCACTCAAAATCATTCATTAATTAATTCATATCACAGCAAGCAACTATGGCCAACAACATCCGCCGTCGCCCGTGCTTCGTCTCACGGACGAATTCTCATGTTTCATTTCACCCTACTCTCTAATTATTGTGTAGACATACATTTGGACACATAAAAAGAATTAAATAATGTTATATTTTAAAAAGATAAGTTAGGTGTAGAGATAAAATCAATGTCTGCTAATGGTATAGGAGTACCATTAGTAGTCATAACCGACACAGACAATACATAATTCATAGACACAAAAAAGTTATCATTATATGTCATATGGTGAGATGTTTCAGAATCAATAATCTATATAAAGGGAGATATATCTGACAGATTAGAGGAGTTCAAACTTTTAGTAAAGGTGACAGACATGGCATGTGATTGAGTGACAATAAATTTTTGAAGTTGTTATGCAATATCAGAAATTTTGTAAGCAGTCACAGATGAGTATATAGAACCAGAACTAGAGGCAATGGTAACAGGAGCAGAAGCAACAACATTGAACGATGATCTCCTAAAATTCTTTTTATGTGCTCTCCCTAATTTCAGATAATGTGTTTTCCAATTACCTTTTTCTTTGCAAAAAGCACATTCATCATCACCAAGTCCAACTCTCCCTTGAAATTTTCCTTTTTGAACAGAAGCAACAAAAACAAATTGAGGAGTTGAGAGAATTCCCTTATCTGACATAGTAGAGTGAGTCTTAATTCTGATTAATTCTGCTAACAATTTACTAACTGCTGATTCAACATTAGGAAGAGGTGAACAATACAAAATCTCCCCACGAAGACCCTCAAAATCATCACGAAGAGCCATCAAAAACCAAACCAGACGTTGCTCCTTTCTCTGATCAATGTACACTTTGACAACTTTCAACTCAGTTGATTTCATAATAGCCAATCGATCCCACAAATTAGTCATTGTCGAATAGAATTCTTCAATGGTCATATTGTTCTACTTAAGGGCTCTAATTGTCACTTTCCAACTGATAACGTTTTGCAAAGTTAGACTGAACATAAAAACGTTTCAAGTGATCCCTAATTTCTTTAGCAGTATCATATTTTGCTAACTGCACTCCTATAAATAGCTCAACAGAATTATTAATCCAAGTAATGATTTTTGAATTACTAACATTCCATGTTTTCAAATCTTTTGCATATTTAGCTTCATCCCTTTTATCTGTATGCTTAACAAAAGTTCCATCAACATAACCTCACATATCTTTTTCAATCAATTTTTTTTTTCATCACATAACTCCAATAAGAGTAATTTTGTCCATTGAGGTGAACACTAACAGTTTGAAGAGAATCATCCTTAGCACCAACCATAACCAATAACGACAGGAAAATAAGATGAACACAATCACTGAGACAAAATAAATTGGGGATAGCTTATCAATAGCAAAATCAACCAAAAACCAAACAAAATCGTGCCGGAAACAGAAGAGCAGAACCACGCCGAAAACATAAGAGCAGAATCGCGGTGAAAACATCATAGCATAATCGTGCTGGAAACAGAGCGGCATAATCAGATCGGAAATGGAGAGAGCAAATCGGTACGGCCGTAAAACGGAGGAATGGAGGAAGATGAAGATTATTTTACAGTAGATCCCAAAATCAACTAAAGCTCTTTGATACCATGTTAACAATGATAATGATAAACATAGAAGGGAGGAAGATGAAGAGATGAGGAAGAGAAAGAACCCACTAGAGTTTCATAAACCAAATGAGCAAAAAGTTTAGTATGATAGAGTTACAATAATTATATATACAAGATAATAGAACAATTTAAAATACCCTTAGTACTGATATATAATAATATTATCTAACATTTAACATATGTGTGATTAATCTTAATATGATCACATCATAGAGGTCTATTAAAGGTGTATTAGTTTAATACTACATCAAATAGAGGAATAATTCCAATTCTGGATGTTATCGGTGGAGTAATTAAATGGATGATAAAAATAATTAATATTTTATTAGTGAAAAAATAATAATTGGGTGTTAGTTATAATACTTAGTTAATACTCCCTCTGACTTATAAGCAAAAATAGTCTAATTTAAAAAAAAAAAACTAATATAGATAAATAGTAATTATTTCTAGTCTCTTATTTATTTAAGGATAGGTTATTTAAAAAGCCGTAATATAATATAATTTTTTGTATTTTTAATGAATTAGTTTATTAGTCATGAATGATAATTAGACATTAAACTTAATTTATTATTGAGTTTCCATAAACTAAATGTAATGAATTTTTTTTTATATGTATGCGTAATTTGATTAATTTTATTTGTATTTTATTACAAAGAAATATTCTCTTATTGGAAGAAAAAAAAAGTATATACAATAAAAATAAAACATAGAAAGAAAAGTCATTTAGTCTATAATTCAATTATGATTGTGGAGATCGAATACATACCAAGAGGTAGTCGAAATCCAATTGGAGGTGAATTTGTGGGGTTAATGCCCATGTGCCCTAACATGGAGAGGGAGACACAAGCAATCCCACTACACTAAATATTTTGCTTCCTATGAAAATATGCAACAACAAAAAAATACAGAACCACGCTACAGTATTGATGAGAGCTTAATTATTTTGGATGTAATTGACTTAAATCGGCAATTACAAGCAACACAGAGAGGATTAGAGAATATAGCATTGTAAACATTAAATATGTACTTAATTTTAATAGGACACAATTATGTAATTTCTTTTATATCCTAGTAATTAATTAAGTCTTGGTTAATTTGGAACATGGTTGATTAATTTGGACATAGATCATTGTCAACACTGCCCAGAGGTAAAAGGAATTGTAGGTAACTTATGGAACAAACAAACATTTTGCATAATAATGAAAGCAAGAATATATATATAAGCTTAGAATTTACTACTGTGAAGGGAGTTAGTTGCATGCAATGAAATGGCTGTTAGTTAAGATGGGGTTTTGAAAACCAAAACGACATATTAACCAAATTAAAGGTAGACATGTCAACTTGGCGGTGGAGGCACATTTTGCATCTCCCACCCATGCATCCGATTAATTAGAGAAAATTTACATCTACTCATTTTTATTAGATGTGAAATTTAAGTTCAATATTTCGTTTTGAGTTTAGATTTCTCTGCACTTGTATTCATTCATATATAAAAAATAAAATTTAAAAGTTATATTTATTATAGTTAATATAATAAAAAAATTTATTATATAATAATTTTAGAAAATATTTAAAATTATAATTTTTATAAAAAAAATATTATAATTTTTAATATTTAAATAACATTAAATATATATATATATATAATTTAAAAATGATAATATTATCGGTGGAGTGGATTCAAAAACAGGTACACTTAGAACATCAACATCTCAAATCTATATCTACCCCAAATTTTAATTTTAGAAAAAATTTATATCCAATCAAAACAAATTTTTTCTGCATAAATCGAAACCAGAACGAATTCCCCACAAATGAGTTGTATTGTCTTCAAATGTGGATTGTATTGTCTTGAGTGTGGGTGATAACAGCAATAGCTATTGAAACCTCACATCAATTTTATTATAAAGTAATTTGCACATTCTTAACGACAGTGAAACTTAGCTTGTCAGTTGGTGCGCTTACTTTCCATGATAAAGACACTAATCTAAGTTATTTAACTTATTATATAGTAATAAATATAATCCCGTTATTTGACCAATAATAATAATAATAATTCCGTTAACAAAATTAATTGATCACGTGGATGCCAAATTAAATTTCTTGTTCGTTTGTAATGTCATTATATTTAGGTTGGGATGGTAACAGCTATCCATTAATATTCTGCCCTTTGAATAAAAATAATATTAGTACTCTATTTATATTTACGTAGATATCTGCTTAACGGATATTTAATGAGTTATTAAATATTTATGTGTATTAATAGATATTTATAAATATCATCTTTTAAATAAAAAAATCATTTATGTACAAAATTTATTTGTTTGTTACAATTATGTAGAATTATTATCTTTATTTTGTCAACACATATAAACATTAACATATAAATAAAATATATCACAAAATTTTATCATAAAAATATTAATACATAAACAAAAAATTTATAACATATCAGTTTTATCAATTTATTATCAGGTACGAATATTCATGGATGCATATATCATTACACATGTCTCTGTCTCCATTAACTAACGGATAGTCAAAATATATGTATATTTTATCCGCGAATATCTGTTAAACTACTTGCGTGTCCGTCGCAGATTTTATCTATAGATATTTGTGGGTGCGTTTTTTTTTTGTTGTTTGATGGTTGTTCATCCATCTTCAATTGATCTAATTGATTCTCTTAATCGCAGTTTTAGTCCTCCGTTTTTAAAGTCGATAATTTTGGTTTTTTCCTCTAATTTTTTAACTAACAAATGATAATGTGAGATGTTTTAAATAATGTGACATGTGATACGATGATGTAGAATGATTAACACCTATGAAATTAGAATAAAACGCCATAAAAACTTAGGTTTCAAATTCGAATGTTTTTTTCATTTTTTAATTTAATTAATTACATGTGAATAATTAATGCATCTAAATGGTTCTATATCATAGAACTGTACGTCACGTCATTAAAAATATATCAAATCATAATTTTTTAGTTCAAAAATCTAATGATGGGACCAAAATTGTCGACTTTTAAAATAGATGATCAATTCCGTGAATTGGTAATAATAGAGTGACTAAAACTACAATTAAGCCTTTAAAATATGTAAAATAATACTAATAAATTAGCACTTTCGATAACATAACTAATATTTTTCACTATCAGATTGGAGTTTTACACTACTGAATTTGAAGTTCGATAAATCATCAAGAGTTTTGAGGGAAGAGCATCACCCAACTCATTTATGCATTTTGGTTTGATAGGTTGGGTTGGTCCACTTAACAACTTTAGTTAGTTTTGTGTTAATTGTCATAATCGAATTATAATTTTGAACTAATTTTTTGATAAAAAATAGATATAATTGCGAGCAATTTCAAAAATTAGTCTCCAAATTCTGTAGATCTACAGTAAGCACTAAAAAAATTTGTTAAGAATTTTTGAATCCAAAATCTTTAGTTAAAGCTGGAAGATATACAAACCAAATACAAACCAACTTATTCAATATTATTTTTTTAGATTTAACTTTTTTAAATAAGTTTATCACTCGATTCGAATTTTTTCTTTTACATGTATGTGTAATCTTTTCATTTTCCTAAAAAAGAACACTAATAATTTTCATAAATATTGTCTCCGTGAGAGGTTATATGTTCCTTAAGGGCCGAATGTGCTATGAACTTGTGAAATGGACCTCTTCACTTTTAGGGACTGACAATCCAATTCGATTCACTCTTTTGACAAAATAAAAACTCCTATGCAACTCAACACACACATACACCTCCAACCCAAAATAAACTTAAATGTACCTCGGTAAACTCAAAGCATACTTCACCACCACTTTGGTGTTTCAATACACTTTAAGCTTATGTTTGATTTTTGTGGTATGGGATAGAACGACATTGAAAATAAATTTATGTTTTTTTATTTGGATAGTTAAAAAGAGAAAGAAATGTGGAATACACTTAGGTTTATTTTTATTCCCTTTCAATTTAAGAGGAATGAGATGAAGCCTCATTTTATGTTTTATTTAATTATAAAATATTCAAACAATAGAGTGAAGTTTTATTTTATTCTGCTTCACTTTATTTCACTCACTTTTAAATATTCATACATAATCTAAGAAGCATTACTATATAAATTTAAACGTGGGAAAAACATGTGCCAAGTTAATTAAATGGTTTTAATTATAAACTAGTCAAATATACGTGCACTCATACGAGTTGCACATATTTGTATCCTTTTTAATATTGTTATTTATTGTCAATGTAATGTTTGGAATTTAGGAAAATATATTGATTTAGTTTTATAAAAATATTATTGAAAATAGTATTTACCTTGTGATTTTTATATGTATTTGTGCCATATTTTTTTAATAGTTATTAATGATAAATATTTATTTCGTATTCTTTTCAATATTTATAAGCAACAAATATTTGTATTGTACTTTTTTATGTGTCAGTCATAGATATTTGTTCAGTGATTTTATATATTTATCATTAGTGAACATTTGTCATGTGTTTTTTATGCATCAATTATAAATATATATCCATCGTTTTTTAATATTTATCAATGACAAATATTTATTTCTTGTTTTTTATGTATGAATTTCAAATATTTGACTAGTATTTTTTTAAATTATTAGTGACAAATATATGTACTTGTTTTTATATTACTCTTGCATTTTTAGCGTCAATAACAAATATTTGTCTCATATTTTTGTGTATTATGGACAAATATTTATCTCATATTTTTTATTTTTTATGTATCGATAATAATTATACGTCGTATTTTTTTATAAATTACTTTTTTATTCTTTATTATTATTTTTTTTCTATTTCCATTAACTGAAATCGTCAAATAACTTTTTAACAAATTAATATTTTACTTATTGTGAGAAGGAGAAAATCATTTAATAAAATTTTATTATTTTGATTATGAGGTACGACTACTATTTTAATATTGAGAGGTGTTTATTATTGTTGTTTTTAAATAAAAAAACTAAATGTTATTGTTGGGGAAGTTGTGGAGATTAGATGGAGTTACTGTTTGTTTTGTTCTTTTTGATGTTGTTTTGCTTTTTGAGTGCTTCCAGTTTAGTTAGACATTTTTTTTGTTGAAGTAGAGGACAGTTATTTAAGGGAAGACAACTATATACATTTTGTATTAATGATCTAACTATTAAATTATTTTCCTTTAATGATCTAATGTTAAAACTAATAAGAATATTAATGAATTTTTATTATTGTTAAATTGAGTATATACACGTGTCCATTATTATGGCGAGTACACGTAGACATTTTTGTCAATTAATCTGCGTACCTGTTTTTGGTTGTTGTCTGTCTGCAAACTAAAAAGAAGTTTCTTTTTGTTGTCTCTGCCCCATTTCTCCTCACTCCCATAATTCCACTTTACAATCCCTAAATAACTTTCTTCTTTTCAACTTTCTTTACGCTTCTCGGTATCTCTCTCTCTCTCTCTCATTTCATGACTATGTTGTGCTTTCACTTGTGTTTTAATGGATTTGTCCAATTTTTGTGTATAGTTTCTGGCAATCCACATAATAAATAGATTCACTATTGTTGGTTTTGCTTGTGAGTCTTCTAGATACTTCCACAAACCCTTACAATTTAGCAAAGATGTGAATCATCCATTTTCTGAGATTGGATTAGTAGTCATGTTCTCATATTTTCCATATTCTAGTACTGAATTTAGAATTTAGACGCCTCTTTAGTCTTCAGTTTTCTTTATGTTAGGTCACATGTATATTGAAATTTTACTTAGTAATGCCTTTATATTTCTAGTATTAATGATGATTAAGGGAAACAATGATACAAAGCTTTAAAGCAGATGTCAAATCAAAATTGCATGTCGATTTTTTTATATTGGAAATGGTACTAATACTTATTTGATATTTCAATATGTGGCTTTGGCTTTTTCGGTACCACACCTTCATAGTAATTATATAGCACTAACACTTCAAATTGAAGTAAGCACCGACCCATGTAATTACATTTAATTATTTTCACTTTTTAAAATTATTACAAGTGTCAATACCACTGTCATGTTTGTGTCTGTGTCCGACTATCGGTGCTTCACATATTCATACATCAATTATGAATTATGACTTATTATATCAGTTCTTACGTGGAGTCTTCTGTCATATTTTGCCTCTTGTTACATCCCTGCCAACTTGCTATTTATTTAGAGTCATTAGTGAGAGATGGTTATCCTTTTCCTGATCCTTTCTTACATTGCTATTATATTTATTTGTAAGCTTCTATGCAAGAATTGTTCCATAATGGACAACTTGGATGTTTTGCAGACCTCAATGTTCTGATTGATTTCTGCTGCTGGTGCAACTATATTTAACTCGTAGAAATACAAACCAGAAACTTCCTCCTAGGTGTTGATAATAAAATGCAGTTACATCACCATCCATTTGATTTGGACAGCCAGAAAGTGAGACTTGCATTGGAGGAGAAAGGCATTGATTATACATCTTACCATGTCAATCCCATAACTGGCAAGAACTTTGATTCCTCATTCTTCCAGATGAATCCCAGTGGAAGCCTTCCTGTTTTCCAAAATGGCTCTCACATCATTTACAAGACTATTGATATAATTCAGTATGCTCCCTTCAGACCTTCTTCATCATTCTATCATCACTGCCTTGAATAGAAGTTTTATATTTTGGTAAACTTCGTTTTGAAGATTTATGTAGCGACTAGTGATATAAGCTAACGAAAGAGAACAAACAGAATTTGATTGCTAACCAAGCAACTTTCTGCATATTTATCAGTACTCTCTAAACCGATTCCCCTGAAGCAGCCTATTGTGTATATGTTACTTTGTATAATAAAGTGGTTTATTTGAATTTTTATAAAAGCTTAATCACTGAGCATTCCGCCCACTAGGAATGAAATGTTGAATTTGAATTTATGTTTTAAGTGATTTTGTTACAAATGGAAGTTTTATTACCATGGATTTTCAGGTACATAGAAAGAATTGCTGTGGTCTCTACAGGGTCTGAGGATATCAGTAGCAGTAGGAGTGAAGTTATTGGATGGATGCAGAAGATACAAGAGTGGGATCCTAAATATTTTTCCCTTTCCCATATACCAGAAAAATACCGAGTTAGTGTTTCCAAGTTCATAAGGCGGGTGATAATAGCTCGTATGTCGGAGTCACCTGAACTAGCAGGTGCATACCATAGAAAGTTAAGAGAAGCCTATCAAACAGAAGAAAAATTGAAAGACCCTGATGTTTTGAGAAGGAGCAAGGAGCATTTGGTTAGACTGCTTGATGAAGCAGAGAGGCAACTGAGTGAAACGCCTTATTTGGCAGGCGAAGAATTTAGCGTGGCTGATGTGATGCTCATTCCGGTTTTGGCTCGTTTAGTACTCTTGGATTTAGAGAATGAGTACATAACTGGAAGGCCAAACATTGCTGAGTATTGGGTTTTGGTTCAGCAGAGGCCTAGTTATATAAAGGTGATTGCTAAACATTTTGACGGTTGGAGAAAGCACAAAACATTGTTAAAAACTTGGTGCTTTGTTTGTATTAGAAGTTTGCTTAAGCGGTACTAGCGAGGTTTGTATTAGGATCTTGTTCCATGGTTTGGTTGAATAAGTAAATACATGAAAGAACTTCTTCTGATTTATGAGAAACCATGTTCTGTCTTTTTTATTTTTTTATTCTTTTTCTTGTTCTTGAAATAGAAGGGGAATTCTTTTTTCTTTCTCCCTTACCGCTTGGTGATGTTAGGTACTGAGCTAAGCTTGCACTTATTCTAGAATGAAACAATCCATTGTTGCCATCTTCCTTCATGGTCTAAAGAAGAGGCAAATTTGTGTGTTCAATCAATTAGCAATTTCCATGCAATATGTATATGATATTGGAAGTTGGAACAATACCTTCCAGTAAGGATTGCTGCTTGTTATGTGTAACACTATTATAAGCTACAAAAAAGTGCTTAGAGACAATAAGAGGTAATGATGAAGGTAATGATGATCACTTAATTTCACCTGTAATATATCTTTGTCCTCGCTTTATTTCTAATAAAATGTCTTCACCTGTTGCATATCATGCTTAATGAATTTAGCTTTCATAAAAAAAGATACAATTTACAAGAGAAAATACAAAATTTCTCTCCAACTTATGGGACAGGATATGTGAAAAACATCGTAATCTTTGAGAAAAACATGATTAAAATATTATTATTCATCATAATTGAGAGCTTTTTAAAGTTTCCTCTATACTTGTATCAGTTTATTTTACCATATCCAACTTATCTCAGAATCCGTTTTCTTTGGAAAGTAAAACTTATGGCCATTTAACACTTTTCTTTTGTATTTTTCATAAAGAGGGTGATACTTGAAAATGGTGTATTAAACACTCATAAATTTAATAGTTGAATTCATTGAATTATGTAAATAAAGGGTTTATCACATGCATAAAACAAAGTATTTAGTAGATACACCACTACAAATATTACCTCAAATAGTTTGGAGAGTTCTCTCTGCTTCAAACAACCGGAAAGGAGAAATCTTATTAACAAGTGTCCAATTGATGCTAATTAAAAAATCAAGGAAGGAGAAATATTCATTATTTTTTAAAAAAATATATAGTGAACTAAAAGACTAAATGTTATGAAGACTCCATTGGACACTTGTTAAGTAGACTCACCAGAGGCAGGAGAAGGCTCATAGCTCAAAATCTTATGGCGAGTTATTTATAAATTATTCAGCAATGAGAATTTTACATCAACAACTGAATTTAAACTCTCATCTTTGTGGATTATAAATCACGTTGTGGCTAACTAGACCAATCTTTATTGGCATATAAAATTCAGCCAAACAAAAGAGTTGAGTACGCAAAACCCAAAATGATGTGGAATAGCGGCCATCATAAAATCAAAACATTCCATCCTATTTACATGAACGACTACAATTTTGAAGCTTTTGGACTAACTTGGCATCCATGCATATACATATATAAAAAGTAAATGGATGAATAGATACTAGATCATCAGATAAATGAGACGTTAGGTAAATAACTGATCTGAGTTCAAATAATAAATCAGGCAGAAGTATTTGATAGCAAGGGAATTATTTCATTATTTTTATGAATTTTTAAATAAAAATAATGAGTAATATCACTTTACAACTCTAGGCACCACATTCATATCTCTATCACTCTTAACTAGAGCAAAGGGACAACACTTCCACCTCCCACAACCCTTCAGCTTCAGTCGATTAAATGGAAATGTCACATCAATGCTGTGCAAAATCAAACGGTCACAGGTTTTCCATTTTCTGCGAGGATCAAGTCCATAGAAACACGTACCTCTTCAAGGTTTGGACAGAGAACAGCAGCCGCCGGGTATAGTGCAGAAAGTGGGGAGAATAGTATGGTTCAAATAAGTTTGCTTTCGTCCACAGATAGATAAATTTCTAATAACCATTGATGTAAATACATGATTAATATGACAATGGCTACTAGAAATTCGTTCATCATGGACCAAGACTCATTTGGACTAACATATTCATCCTTGAAAGAGGAGAAATGCTGAAATTTAATAAAATTTTCATTGAATAATAGATCCAGGAACAAATGAATTGACAGTACATTAATGTATATGGATGAAAAAAGAAAACAAAAACAATTTCTTTTTTTCCTGTGAACAGTAATGATTTTTGCTGCTGTGAATTCTAATAAATATTATTTTCCACCTTTCTCATCTCTACAGATTTCATCCTCCTCCGAATAACTAGTAACTTTTGATTCTTTTGACACATCTCCTACATCTATACTGCAAATATCACCATTAGAGCTGTTCCCATTACATTTCCATGCATCCCTTTTGAACCATGTTCGATGTATTTTTGAATTGTTCCATTTCTGCTGTCTAAAGTACTTCTTTCCCAAATCATCGGAATCATCACCCTTCAATCGCTTAGCGTCGTGTTTAGCATCCTCGCATTCAAGGTTCGTGTCTTCAGAGTTAGCACCAGTTGTGCTGGGAATCATATCATCTGAGCAGCAATTAACCGGACCACTGGCATCTGATTGCTTAATTTCAGCAGGCTGATCAATTTCCATACTGGAAGGTTGACAGTCTTTGTTATCCCGTGGATATGGGGGTAACGGAGGAAACGGGTTGAAAGGCATGCCAGGAGCAGTGATCCAACACCCTGTGACTTCAGCATGAGGAGTTCCATACTGTTGCGCAACAGACCATGGCAATCCATATGAGACAGGCAAACGGGAATTGAATTTCTCTTTTGGCTGACCAATAACTAAACTTGAGGGGCATCCAGAATGGCTTGCATTTTGGAATGCATGATCACCAGAGTTTAGTGCACTGTTTAATGAACGTATTGGACATGAGAATCCTGGTGGAACTTCTTCGTGAATGTTCTGGCTTTCATTAATAGAGCTAATAATAGCATGAGAATATGAATTTGTTTCTGCTGGTTGATCCCATCTGCTTTTGCGCTTACGTTTTTTTGCCCCATTGATCTCAACTCCATCCAAAGATGCTGTAGAGCAGCCCTCCTGGGCACGTGCATCTACTGTTGCCACAAGCATTGGCTGCTGACCACAATCAGTTGCTTCCTTAGGTCTTAATCCCTGCTCGTGCCTATGACTGTGTGATACTGAAAATCTGTTGGAGTTGAAACCTCTGTGAGATTCCATCCTGTTATCATCCCTGTCCATATAGCCATGTTTTCTGCCATGTCTTGGAATCCATCTGTCTCGGAAGCTTCGAGCAATTTGATGGACCTACATGTGCAAACAACAGTGAAAATATTCAACTTCTTACCCATAAAACAGAATAAAAAGCAACAAAAATAACAGCACCCCATTCCCACCAGGCCAAAAAACAGATACAACCATGGTTAAAAAAGTTATCTAACAGCATCTATTTGGAAGTGATTATACACATGACTTGACTGAGCTAAAATCAATATACAATAAGTGAGCGTGGCAATACCTGTTTATCATCATGCTCTGTCAGAGACAGCATTGAATCCCTAAACCTGAACATAAATCTAATTATTAGTAAAAGAATATGAACTTATAGAGAAACAGAATAGTTCCAACTAAGTTATACCAAAGATATTGGCGTACTTAATTTGCAGGGAGAAATCATCACAGCATTTGTTCAAGTCAGAATAAAAAAACGAAAGCAATTTGAAGACTGGCACATTCTTCCATATTTCAAGCACAGCGGAAATACTATATACTTATGGATACTGAACAAAAAATGCCACATCAATATAATGCTTACTCTTTTAAGTGTAGTTGTACTAGTAAAATACCAATTTTATATAAGTTCTACATCATCCCATTGTCTAAAGTATCTTTAGGTCATCATACTTGAAATAATCTCAAGTACTAAGATATTAGGGGTTAGAAACAGCTCATGCTTTTCAATTATTCCAGGATCAAGATTACAATAAATAATCAGAATTTCGTTCCCTATGCTCAGGAAAATATGGAATAGGAAACATTAAAGTAACACATATCATACTTCTAAGCACTAAAAAATACATATTTTTGACTTTTTGTACCTTGCATCGATCATAATAGTCCAAACAAAATAGGTTATGGAGAAAAAGTCAAATTTAAAACTGTTACCTAATTCAACAAATTTTTTTCAATTGCTTTAGTATATTTGGGGAGAAGGGATAAAATTTGAAATTTTCTGACCTCTCCATTCCATGACAAGGAGGACCACCATTGATATGTTCAGGAGTCAAAATCTTGCCTGCTGCCAGGTACTCTAAGACCTGTAAAAGAAAGTTGTTTAGACACGTGTTCCATAATCTTTTAATACTCTTTTGGATGGAAAAAAGAGGAAAGCAAAGACAAGGTTAGGAACTACCAGCCAGCTATCAACTTATTGAAGAGTATAGGATTAGGATGGTCAAATCTAAGCCCCAAATCAATACTTACCATATTCTAACATTAAAAATGAATGAATAGGGAAATTGGCTAACATCTAAATGAAGGAAATAAAATGCATGGACATCACACAAATATCAACATATGGGTATTGAACAGAATCTACACGATATATGTTCATGTTTTACGTGAACAGTTCAAACAGTACCATACAAAAATCACATGATAACAGTATCTCACGATAAATATTGTTTCCAACTGCTCCACAAACCTCCCCAATTTACTTTCATATGGAAAGGCACACACTCTATTAGATGTAAAAATACACATCATAATTTAGGGTTTATGAAATTAGAAGATAAACTACATTGCTTTGAGTACTTCTTCCTGAAAAATAATGAACAAAAATACCATATTGTTGGCCCTATAGCTCACCTTAGACATGAAAAAAATTGAAAATCACAACAGAGACTCTACAATAGAAATTTACCACAGACAACTATTGATTCAATGACATGCAATGCAATAATTTGAAATGGATTGAAATATACATAATCTCTCAGGAAAAATGAAGATAACAAAGAACTAAAATATCAGCAGTTTCCCATCTAAGCACCTTAAGAAGCTTTCGTAGTATTGGAATTTTTTTGAAGTCTTGCCTATACTGCTTCATGATCTTATGTAACATCTGTAAACCTGAAAACCAATATTATAGTTACTTTACAACACGGCCAAATGTGTGATGAGTCTAATTCCTGATATAAGGGAGAAAATTGCATTAAATACAATGTAAGTATAGATTACCATTTTTACTAATAATATCATTTAGCACGGCTCTCGATTTTGTTTTCAGAAGAGCATCAAGGATCATGGAAAGATCTCGGTTGCTGCAACCAAAAGATTAAAATTTCTTTTAGCAAGTATTTACATGCCCTGAAACAATGAACAAGTCTAGTACAAGTCTGTATAACTATAATATGTGCTTAATGAAGTAAGAGTAAACTAATTAAGAGGAAAAAGGCAAAGAGAGGACCTCTGAATTGCTTCACCATTGCTTCTATCACCTGATGCCACGGTGAGAAGCAAAAGTTTCAAGTAGCCTTTGGTGGCATCCTGTGACAAGAAAAGGGCGGGGTGAGTCAAATGGTGAAAACTGAGCAACCATAAAACTGCTCAAGTAGCAAGCCTAATACTACTTCCACTATTAAGGCATCAAGAAATAAAATTGAATAAAGGAAATACATAATTGTCTAATTGATTATACAATACAACAAACATAATTTAAGATACTATATCAGTATAGGTTGAAGTTTCTTGCTTTGTTACAGGTACATAGATATGAACTGAAGGAAAAAACACCAAATCCCACATACATGGACAAGCTTTCAAATATATGTACCTACTTGGAATACATAGAGTACTTACTTTTCTTTTGCTTATTCCTCCATTTACATCCAGCAACTCATTAAGTTTCCCCTGAACTGCAGTTAAGGAAAAGATGTTTCCATTATAACCTATTTTAATAATCATGTTATTACTATAATAAATAACAATGACAAACCTGCTTCAAACCGTCCATTGGAAGAACCTTCTACTTTTTTGTGTTTGATAGATGATACTGGCAATCGAGTGGCCACCACCTCAGCTGTAAGGGCATTTGCAGCATTAGCACTGACCTTACCCTTTTTAACAGAAGCATTTAGTCGAGGAGTCTTCACAAGCAGATGTGATTGTGAAAAATCATTCCCGACTTCAACTGTTTCAGATTTGGATTCTCTATTACTATCAGTAGAATTCGGCAATTCTTTGCTGTCAGCAGGCATGGGTTTACTGGTTGTATCCTCTATTTGTTGAGAAATTTCTTCTATTCGATCAGAAGATGGTAAATTGCTTTTTGAGTCATCCACTTCAACTGAACTGTGCAACAGGGAAACAGCAGAGGCAGGGTTCGTAGAACTGTCTTCCTCTGGAGAACCATCTGCATATATAGCAGTTGTACACTTGTCCAATACATCCCTGTCTGTTATTAAATGCCTAGAAGACTCTGTATTAACACTATAAATGTCTTTGGGCATAAGTACGCTGTCGTCAATTTCACCATCTTCAGAAAGCATCATAGGTTCAGGAAATTCATCATCTGAATCACCTTGAACTACAAGCTCACCATTATTTGGATCCGCACCGCCTATATATCCTCGACATTGAAGTGAACCACAATAACATTTTTTGGCAGCAGCACCAAAAACCCTTACATAGTTGTAATCAAATGTCAATTCTTCATCCTGGGGAAGGTGGTGGAAAACAAAATTCAGCTTGCCACGAAATAATTATCACACATGCTTACAGCCAAAGAAAGGAATAAACAGCTAAGTTTCACATTCCAAATTCAGAATCTAAGGAAATAGGACCTCCAAGCCTCCATACAACCAACACATGTCATCTAACCCACCCTCCAAAAATCCTCACCACTGATCTTTTCAAAGTTTAAAGCCATTGTATCATATAAAAAGATAATTATAATTTAAATTGATCTATTTTATTAACTGTGTGAATTGTTTTATATCTAACAACGTTCACAAATGATTCTGAGTTCGAAACAAATTTACATATATCTACAAAAATAGTTAAACAAAGCATGAAGCAAACACTTTTTTCTCTCTTGCAAATTAAAAATAAAAAACAACATAGCATAACCAGGGTACTGACTAGCACTGGCCAGGACAAGTGAGAAATAAAGTACATCTGAATATTTTTGTTAGAATGGAATGTTCAAACACCTGGACTCTACACAAGACTACAAGGAAAAAAGAGAAAGTGCCACAAGCATTAATAAAAGCCTTCTCTATTCAACTAAGGATTTCTATTAATAAGTGTGACTTAAAAGACCAAACATTCATATTATTTCAAGGGTAGAGGAGGGGGTGGGAAATTCAATTGTTTTCAGACTCCTACTCTAAAACTAAGTAAACAAAATCACATTTTCCTGCATGATTAATAATCATAATGCATACACGTACAGGAAAACAAAATGACATAACTGTTTCAAAGACACAAAACCACAATCAATTCTGAAACAGTGCGGCTAAAAAATTCCACAATACAAAACTACAAGATTTAGTGGAATTAACAAAGAAATATCCACATGAAAGTAATAAGTGGAGGCTGAAAGCACACCTGCTTGATATTCCTCAATGCAAACAGTCCAATACAGATTTCCCCATTCACCATCCACTGTTGAAAAAAGGATAGAACACGAGGTCAAGTGACGTGAAAACGAGAGAAGAAATCTGAATTTCATGGTCCAGACACTGTACAAAATGACATTAAGGATATGTTCTAGAAAAGTATAAATCCATACTGCCTATTATAATATTAATAAGAATGCAAGATAATGACAACTGTGCATGTTAAAATTTGCAATACATGTATACGCTAATAGCATGAATATAGTTCCCAATGAAAATGCCAAAAAATTAAGTATCTCTAACATCATAATAATATATATTCACCTTACTTAGAAAACAACAAAAAAATGCAGATTACAATGTATTCACCTTTTCTGTCCAACAATTAGGATCACAACTATGATTAATGAAACGCCCCAAATTTCCTTTTGCACTTGCATCTATCACCTGTAAATAAAGAGATGTGAATGTAAAAATAGAAGTAAATAACTAATTGAATATCTGGAAAAATTAATACTAACGACAACAATAACATATCTTGTTGAATCAACTAGACAAGTCACAACTCTCAACTGCATGTTCATAATAATAATAACAATACAAACAGCATGATATGAAAAAAGTTATAATTATGATAACTGTCCAAGCCTTACTCTTCAGATGCTGTCCAGCATGTGGATACAAGCACAATATAAGATGAGTTCTTGTAGCCGACTACATCGGTGGCTTAGGCAGTGTATGGTTTGTTTCCTGTTTTCAATTAATAACTATAAAAATACTATTTTGCTTTAAATGTTTTCTTGTTTTCTGGAAGATATATTTGAGTTATTCATGCCTGCAGTGCTAATTAATCTTTGTTTTTGTTTGTAATGACTTTTTGTCCAAATAGAGAAATGGAAATTAAGAGGATATTCAGCTAGTTTTCTTTTTTAATTTCAAATTACATGTTTTCATTCATAGCTACCAAAATGCCAGCTTGTTCTCATTTTGTTTCCAGTCATCGGTATTTTGTGAATGATACGGCGAAAACACTCTACATTCATTTGTAAACAATAAACAAAATGAAAATATGACGGCACATTTGTAATTATCAGAAAATCATATTAACTGAAAAAATAAAACAAAAATCACACCAAATACCCTCTTGATTTCTACCTCATCAATAGGACAAAAGTCAAAATAACACATCTGAGATTAATCAACATTAGAGGTATGGATAACTGAACCCATTTTTTTGTTGGTTTTCAATACTATCTCATCATTTCCAAGATCTCAACTTTCAATATACAGTGTCAAAGACAGGAGATACAATCTCCTCAACAAGTCGTCACAATCCACATGAGTTATCAGCAGAAGCAAACCAGAAAAATCCATTTAACTTACCACTAATAGCAGAATACCAAAACTGTTACATTGCTAAGTGCTATCAAAACAAATTCACAATCAATTACGATGACATGACTAAGCAAGTTACTGTTTATCAGATATGGTTTTCACATTGAAGTGAATTCTTGGTTTCCATAATTTTTTTCAGGATATTTTTCTATGGGGGAGGTGATAATAATATGTGATCTTAGGTTCTTCTAAATTTTCGTAGCACCTGGAAGGTACAGATATGTAATGCAAAAGAGAAATCACTTAACTGTTTACTTTGAAGGGAAGAGGAGACTGCTTCTACAGCATATGCATATGGGATGCATTTAAGACAACCTAACTACAATTACTATCTACTGTTGTAAATAATTGCATTATGTGGCACTATCAAGACAAACAAATTCATGTATGTTTCAACTAGGCAAAAAATACCTCAGCACCACTAAAAATAACAAATAAGAATTTCTTATTAGATAAAAACAAATAGAGTTGTTTCCATTAAGTATGCAGATGTAAGTTAAAGTCATACCTCACTGCCGTTCAAGGTCATAAAATAGAAATGTCTATGACCCTTCAAAGCATACTCTCTCTGGCGTGCCTCGTATGCATGCACATCAAGCACCTGTTTAAAACATAAACCAGATATTATTATGAACATAACGGGCAATGATTTGCGCAAACAACATTAGAGATCAATATAATATTCTTTGATCACTATTCACCTAAAATCTGCAATGGCTCTTCACCACTATTTAAAGAACAAAATCAATTGCTCAAAAAGAAATAGGTCATACTATCTCTCCTTAATCTCAATGATGCATAATGGTAGTGGTCAACTCAAACTAAATCAGTCCATTCCTCACTTATTTTCAATACAATTCAATTGATCTGCAGCATAAGTCACATTTTTTTTCAGCGGCAAAAAGAAAATGACAGAAGCATGAGGATTAACAAGAATATCTAGGAGGGAAGAAAGAAATGAGGAAGAATAAAGTGGAGAAATACAAATCTGACTTGACATTCACCTATGACTCTGTTAAAGGTAAATGTTAATCCTTCCTCCCCCTAAATTTTCAGCTAATAAAGAAACCAAACCACAAGTATGGTTACAAAAATTCGAGGTGCAGCTTCAAAAGTCAATATTAAATATATCAAAATAAAATAATGTGTAAAAAATTTACATAGATATAGGGATAATAAAAAGGAAGAAAAGTATTGTCCACGTCACCTCTCCAACGTATTCAATAATAAACTGGCCTTCAGCTACACGCTCAAGTGCCTTCAGTCCGTAACCTTTTTTCCCGCATTTAAACCACTTCAATCTGGAATAATTGCGTTTTTGGAACTGAAATTGAACATATAAATCACAATCATTGGCAAGGCCTGATACTGGTATATTTTTAGCAGAAAATGTGTAGCTTATAAACCTGCTGATTGGAACAACGGTCCCCACATGGGCAAGTTCCTTGCACACATTCAATGTTAAGCATCCGGTTTAGACATTCATCCCCACATCCCATCTTGCCTTCTCGAGGTGGCTTGCAATGGCAAACCATTACCTACAAGTTCAGAGGTACAATGAGTAAGAGATATAAAATTGATAGGCAAATTTCCAAATTCTGAAATCTTAATTGAAACCTATCAGCAACTGATGTGAGAGCAAAAATGAGAAAGCCGTATATGTAGTAATTAGATTACTTATGCAAAGCATACAATTGCTCCTCGTAAATAATTGAGGGCCAATAATCATCCATCCTCTGCAAAGCACATCCATTATTCCATTGTACACAAGTCCAAAAGAATTCGAGAATATTAAGGTATATGCTATTTGTGGTGATCCACTTGGATTCAGATTTCAGACGGATTGCCATAATCATATACCCAATGTGTTTAGGGTAAAACTCTTATGAAGAAATGAGGGAAAAGAATTTAAAGAAAAACCAAAGGTGGATACTTAGAAGAAATGAGGGAAAAGAATTTAAAGAAAAAAAAAAGGGACCAGGCTCCTCTAAAGAAGGTAAAGTGAATAATACCAAACATTGACAAACAAACCAAAGGTGGATACTATAGATACATCATAACAAATAATGAGTTTGTTGAAATAACAATTACTACTTCAATCCCTAAATATAAAACCCTCCGGAGAAAATTTTGTCCCTTTTGACAAAATACTCTTTGAATTTTCAACTGCATTAATTATTTCTTTACTAACATACCTCTTATTAATTACATCTTTTTCTGCAACCAAAAATAAATACTATAATGCAAACATTAACTAATTCTCTCTAAGGAAGGATAAAATTGTAAAAACAATATCAATTGTCAACACATTTAATACTACTATCAATTTTCTTAATTCCCGTGATTTGATTAATGGATCCTATATTTAGGGACAGAGGTAGTATTGAATTTCTCACTTTACACTTTACTCACTTTGGAGGAGACAAATTCAAAAAAATAATGCAAGTGTAAATAACAAAGAAAGAAAGAACATTTGCTTATCAGAACTCTCAGTCCTTCCACAAGTCTAAAAAGCAATCTAACGTGACTAATTTTTACTTTTAAGTATGTACTCCTTCTGGACTCATATATAAGCAAAAGTAACCAATTGCACACTAATTAAAAATGTTGCTTTTTTTGCACAATTAAAAATGTTAGTTGACATCATTTAATTTATCGATGTATTAAAATATATATATATATATATATATATATATAACTGTATTCTCTAAACAGCCCTTTCTCTACATTTAATTTTTATGGGAACTTGTTTCATGGGAAGATTAATTAAAGGATATTTTAGAATGATAACATTAAATATGATGAAGTGAGTTAGGATTCACTTATATTTTAATCCACCAAATATAACTTGTACTTGTTTTTTGCTTATATTTGAGTTCGGAGGGAGTACGTTGTCAACCCAACATGATCACGTGTATGCCAAAATGAATTTGAACTGAACCAAATAATGTGATATGATGATTACAAGTAACAAACAAAAAATTATAACAATCTGGTACCTCATCAATAGTCTGAGTTCTTGGGTTACGATGCAGAAATTCATTGGTGAAAATGCGGGTAAAAGTTGACTCTTGGGAAACTGCAATGGATAAAGCAAAGTGAACATCAGACAGCAAGGAAGATTAAATGGCATTCCTAAGAGGCTAAAATAGTCTAGCTTCAATGTTAGTTCTGTTAAAAAGAAACACTTTATAGCTAAAAAACACACCCAAAGGCAGTTGATATTCCAATTCCTTATGAGTTTTGGAGTTTCCACATGCATCTTCTTCACCAGAGGCGTCTGATAATCCTAACTCTGCATTAATCTCTTCATTTGACTTTTCTTGAGGGATAGCACAATCAGCATAGGCTTTATCACTACTGTCCTTGCAAGTCCTTCAAAAGAAAATCATCCATGACAGGATGCAAGTTTTTAAAAGAAACAGGGAATAATATGGAAACAGTATTTACCTTATGTACCTCTATATGTAAAAAAATTAACATATATGAATCAAGACCAGGAAAATTAAAACTTGTAATTGAAAGCCAGGGAACAATTGATGTATCATAATTGATTAATTAGAACTAGGTGAATCGTGAAAAAACATCTGTTTCTAAACTAACCCTTTCACACAAATACATGTTTATATCATATTCTTCCTCTTCAGCTTCTATTCAAGAATTACAGAAAAATGATAATGAGTAATATGAACAAAACATTGTATACCAGGTGCAGTTAGTTTCATCAATCTGGTCTGCAAGCAAAGCTGGAATGCGCCGCCACTTGTGACAGTCATCACAACTCACCCATGCATTACGAGGTGACTGGTGCTGTTCTCCCAAACCAAAACCAGGCATCATGTCCAAATTAGACACACTGACTGGTACTCTGTTGTCACCGGTATTAATTTTTCCAACACCAGCCAACTTATGATTTCCAACTATATCTGCTGACATGACACCAAAAATGTTCAATTGCAACCAACGTGTAAGATTAAGAAATAACAATAGAAAGCAAGACTTAGATGGTCAAGAAGTAAACGAGATATGTCAAAGATGATTCCAAATGCAATAATAATAATAATAATAATAATAATAATATCACAATATGATGCAGTTTATCTGACATATAAAGCTACCTGGATGTGGGTGATCTTCCACTTCACGTGTAACTTTGAGAGAGACATCTTTTCCCTTTACTTCACTTCTGTTAATTGGCTCTTTCTGTCTCTCCTTGGGCCTAGAAGTAGGCTTTTTCCTGCTTGTCGAGTCAGAAGCTTTGGATTTACCCTTGCTAACTTTTCTAGGTTCAAGACTTTTAGGTAGTTTACGACCCCAAGGTCTTGTAGAAGACGGCAAATTTTTTGAACCCTGGAGTTCAGTAAAACCATGGTCAGCAGATGATTTGCCAGCTGTCTTGACTATCGCGTGACTTTTAACTTTCAAAGACTCTATAGAGCCTCCAAGTACAATATCTCCAGAAAGGGGCAATGATTCTGCAGACAATTCTTTACTCTTTACAGATTTGCTTAGCTCAGTGGAAATAGGCAATTCTAACGAGCTAACCACATCACTGGAGGTTCTCTTACGTCTGTGATTCTTCGAATTCTTAGCTCTATTATTCCCTGGTTGACCTTGTGATCCATCTTCAGTGATGCAATTGCCTGAATAAACAAGCTTGTCTTTCTTCTTCCCTCTATTCCTGAAGGTAACATCCATATGAGAATTTAACTCCTTAGAAGAACCTAACACAGAAAAATGTACATCTTCATGTCTTTCTCCAACCTGGACTTCAGGAATTGAATCAATGACTTCTGAATCAGGTGACGTTCCGGGATCTATAACTGAATTATTAATTGGCTTAACTAATGCTTCAACCACTTTCTCAGGAGGAACTGCATGACATGGTTCCACTGCATCCCCATCTGACTTATCCGTTATTTTAGAATTTTCTAACTGGCTATTTACAATTTGTCCATTTAGAACAACAAAATCCTTGTCCAGGTCATTTCTGAATGATTCTAAATTGCTTAAAGCCAATACTTCAGAAAATTTATCTGCAGCATTGCTGGCTACTTTCCGAGAACCTGGGTCCGACTCCAAGTAGGAAGCAGAAGCCAGGCCACCAACAGACTCCGGAATCAAGACATTTGAGCAACGTAAAGCATTTTCTTTTCCAAACTTGATCTTCAGACGAAAACGAGTAGTTGAAGTTGAAACATTATCCTTTTGAACTGAACTTAATGAGCTAGAACTTGTAGCATTCTTAATCATTTCCCCACCTTGAAACTTGCTTCTAGCTTTCACCACATTCTGGCACATGGCTTCACTAACCTCCAGCTCGTTTTTGTGCTGAAAAAACTGTTCAATATTCCCAAGCAATCCCCAGACAGAAGAACGAGCCGGTTTGCATAAACAACTTCTTTTCTTTCTAGCAGCCTCTAAGTTCATCTTCATACCCCCACCTCGATGTGTCATACTGGCTTTGTTCTTGGATTTTCTAGAAGCCTTTCTGGTTTGTGTCTTACTACCAAATTTGGTTCTTTGACTCCTTTGAGAAGGTAACAGTATGTTTTCAGTGATATGATCAACTTCAACATCTTCTTTTCCATCATTATTTGTCTGTCCAGGATTGTCTATAGCACAATCATTGTTGATGGAAGCACCATCGCCCTTGGAAAGAAGATCCGGCACATCCTTTGGAAAGCTATTGGTGAGTACAACAAAAGAGGACTGACCTGATTCTGGATAAAATTGTTTTCTAATGGTAGAGTTGGCAGTTCCATCTGCAGAACAATCCTTCAATGTACAGAAATTATCTTCTGTTTGCAGTATGTCATTCTTCAATTCACCCCCTGGATCCATCAAGGTAGGCTGACATTGTGAATCAATTACAGGTGAAGTCCTCAGGGTCCTCCTATGGAAATCTGGCAAGGACGATGCTTGTACATATGAATTAACAGTTGATTCTTTATCAACAACGGCTCTTAACTTTTCTTCACAACTACTGTTATAATCCTCGCCATTTTTCTGGTCATGTAACTCATCACTTGTGGTCTCTACTTTTGTATCTGGTGAGGAGGACACTTGTACATATGAATTAACAGTGATTTCTTTATCGACAAAGGCTCTTATCTTTTCATCACAAGTACTGTCACAATCCTCGCCATTTTTCATATCGTGTAGCTTATCACTTGTGCTCTCTTCTTTTGCATCTATAAACAAGACACCTGACGGCACTTCCAAATTTAGCGAAGGAGATATCTGAATGCAAGAATTGGCTTCTATCCCATCTAAAATATCACAATTTTCAACAACCTTTGACCAGCTATCTGCATTTCTCATAATCGCCTCTGGCTCATCTTTCTGGTTGCAATCAACTAGCAAGTCTGTCATGGAATCTGATTCCAAAGACACTTCAGAATGCCCAACATCGAGCACATGGTTGACAGCACCAGCTAGTAAATCAGCACCATCGTTTTTGCCTTCAACGACTGTCAAATCATCTCCTACCGAGGATACAATAATACTCTTGCCATCCTTCTGCTCACCCTGTTCAGCACAATGCTTCTGCAAATCATATGAGGTTATGGACTCCAACGGCAGGTCAAGGTTTCCTTCATCTTTAAAATTTCCTTCTAAGCACAATCCACCACTTTTAAGACCGGAAACTTCCATGTCCTCGGAACAAATCCCCAAACTATTCCAACAACCATCTTCAGCAGTTTTCTCCAATTGTGACATATCATCATTTTCACATTCATTTGTCAAAGCATCTCCGGACCCCTCGGTAACATCAAAATAGCTTGCAGAACAACCCACTTGACCCTGTCCCACAAAACCATCCGCCATACCAGATACGTCTAAAACATTGCAAGGTTCTTCTGAACATGACTCCTGCACAGAAACTAACTGTGCCGGAAAACCCGAGCACAAAGGCTGCTCCAATTGTGCCGGATCACCGACAATTACCGGTTCACCACACGAGCCCATCCCAATTACAAAACAAATCGTTCAAAAATCTAGCACACTACCACTAACCCTTCACTCTCTGATTAACAAAAACGGAACTTCAAAACAAGAATCAACACCTGAGCTAGCACAATGCGTCAGCTTGAAGAATTAAAGCAACGTATAAAACACTACCTGCACATGAAAATCATAGCACATAATGAAAACCCTAGAAAACGGCATTATCATGAAACCCTTTGCACGGAATGAGAGGAAAATAATCAAAAATTAAAATTAAAACAAAAAACCCTACTTTCAGAATTTGAGCATAATAATGCGGACGGGAAGACGGGTTTCAAGGAACAAATGCGATAAGAAACAATAAATAAATAAAAAAGGAGAAAAAAAAATTAAAAAAAAAAAAAAAACTAAGAATTAAAATTGAAGAGCGAATTGATTAGAGATACCTGGTCAGGGTGCACGAGATTGAGGATAAGGAGTCGTGGCCTCTTCAACAATGGTATCTCAAACATAAAAATAAAAAATCAAGGTTAAAAATTAAAAAAAAAATATTATTCTTTTCCCTCTGGCCGAGGAGAGAGAGAGAAAAGAGAAGAGAGTTGGGTCTGCGTCGCGCGCAAGGGGTTATTGTGAGAGAGAGATGCGATGGTTGGTGAATCGTCAACGAAGACAAAATAAAATAAAATCAATATCATAATAATTAATATAGATTATATAGTTTAAAGGATTTTATTTATTTATTTTCTTTTATTTGTATATACAATCAATTAAAAATATTTCACATTTAATCAAAAAAATATATATTTAACTTAAACTTCAATATATATGTAAAGTAGATATAGATCTTTTATAAAAAAAAAAATATGAATTAATAGATATGTATTTAGAAGTAGTTTTGATAAAAATATGTATAAGTTCTTTATATAAAAAATGTATGAATCCTAAGTTTTAAATGTAAACTATATTATAAAATCATCCTCTCACTTAAAATTTTTTATATGAAAAAAATATTTGACTTAAATTATATTTTTTTATTAATATCTAAATAAT
>JBBPBP010009777.1:58126757-58137311 GCA_037974735.1 Cicer chorassanicum | reverse complement strand
TAATAATAATAATAATAATAATAATAATAATAATAATAATAATAATAATAATAATAATGTTACGTCAACGTTGACCGAATCAAATTCAAGGATTAATTATTTGTAAAAGGGATTAAAATTAATGAGCTAAATTATAATTTTTAAATTAAAAGGTTAAAATCATCCAAATTTAAAACTTAGAAGCCAAAAATACATTTTAACTTAAAATTAAACATTTTTTATTATAAGATTTTCATTATTTTCAAAATCGATAACAAACCATAAAAAATTTAACAGTTATTTTTTTTTTATAAAATAAGTATTTCTTTTCGTGGAAAAAACTAAAACAAAAAGGCTCTATACCACATTGACCGAATCCACTTGAAGCCAAGAAGCATCAATTAATTGCATCATCCGTCACCCGTTAGATTGTTTGATCGGCAAATTAAGAAACATCAAAACAAAAATTAAGAAAAAGATGTTTTGGAGTTCAAACTCGAAAAACTAATTTAATAAGTAACCTATTAACATTTACCTATCCAACAAAAAATTGCATACTCTATTTGAATTTGAATCTTCTCAATTTAAATTATCCTCAATCTCTTTTGATCTTTTCTTAATTTTACTTATTTTTTTCAAGTTTTTTGAATTTGGATTAAAAACTCATCATATAAATTATATATATAAAATAAATTTTTAAACAAATATAAAATGATTTAATATATTATTAAAATACATCAATATTTTATTCACTATGATTAAACACCATAAATTTTTTTAGTGTCAATAATGGGTGCGTTTGTTTGAGCTTAAATAAAAATGATTTTTAGTTTAAAAAATTTAGAGATTATTTTGTAGAGATTTGTCTAAAAATGATTTTTTTTATTTTCGTTTGTTTACTATAATAAAAATGATTTTTTTAAAAAAATGATTTTTAATCTGTTTGTATACAATTTTATAAAAGTGATTTTTTAAACTAAAAAGTTACCATAAAGGACATGACTTTTATAATACCCTAAAAAATTTATAAGTTTAATCCATTTCTTATACACATTTTAAAATTGATTAATGTAACTTAAGTACTCATCAAAAAGTAATAAATAAACACAAAAAAAAAAGCAAAAAAAAATAGTATCAATATATTAATGATGTAAAAATAAAATGATTCAAATAAAAGGCGTATAAACAATAAAAAAAAACTATGTGGAAAAATTGAAAAGGAGAAGGAAATTTACTTGATGAAAAACCTATATGAGAGCCTCATGTAAGGAGAAAAACAATCACAATTGAGTGCGTGAAACTGATGCAGTACAGAGAAAACCCATTAAAAATTGATGGAGGGTAATTTTGGATTTTTGAAAAAGGGTAAGGTAATTACATCATTTTCTCTTATCATTGGGTTAAGTTCCGTGTTTTAAAAATTTTTGGCATCTTTCTCTCTCATCTATCGTAATAGCGAATTTGAGAAGCTACTGTTTTTAGCTTTTCATTTTTAGCCAAAAAATGATTTTTTTAACAAAATAATTTTTAAAAAATCTGAAACAAACACCCTTCAAACCCTACAAAATGATTTTTGGTTTAAAAAAATAGATTTTTTCATTAAAAAATCTGAAACAAACGCACCCATTTATATATCAAATAATTTTTAATTTATGTTAAATTTTACATATATGACTATGTTATATAAATTTTCAATATAATTATTTAAAATATATATATATATATAAAATTAAAAGAAATAGAATTGAAGATTCAAACTCTTGACATGAGAACAAAGCTGGTGCACGAATTGGAGTGTCTCTCACGTGAATAAAAGCATGGGGAAAAATAGTTACAAACTTGCTTTTAATAATCCCACTTCAGACTTAATCAATAATCGAAAAAATAAAAGACAAACTTCCTATTTTCACTTCTTTCTAAATCACCACCTTCCCAACGTCTAGCCGATCAAACAACGACACCGTTAAATCAATGTTCTGAAGTTTGAAGCAGTGCCTTCAGTGGGAGATACATGCATGATGCATCAGTGAAATTACAAAAATATTAAGTTCTGTACTCAAACAGATACGATCATGCCATGACTCAATATTCACGGTTATATATCCAAGCAGTGGCTATTCAACTGTAGGTCACTATTATAAATAATTGGACTTCAATAGCCGTGTCTCTAACAAAAACAAATTACAACAGAATATACACAATATCCAACAACTAGCACACAATGTCAAAAATGGAAGGTTGAGTCTAATTTCCTGTATACACGTGTGACGTGTTAGATTGAACTACCTATCATACTGTGCACAATCATTGGGCAGTGTTTGAATAGGTACTTATCAATCAAAACCAATTTGAAGTGCTGAAGTCTCTTAGTTTTCTAAGATGCCTCTCCATTTCTTCTCTGGTTTGGGCCCACTCCCGTCTTTCTATCACAGTTGTTGGATCATCTTTTTCACTCTGCATATAAAATGGCATATAAGGGATGTGTAATGTAAAGATAAATAACAAACGATTCAGGAGAGAAATAATCACCGCATGTATTATTTTGAAGGAGTTCCCCTTATCAGCTATAACAAGCAAGTCACTCTTTCTATCTCTAGTTCTCCCCCCAGGAGCTGTTACCTACACAAGACATATTGATGATTAGTGTAAATCATGTAGCAATTGATGTCTCAACAAACAAAGTTGCAGCTAAAATAACAATATACAGCTGAATTCCCAAGAAAAGGTAGTGTGAGAGTGTTAGTCTTGAACCGGTGTTAGCTGATCCCTCCACACACAGAGATGAGAGGGGACATCATGCATCTCAGAACTAGCAGTAGGCATGATTCCAACAAATTCAAACTAATCTTACAAAAAGCACACGAGTTCAAAATCAGGGGTCAAATTAGCAAATCATGAGTTTCAGAATGACTAGAGTTAAGTATGGCCGAACTGAGTTCCTCTCATTGGAGCTGGATTCAGCTTGGAAAACCTAGGTTTAATGTTAGGACTAAGATGAGTAGAGTTAATTAATAATAATAGTTAGTCAATGAGTTAGTTGAGGTTGCTATAAGGCTATTTGTATATAAATAGGGAGGTTAGGGAGTTAGAGAGACATTTTATTGAATATTGTAATTGTGAGTAGAGTATTCTCTACTGTGAAGGGGAAACCCTTGGAGGAGAGATTTCTCTCCTAGTTCTTAATAAAAGTGTTCTTTCTTAGGGATCCAATTCTTGAGTTCCAAACAATTGGTCCGACCTGCCGGATTCTCGAGGGAGAGCCAGTGTTCTTGGAAATGGAGGACTGGTGGGCCAAGAAGGCAGAGCTACCAACATTTACGGGGATAGAATCCATTGGGTGCCTTGCAAGGGCTGAAAGGTTCTTTGTGAAGCATGAAACTCATGGGTTTGACAAGGTACAGTGGGCGTTCATGAGCTTGGATGATTGGACAATGTTTTGGTTCATTTCTTGGGATCAAGAAAATCCAAATCCCACATGGGAATCATTTTCCACAGGTCTGATCAGAATGTTTGGAGGAAGAAACGATGGTTGTAAGGCAGAGAGATCAGTAACCGTGGAGAAAAATACCTGCATAGAAGAAATGGAGCCATTGGTGGAGACACTAGAGAAGAAACAAGAAATGCACGACGCTGATTCAGTCCATGTGTCTGAAATAACTAGAAAAGTTGATGCAGCCACAGAGACGACAACAACGGTAACAAAGATCGTACAGAGGCAGAACGCAACCCAAAGAAAAGGTTGCAAGAACCCTTTTCTTGGTAACCAAGATGAGGTGAAGGAAGCTGGGAAGAATGATAGTGGAAAAGGAGAAATCGGATGTGAACAAAAAGCAAGAACATGGAAGAAAACCAACGTGAACAAGAAAGAACCACCAGATGATAATTGACACAACAGAGAAGATATGCTCGCAATAAAGAAGCAAAAAGATGATTCTTGCATATTAGTCACACATCCACCACCAAAGTCGTCGGATGCAAATTCAGGGGTTGTGGTTCTACCATCGCTTCGGCCAATCTGCGATATCCTTTATTGCATTGAAGCCTTCTGACACCAACTTGTTCACAACGACCAATGGAATTCCATTCATGGACTCTGTTAGAATAAAGAGTAGTTAAAATAGTTGAGGGTTGTTGGATTAATTGGTTGGGTTAGTTATTTTCTGTTTGTTAGTTGTTTCTGTTTTAGGATAGTTGCTATTAATCCTTTTCCCTATCCTTGTGTATAGGAAGTCTATAAATATAGACTTCCATTCTCTTAGAAAGTATCTTTTATCAAATTTAGAAATTGAGTGGTGTAAACCATTGTAAGAGCGTATCCACTCTTGTGTATCATCTTCTTGGAGAGATTCTCTCCTATTATTTCTTATTTTTTTCCCTAAATCTTAGTGTTCACCCTTTAAACTCTTGGAACCCAATTCTTGGGTTCCTAACAATTGGTCCGACCTGCCAGATTCGAGGGAGTGCCAGTGTTCATGGAAATGAAGGATTGGTGGACCAAGAAGGTGGAGCTGCCCAACTTTACATTGACCAATCCTGTTGGGTGGATTTCAAGGGCTGAAAAGTTCTTTGCGGAGTATGAAATTTATAGATTTGATAGAGTGCAGTGGGCGTTCATGAGTTTGGATGCTTGGATATTGTTTTGGTTTCGTTCTTGGGATCAAGAAAACCCAGATCCAACTTGGGAATCATTTTGCACAGGTCTGATCCGTACATTTGGCAATCAAGAACCAAAAGTCAAGGTCAAAGATGGAGTAACAAACACTGATGAAGAAGCCACAACTGCAAAAGTAGCAAATCTGTTGTGTCATGCAAAAATGTTAGAGCCAAAAAACAAAGAACCAAAACCAGAATTAAGGATAGCTACTGAAACGAGAGAAGAATTAGTGTTAAAGGTTATTGTTAACATTGGAGAAGAAAAACACCACAATGAATCAATAACTTTGTCCACAAGGCAGAGTGAAACCAGAAATAGCAGTGGCAAATACCTTTTTCGGGATGACCAAGAAGAGGAGATGATGCAAGGGAAAGATTGTGAAGGCAAATGCAAAGTTGGAGGTGAACAACAAGCAAGAACATGGAAGAAAACCAACCAAAACGTGAAAGAAAAACCACCAGATGATAATTGGCACAACAACGAAGTTTGCAACAAAGAAGAAAAAAAAGGATTCTTGCAAGTTAGTTGAACATCCACCACCAAAATCGCCAGATGGAGATACTCACACTGTGGCTGTTGCAACTCCGATAGAAGAATCAAGGAGGGAATATGAGGTGTTGATGTTGAAAGATGCAGAGTCCATGACAATGGCAAAGAGAAGAGTTGGGCACAAGCGGGTCGGATTGTCGCCACCAACACCATGGGAGAATGGGATGCGAGTAACGACCAATCAGCCAACATCAATGACTTTTTCCGATGATACTCCAGTGACAAAAACGAGGGTGGAGATGGAAAACAAACTCGTTGCAGCTTTAATAGTTCGAAGAAGTGGGATTGGAGCAAGGAGGACACTATTGAGGGGGTGGACCTTAAGAAAAGTTGGATGACGAACCACCGCCACTACCCTCGCAGCAATCAGACTTAGCAGAAGGTAATGGGTTCACAGAGAAACTCAGAGCCGCCAACATGAAGAACCAAACATCTAGGCAACATCAAAACTTAAGGGCGTCATCAAGTATGGTAGTCGAGAAAGAAACCTATTTAACTGAACCTTGGCCGACATACATGCTACCCCAACAGTGTTGTGTGCATAAACATTTTTGTAACCAAGATAAAGTGGAGACGGGTCGTTATTGTTGTTGTTGCATGTAGGAAGAATCCGGGGTCGGTCAAATTTCAGAGGTCGGGGTTGGTCAAATTTCTGAGGTTGGGACAATATGTGACATTAATGAAATGGGCACGTATTACAGTGGAAGTGTCAACACCCAACACAATTATGGTAGTGTTGTTCTTGCCCGGTGTGAGACAGGTGCAGTGGTGCAGAATAATTAACAAGTTAAATAAATGGGAGGCAGCAAAAGAGGTTGTAGAGAGTGGGTCTTCATCTTTACAATTGTGGGATCCGGGTGGCAACCACCTAAATAGGAGCATACTGCATAAAAGTGCCAGCACATGCTCCCTACAACGGGGGATCCAGGTGGCAAAAAAAAAAAGTATGCTGCTACTCACATTTGTGGAACACCAGTGGCTACATTCTAAATGGGAGCAAGCTGAATAAAGAGAAGCCAATGCATGTTACAAGTATTTACACCAACAAGAAGAATTTAGTAGATGTCAACCTTAAGGATAAGGTTGTTTTGACGAGGAGTGTATTGTTAGGATATAGAATAAAGAGAAATTAGGATATAGATGTCAACCTTTAGGGTAGTTGCTATTAATCCTTTTCCCTATCCTTGTGTATAGGAAGTCTATAAATATAGACTTCCATTCGCCTAGAAAACATATTTAATCAAATTTAGAAATGGTTTAAACTATTGTAGGAGCGTATCCGCTCTTGTGTGTCATTTTTTTGGGGATATTCTCTCCTGTTATTTCTTATGTTTTTCCTAAATATTAGTGTGCTTCCTCTAAATTCTTGGAATCAAATTCTTGAGTTCATTCACCTTGCTGACCTGTTGGATTCATGCAAACTTGCAAAAATGGGTATGTTAAATTGTTAATGTGTTCTCGTTTGACATCGTTTATATTGGGAGCTACATGGTCGTTGAGACTCAATACAACATTTACCTCATTGGTAGATGGGTTCGTGTTGGATCTTAGACACATCTATGGAGTGGAGTGCTAAAACTGTGTGGTTAATGTTTTGTGCACTGTCTTATTATTCAACTGTGGCATTTTGTGTTTCAAAAAACACTCTGAACAATTGTCATGTTAGACATGTATGGGAAAAATAACCATTATGTTACTCATTCAATTATCATCAAACTTGCCCTCTGGTTTCAACAAACGATTTGTGAGTTAACACATTTTGATACTAGAGTCGTACACTAGTAAAATTATACAGACTACCTCTAGAGTTTGACAACAATGCAGAGTATTTTATTACTTCAAAACAGTATCAGTGTGCAATGGTGTTTTCCGAGATTTCAACTAACATTCTAGAGCAATACAAGAATTATTAAGCTTAAGCAAGAATACACCTTCCATGAATTCATTGTCTAACACTTATAAAGAACTTGTATAAACAATAAAACAAAACTAAAATCAAGGCTGAAAACATGACTATGAAAGAGTACAAGCAGCAGATAATTTTCTAAAAGCAACGAGACTGAGAATTAACTAACAATTACTTACAAGAACTTTGGCTCTGGTTATGGACTTAGTTTTGGAATCAATAACATAAATCTCCTCAAAATCTAGGACAAACTCAGGGTCTCCCAGTCGCCGATTTTTGTAGTGTTTTGTCAAGAATACCTGTAGCAGGAAAACAATAAAGGGTGGTTATATTGTTTCGTGTAAAAAAAAATTCAAAACAGAAACAAATTGTGTGGTATTTTTTAAATTAAAACTGAAAACATAAAATGTTTCACAAAACCAAAAAGACGCTCACTTCCTTGCAAGTTAATAATACCCAAAAAAAAAAAGTAATATGAAAAATTGTACTGAACATGAGAGTGTTATATCTGAATATATTACTAAATAAATACCCTACTAAAACAACTCAAATAAAGCTCATTGCCTGGTAGGATTTAATAAGAGGTCTGTTCAGTAGTATTTCGCAATTGTTGAGACAAACTCTAAGGAGCTTGAAGCAGTTACAGGTATACTTATCCTTTAATAAGTATCTATCTTAATATATATCATAGATTTTTAATAGGGCATTAACATTTTTTACTAGATCTAGTTATACCACAAATTTGTAAAGAAACACAGGAAATCAAACTTTACTTAAATGCCTCAAATACAATAGTAACCCATACCTTCTCAATTTCCCTCTCAGATTTATACAGAGGATCTCGACGTGCATCAACAGGTGGCTCCGTAACATTATCGCATCCAAAATCACTTTGTGCGCATCTAATGTACTACAGATTCGTAGAAAAAATAAAGCAGCCAATAAATTTAGAACTAATGTATCTAGAGGGAGAAACAACAAACAAGATGAATCACTCTGAGGGTCTATTTGTTAGGATTGACTTATTTGAGCTTATCTAATGACATAAACACTTGAGATACTCTTTGGAGAGTTTATAAAAACAACTTATGACATGTCCAGAAGCAATTTTCAGCTTATTTCCATAAACTCTCCATGATAGCTTACGAAAACAACTTATAGCTAAGAAAACAATTTAACTTTTGTTTTATCTTTTGGTAAAACAATTAATTTAAATTACATATTATTAAAAGGAACGTTGTGAATGAGGGCTTATTTGAGGATGGAATTTACCTTCTGAGGCATTGGTGCAAGAACCTTGGGGATTGAATAAACATCTGTATCCGGAGGAGTAACGTACATCTACAACCAAACATTCAACAATGAAAACGGTAACAACCTATGAACCACATAAAAAAAAAAGGAAGAAGTTAAGGTTGATTGGAAGGGTAGCACCAACCTCTCTGAAATCATAGACATCGTTGTCAGGGTCAGGGGGTTTCCTTATGAAGAAATCACAATCTAACAAGCTAATCTTATGAAACTCGTCTTCGTTAATTCTGTAATCAACAAGTGTATCGGGGTCCCAACCCTGCGTAGACACGAAGTTCTTGCTCTGCACCGCCGCAATGTCGACTTCTCCGGCGGCGGCGGCCAACGGATCGTACTCGATATCGAAGTCTTTCTTGTTGTCTACCTCCTCCATTTCGTCGTCGTCCATCTCGTAATCGTCCGGACCGGCGGAGTCGCCGTCGCCGTCGTCGGCGCGTGTTAAGAATGGGTTGCGCTTTGAGGTGGAGGTGGAAGGAGTTTGGATGAAGAAAGAAGTATTGGAGAGGGGTTTGAGTTTGAAAGGAGAGAAGAAAGAGAGTTGTGAATTTGTAGAAAGTGGTGGTGGTGAGGGGAAGAGGAATGAGGTAACGGAAGTGGTGGCGGTAGTAGAAATGGACATAGCTTGAAGGAGGGAAGAACACTAGAAGAGAAGATAACACTTGGCGGCTGAACTTATTCAATATTTGGGGAATGGATATCTCATCTATAAATTTGGCACAATCATTGAAACTTGAGATCATCAACTCTCTTAAATGTGGATTTATACTTACTATGTCAAGGTACTTTTTAGTAACTGGCAATGCAGATAAGTAAAGCTCGCTAAAATCGATTTTAGATTTCCTCTAATGATTTGTTTAATTTAATCATTTTGTTGTATTGGAGGTTTTTTTTATAACTCGATTCCTACACACAAAAATTAGTTTAACAATAGTTTCACGTATTTGGTTGAAATATAATGATGTAATTTTTAATGGAAAAAAAAAAGTCAATTAATTGGAGGTGTTTGATTGTACTCTATGTTTGTTATAGTCTTGGTTTATTTATATATAATTAAGAACAAGAATCTAGTTTTTGTTTTGTTGGATTAATCCATTACGTTATTTTCAAAGTGTATGGACATGTCTTTGTAATAAGTTTTGAATACCTTGTATTCACCTTAAAATCAAATTGTTTATTAAAAAAAGTTAATTAGTATTAATAATTATGACATTAAAAATTAATAATTATAATAAAATGAGATTAATTAGTACAATATTTTTATATATATATTTAATTAAATCACACTATAATATCACTTTTTAAGTTAATTTTTAAAATATCTTTATAAATTGAATGTACGTGGAAACAAATTTTATATACAATATTTTATTAGATCAAATACATACAAAATTATAATGAAATATAATTATATCATGTGTTTAAAATATGTGTATAGGAAGAGTTTGTGAGCACTGATATTAATAATAAATAAGAATAATGACCCACATTACCCATAACGAAACTTTAATATTACATGGTCTACAACTCTTACATGTCTTTAGTTAGTTTTTTTAATCTTAAAACTAATCACTCACATTTAATTTGCAACGATGTGCGTAAAAATATTGACACTAATATACTAGTGTACTATAATCTTTATCTATAATTTACATGTATACTCGATTGGGGACTGCTGGACCCATTAATTCATTTCTTTTCACATGTTGTTGAATACTTTTATTTGACTCCTATTGAAATTAAGTGCCGTCACCATAAAAATGTATCGAGTATTTTATTTAGTGAAAAGTTAAATACGCAACAATGTGATAAATAAATTATTGAATAATTATTTGGCAGTATACACAAAAACAAACATATTTGATAGTGCTAAAAATAAAATAAAAAATTATACAAATTTATTATATGAAGACACTGGAGAAATATAATTCATAGATATTTAGATGTCTTTAATTTGTTTAGATATAAAATAACATAATCTTTGTAGTATTTTTTCTTAGTGATAATTAATATTATGATTAAATAAGTTTTAAATCTTTATAAAATTTTAAAATTTAGTTTTTAGTCTTTACAAAATTGTTATGCAAGCAGTTTTAGTTTATAGAGAATAACATATATTTTTTAATAATTTTTTTTAGATATATTTACAACACTATAA